>JAPJBO010000081.1:0-434467 GCA_030068145.1 Diplonema papillatum | reverse complement strand
CACATCGCAAGGGTGGTTGTAAAGACGAGGAAACAGGAAACTGATGTGGAAATCTTCTAATCGGGAGGGACTTGCTCAATCTAACAATTCAAGGTGGTCTGACTCGACATAACTTGACCGTCCTCGAAGCTAAGGCCGTCCTCTTTGCACAGTGCCATCGGTGAAAATGCTGTTTGAATTGGTGGTTTGCTTTGATGCACAGCGAAAACGTTGGGAAGCTTTGAAGCCTTCTTAAATGCAGTTCAATACTAGTGGAAGTAAACTTGACCTTGCTCTGGCCTTCACATGTCCTGACCGTTCTTGGTTCCCTGTGTGGCGTGAGCAAATGGCAGTGGTCGCTTTATTCATTCTGACTAACGATGGGAGTTTTTACAACGACCGGTGGACCGGTCATGGTCGTATATTTGACCGGTCAGTGTCTGACGGTCAACCGGAAATCGTCTTTATGCTCGCTGTGCAACCACAACAAAATTCCTGGGTGAGGAAGTCCGACCGATGTCGGATGCCTCACTCCTTGGAATTCTTGCAATAGCAGTAAACCCCCAAACACTTAAACCCGTGTGAAGACCGAGATTACGTGGGTCGAGAACGTTGTGCCAGCTCTCTAAATGGTTCGTTGAGGGATGCTGGCGAGTGCAGGTTGTATCGTGTGGCAGTACCGTGTCATCGCTTGGCCTCTTCACCACGTTAAGACGTTATTGGGCTGGATGCCCTGTTTCCGCTCAGGACATTGCTTTGGGGCGCCCTCTGCAATATCCCGGACCCAGTCCGTTTCGCTTAGGAGAGAGGGGCGTCCAAGCCTCGAAAAGGTGGAGCAGGTAGCTGCAGCCGGAATGCATGTCCGGACTGTCTCCGAGTGTCTATGTCAGGGCGGGCTACATTTAAGAGCATTGCCCACGGTGTTTTCCCGAGCCGCTATGCTAAGAGCCACGTCAACGTGAAAGAGCCCCCGCAAACCCTTGGAGCTGTATGTGTGCAGGCAGTTTTAAAACAAATATGTGTGACCCAACATCTGATGTTGTTCGAGGTCGACAACCACTCTGGTGGTATTAAAAAGACAAAAAATGTTGGGGTATTTCCTTTCGAAGCTCGAAGGGAATTAAATTTGTTTTTGCTGGCTCGAAGGGAAAAAGATTTGTTTTTGCTGGCTATGAGGGAATTTCGATTATACCTGCTGGCTACAGGGTAAATTGCTCAAAATTGCTACACAGCACGAGCCAACAAGCAGAAGTACAACGAAAGATCGAAGAGAGGCCTGCAATCTTATTTCATCTTCCAACGACTCTTTCCCTTACTGACATTGAACTGACATTGAACGGGTTCACGTGCTAAACGACACCTTTTCTTTCTTGAAACCCACAAACCCGGGTTGGTATTGGAGATGCCAACACACCTTTCTTCTTCGCCATCAGGAAAGATGTACTTCAGTGTGCCATCCGGGAAGGCTATTTCTTTCATACCATCCGGGAAGTGCCTTTCGACTTGCTGTGAAGTTAGAGGGGTTCAAAAAGACTGTATTGAACTCTCTTCGCAACAAAAAACCGTTTCGCTCTCACAACACGAGTCACAACCTTCTTGAAAAAGGAAGCGAGTGTCACGAACGGTTGGTTACCTGGGTGGAGATGGACGAACAACAAAGACAGAACTAATGTGGATGTGTCCAAATGAAGCTGGCTGATCAGTTTCTAGTGCACACCTGACTTGACTCGAACTCGAATATTTGCACACCATCTCGGTATGTGGTGTGTCTCGTACGTGCCTGCGAATAATAATACACTATCTTCCCACTCGGGTACGTCTGCGTTGTGTTTGTTGTATGTCGCATGTCTCAGCATCCAGCTAAGAACCCCTGGTCAATCACGAAACACACATAGACCACAGGTGCATCTTCCGCCCAAGAAGTTACTGCAGGCTTTTTGTATTTTCTTCGGCACAAGAAGTGCGGTCTAGTGGTCTAGCTTGGTTTACCGTTTCGGTCCAAATAAGCCCAAGCCCAGATTGTGAGAGAAAGAGAGAGGGCTAGCCCTTTTCGGGAGCTGCCTAACATGTGCCTCCACTTTTGCATTGGCGTTGCGAAC
This sequence comes from Diplonema papillatum, assembly GCA_030068145.1. NCBI lineage: Eukaryota > Euglenozoa > Diplonemea > Diplonemida > Diplonemidae > Diplonema > Diplonema papillatum. The sequence continues at coordinate 432,389 of JAPJBO010000081.1, read as the reverse complement.
CCCGTTTTGGCAGCACGACGCGTGCTCGGAAGGTGGTCTTCAAAGGCTCTAGCTTTCGTCAGTCTCGGCGGACCTAGGACTTGACGACCTTCCCACACTCACGCAGAACCTGGTCCGGTCCAACCCGTCAAGTCTTTTGGTGTGGGTCTAGATCTCGGCCATGGGGTGTGAGTCGGGATCTCGGCCGTGGGGACAACCCGCGAGAGAAAAGGAAGTGCGCCGAATCCTCTGGGCATTCCTCGAGCTCGTCAAACTGCACAGCGGACGTGAAGCGCACCGGAGACAAACAGTACGCGGGGCAGGAAGCAACCGAAGCATGACGATGCGTGCAAAGAGGTAGTCTGCAACGGCTTGTGCAGTCTATCGTCACAGATTGTTGCTGATATCAAGTTCAAACAAGTCGGTCAGGCAGTGCAGACTGACGCGCAGAATGCGACTTCAGAGTAGAGGCCAAATAATAAAGATCTTTACACACCTTTCGAATGTCGCCGTTGTTGAAGCGAAGAACAATGTGGCCAGATGGCAGCAGCACCTTGCGTGTACCGTTTGTATAAATGACTTCCTTCTTTTTGCTGCGGTAAAACCTTTCAAGCTTCCCATCAGCATACTCTTTAACATCTACGACCGAATCCGAAGGCAGGTCATCGACAGGCTCAGGTTCATCGTCCTCATCAGGATACTGTAAAAGACGTTTCGCGTGCCTTGGCTGGCTACTCTGCGGGGCAAGGTCACGCACATCGCGCGCAGCTTTCTCCTTTTCTTCTTTGGCAAGCCGTGCCTGTTCAAGGCGTTCGCGCTCTGCGTTTAGCTGCAGATGTTCTTGAAGCTCGCGTTCTTTTTCGGCAGCGTCGCGCTCGAGTGCAAGCCCAGTTTCACGCTCGTCCTGCTGTTGTTTTTGCAACTCAATTTCTCGTTCTCTCTCACGCCGCTCACGAAGCTTCTCCATCTCTTCGCGTTGTTGCAACTCACGCTCCCGACACTCGTGTTCTCTTTCTCGAAGATCACACTCGTGCATATCTCTTTCTTTGTGACCCTGCCGCTCGGATTCAAGCTGCCTCCTTGGCCCTGTATCATCATCTCCTTCCAGCATCGCCTGTTCGACTTCATCGTTTTCTTCATCGTCACGGTAGCCTTGATGCGAATCGCCAATTATCTATTAGGAGTGGTGCGGAAGTGAGTGACTGCAGCTTCTCTGCTGTTTCTGGCGATTTCGACTATAACGGTGCATTGATTGAAGAGTGAGCTTCTAAAACCTGAATAGCAGCACACTTCATGATCTGTGTGCAACCAGCTTTGTCTAATGGTCGTGTGCCCATAGCCGAAAACCGGCGAACCTGAAGACGATCAACTGTCTCAGAGACACATAAACGTAGTTCACATACAGTGGAGCGGTACTTGCTTGGAGATGATTCGGAAGGAGATGAGGCGCCCAAAGACGATGAACTCTCCACTTCGCGCCTGAGACGCAGCGTTTCACAATCCCTCTCTTTCTCGCGCGTTTGCGCCTTCTGCAGTTGCTGCTGCTGCTGCAAATTTTCAAGCTGGCTCTGCTTCAACACATTGTTGAGCTGTGTGTTGCGTTGCTGCATCTCTTTCAGCTGCTTTTGAAGCCGGTCGACACTAGCCTTGTAACGATTCTCTTTTTGTGACCATTCGTCTTTCAACAGAATCAGCTCATCTTGAAGCTGCTCCAGTTCCTCACGATCCTTTCGAGCCTGCGGCTGCGAGGCTGTCAGGGAGCGGCAGCGATCTTGGAGAACCTGTTTATGGCATCGTTTTTGCACCTTCAACAAGAGCGAGTGGTTTTGCTGAACAAAACTAAACAAGCTAGAAAACACGAAATTAAACAAAAACTAAACAAACTTAAATGGTGTGATAGGTAACTTCACTCGATTTTAGTTACCTCCCTCGAGATGGGTCACTCAGAACCGTGGTTCCCTTCTCATTCCGCTTATTTAATGTATGCTTAATGTGCTCTTCCGACAAACAGCTCTCTAACTGTTACGGCCCTTAACTGGCCCACCAAGCTATGGGACAGAGCCGACCGGCGAGGCGTCCGACACTCTAAGCACGGCGGGCGCAACAGCTTGCGAATGCTGGCCGTCGGGGCCGTTCACCCCGCATGTCTGGTGGGATTATCCCTTCACCGCGTCGGCCCCGGCAGGCAGAAATTGATCCCGAGCTCATCAGGAGGAGCCACAAGCAGTTCCAAGGTGTTCTTGGTTTTGCAGTGATTGAGCTCTCTTCAAAGCACGGGTTTCTGCACCACCTCCCAGATTTCCCGTGCACTTCAGTACGACCCTTCACAACCGTGTCGGTTACAAAAGAAATGCGTAGTTTAGGTGGGAAAACAAGGCAGACCTGGCGCTCTTTTCTGAGTTTCTTCAAATCTGCGGCTGTCCGTTCCTCAGCTTCAACATAGGCCTGTTCATCAGCAAGCTGCCGTGCCCTGTTCATTGCCTGCTCACGCTTTCTCAAATCATCAGCTTTTTTACTGTACATTGACACCACCGCGTCTAATTCTTGCAGCTTCTCCTCCCATAGCCTTCCGTATTCATCGTCATGACGAGTAGCGTTGTTGCTTCCGCGCTTTCGTGGAGACACAGTCATCGTGCCATCCCATGCAGAGTCATTCATGGGTCCTGACGAGTCATGTGGAGAAAACTCTTCTTCCATGTGGGCCATCGAGCTGTTTGCGGGATCATCATCGTAATCCATGTCGTCGCTGTAGTCACCATCACGCCTGTTTCGACGTTGCACACGTTTAGTCGGTGGTGGGTTTGAAGTACGGTATCCTCCAGATGAGCGAGCCGAACCTCTTCGCGACACTGGCAATGAGCGCGACCGAGGTCCGGTCTGCCCATTCGCAGTAGCCGTGTAGTCTCGTGACGAAACTCTTGCAACACGACCGGCACGGAATGTTGTGCTGCTCGGTGCAGCGTGGCTAGAATGTTGTGTTGCATCAAAATCTGGAACTGTTTCACCATCGTCGTCTTCTGAGTCGAATGTTAGAGGCGGGTTGAGATCATTGTAGTGAGCATCTTGTCCACCGGGGTAAGCGAGAGATGCACTGTTAACCTGCCGGAGGCTATGATTATTCAGGTTCCCCGATGAGTGACCGTTGCGGTGTACGTCGCTTTCATCCCCGTGGGAGTCAATGTAATCATCTTGGAGGTTTAGATGTGCGCTCGAAGCTCGTGCATCAGCAGGGCTTCTGCTGAGCTGAATTCGGTCTCTGCTGGAGCCATGAAGATTCGACTTTGCTGTGTAGTCCCCATGACTTGGCGGCGGTGGACGCGACGGCACTGCGACGAGTACATCAGAGAACTTGTCGTGCTGACTGGCTGAGCGATTCTTGAAGCTCTGAATTGCAGATCTCAGCTCGTGCCGCTTCTTGGCAGTTGGGGGGGAGCCGTCACGCGACCCATCGCGTGGCGACGCTGTATTTAGGGTAACATTACCGAGAGCTGACACCCCGTCGCCCTTCTTGAGAAACTTTCGAGGGCCTTTGTGTGCTTCCTTTTTTGTCGGTAGAGGTCCACTGTTCCCGAAAGACACAGTAAAGGCTTCGGCTTTTCTCCGCGGGGGCGGGGCATCATCGAACGGGGTGCCATCGTGTCCCCCACGGCTCACCATTGTTGTTTCACCCCAGCTACGTTTTAGCACCTGTTTTCCTGTTACTATGAACCAATTCACCCCCTGCCTGATCAAGTGTAATCGAGTGTATACCTTTTAGGTTAGAATGCAAAGAATCTGCGGCGATAATCAGTGGTGGGGTCACCGTCAACACGAGCGAAGTCAGAATGACGTGGAGCTTCCTTGCTCTGCACTTCTGCAGCGAAGTCTGCAAGGGCTTTTAGAAAGGGTCTCTACGCGTGGAAACTGTTCTTGTCGCAGCACGGGTCCACTTGAGCCGTAAACCCATACCAGGGGACAGAACGCCTCGTGGTCTCATGCCACAGTTGTTGACGGGCTGTGCATGTTGCCTGCTCTCGTTCCAAGAAACTTTGCGGGTGAAGCAGCTCAGCATGGACAGGTTGCTTAGCTACCCTTGACTTGTTGTGCGGCGATGCGCATGTGCCGACAACTGAGCCGGTCAGAAACCTTGCATCGACAATCGACAGAGCAAAGAAAATATGCTTCTGCCGTCCATGAAAGCGACTGGAAGGACAAGGTAAGAGCTAGAAGCTAGCACACACACGCAACTAAGCATCCACTTCCTCAAGTGGTGGAGCGAAGGGACGGGGCACGCAGGAAGCCGGAACGAAGTACTGTAAGCAAAGCCTGAAGCCAACCATATCATTTCGTGTAAATGCACTGACGATGTTCAAGAATGCTTCTTTGTAAGGAAAGTTGCACTCTTTCCTCTCAGGTTGTATCATGAGCTGTATCCACCGTTCTTGCCCGAGTCGGGCAGCCAGTGGCTCTCCTCAGCTTGGTGTGGACCCTGGAGGTTCAAAACATTGTTGATCCTGCCTTAGCTGTTGGATGCGCTCGACTTCCGGACGCAGCGTTTCGACAAGCTCGGTTTGCTCAGCAGGATCCTGCAAGTGGTGGGTGCTGGACACTAAAAATATTTGGTCGCTATTCCATTTTGAATAGCCACGGTATTGGTGCTTCAGAAAAAAGCAGAAGACATGTTCTGGTATTTTCAATACACACCTCAGGGCAGGTAACCAATCGATCCGTCAACTCCCGAATACGTGCAACCTCACAAGCCAATAGTATGTCTTCGAGGGGTCGGTCTGCGCGTTCTAGCTCTTCTGTTAGATACTCCACAAAATATGCTGCTTCGGCGGCTTTACTCGTAAGTGGCAGGCGTACAATTGGTGCGTCATGCTCGCAGACATCACCCCGTACTCCACCGCAACCCATAATGAGCCAGCTTCAAAAATTTCTACTTCAAGACTTCTACACTACGAATTCGGTCCAGAGTGTCGATCCGAAGCAGCACTTGCCGAAATGCAGCAAGCGGCTTTTGTGTTTATTGCGAAGTTCGCTCGGTCAGTAGCCTTCGAGGGTGTTCTTTCTGTTTTCTTAGATCGGGTTTGAACAGGGAAGTAGCTTGACCCCCGAGCCTACTGTAGTGATTAAAACACCTGCCTGCCACATCTTCTACGGTGCATGTTTTGGGGCCATTGTGATACTTTGCGTAGTGAGTGAAGAGAGCGTGGGGGTTTGGTGGTGCGCACTCTTCAGTACACAGCCGGTGTCGATATGGGTCAATGCCAAACCCCCCCCAGGTAGGGTGTCAAGTTTATTTCTTGATTTCTTCTCGTCTTGCTCTCCGCTTGTTGTGGAAGCTGCAATATTGAAGATTCCATCCTTAGATGGCGTGAGTAGTGGGCCTGGACCCTATCTGGACCCTAGCGCTAACCCGGGGCCCGGGCCCCGGAGACCCTGGATTTACAGGTACCCTTGCCCCCCCACAGGGGTATCTGTAAGTCGGGGCCCGGTCCTGGAATTTTCCAGGGTTTTTGGAACTCTCTGGCACGAGATGCAATTCGTTTACTATTCCATTCCAGGGCCCCAGACTGTCCTGACAAAAACGTTCAAAAACGTCCTCGGAATGGATTCTTCGACACAGCCACAAAACCTGAAAGAGGTTTTCAGGCTCTGGCAGGTCAAGCTCGCTGCCGAAAGGGTACCACTACTACTGAGCTAATTCACCTATCCTCTGAAAACGACTGAGCTCGATTAGACGGCGAATACACTGGAAGCAGCAGAGGACGAGCCGCACACAGTCATCAACTGCGAAGGTCGGAAAGACAGCCGACGCAAGCGAAGAGCGACGAACAACCTCCGCGTTCGCATCGAAGCCGGAAACCAAACGGTGTAAAGGAGGATTCATCCAGTCGAAGAAGCCAAGCGGGCAGACGACTCCAGAAGTCAATACGGCCATCTCCCAAGCGCCATGAAGAAGCACGCGATGAACCTGGACGAGGAGTCAAATAGAGACTACCGCGACGCCGGCGATGTCCCAAACCCGCAAATCCGCAAACCCCAGATTTTCGCCACAGATTATTTCGATTCTAAGTTACTACTAGCTCACAATACAAGGCTCGACAGGCAGGGGGTAAATTGGCTCAGTAACGTTGATGTTCCGAAACGATTGGAAAGAGTTCGAAATTGCCGTGCTTCGGAATTTTTCCCGAGTTTGCACCAATTTCGGCACCGAAGGACGTCGCATCTTATTGCCTGTGTTGTTGGCACGAACGCTGAAACAGCCACGAACGCTGAAACAGTTTGCCGTCTCGGTGTGCAGGCCGTCAGAGCAGGAATCGAGCCTGAGGCCACGGCATTTCGCGATTATGAAAGGACTCCGCGCGGTGTCGAAATCTGGATATGCGGTTGCACAGAAAATAGGCAGGTGGTGTTGGGACTATCCTTTGCAACCCTAGAGGAACCGCATTGCTCAGGCCACCTGAAGAGTAGCAAGAAAACACTCCTGGCAAGAAGGCAAAGGAAAAGGGGGATGAAAGGGCGTCGTTGAGCAAGGGGCCAACAAAGCCCTGGGATGACCGCTATGACTGCCTGAGGCCTGAGCGGGAATTCTAAACTTACCACAGATACCATGCACCCAGTAGGTTTGTGTTGTTGAAATCTGGCGTGTGCCCGGTTGGGAACGTTGGAAAGTGTCCGCCCAAAAAACGGACCTGACACCGGAGGTTGATGGACGACACAACTGTTGAGGGCATCGCCGACTTTGGGGCACGCAAGCCGGACACAGTCCTTTGCCTCTCGAGAGGGGCGTGGGGGTGGTGCGAACAGCAACTTGCGCGCGACATATGAAAGGTCCTCCGGACCGCCACTGAGGGTCCTGACCGATTTCCCACCCTGTGCAACATGACGCGAGTCTCATGCATCGATGTTTGCAGTTTTGGCAACCTGCCCTTAGCCGTAATAAAACCGAACCGCTCGAGGATCAATGCCTCCGAGTCGTCAACCGCAACTCGGGGACTCTGTCGAGGACGTTGTTTGGCTGGAAGGAGTCGGCACAATATAGCCACCTCTTATTCTCTGTGTAAGCACCACGTCGGCTTTTTGGCTTTGCACAAATGGCATTTATTGTGAATTACCTGAAGACAGTTACGCTTGCAGTGGGTAGTCGAAGGCCTGACGAACACACACTAATGCGACACGTTTACCACCTGAGGCAGTTACGCGTCCGGAAACTTCGGAACTCTCGCATTTATTTAGTCAACCCAGGTTTCTGAAGTCCATTCGATTTCAAAAAGCAAGTGGCGATTAGCGCACTTAGACCCGGAACCTTTCCGTGGTGAAGCCTACACGACCCACAAAGAAACCTCCTGATCTGTTATTACTTCCATCACCCAGCAGGAATCACGAGTCGAGGGCATTGATGCGACTCCGGCGCCCGTGCCGGCTACTTCTTCTTCTTGTTCTTCTTCCCCATCTTGACGGTGCCGAAGCCTGCTAATGCTTCTTGTACCGATTCGACTCGCGGCTCTGCCGAGAAGGTATTGTTCAAGTAATCTCTGATAATCCAAAGAGCATTTTCGAGCGTTGCTGCTTTTTCGAAGTCCTCAGCATCCTTGTATGTCGCGATGTCGCCGAGAATGTTCGATTCCGCATGTTCTGTGAAGGTTTTGCGTTTTTTACCAAGGACCTACTGGTGCCAGAAAGGACTCAACGTGCTCTCCACACTGTTCGATGCAACCCTCGTCGAGGGATCAGCGACTATGGGATCTAAAGGCCTTTCAGCCAGTGAGTAGCAGAAACACACCTAACGCGCTCCCGTTCACACCATAGGCTTCCAAGCTGCTTTCAGCCCATTTGAGGGCTTCTTGCGAGCGATTGTCAAATCGAAGCTCATTTTGTATCTGCTCCTTCACTTCCTGATAGCGGGCCTCTTTGGTTTTCTGAGGCAGTGAATCAGTGTCGTCATCGTCGCTCCAACAGCTGGAGCTGGTTCCCATCTGTGCTGCTGCTTGCTTCGCCGTTGATCTTTTCGGTGCAAAACTTGTTTTATTTGAATTCCAATCCTCATCTGACACTTCTGTGCACTTGGAGCACAGACCAGATGCCGCGACCAGCATTTTCTGCTTTCGGCAGCCCTCGCACTCACCCTTCGTTTCATACAGCCCAGGCTTGAGCGTTGACTGACCATCGGTCGACGGCAGGTAATCAGAAAACCGCTTAGTCTCGTTCAAGCTCTTCTGGTACCTAGCGCTGAGGCGGGGTTGAACAACGCTGGCCAGTACCTGCACACGGCGAAAGAGCTTCTTCCGCGCCCCGAACATCCCTTTCACTTCAAATACAGACGTCTTCAGTCGATAACTGCCGTCATGCTCAAGCAGGAGGGCCTTGTTTGTCAGTAGTTCGAAAACGGTATGTACGATGTGAGAGAACATCTGGTTGCTACCTGTCTCTTGTTCCCTCAACAGCACAATCTTTCCAATGAGCTCGTCAACAAGCTCCGTCATTAGCTGAACGCCCTTTAACATGTTGTGAGAATTGCATTCGTGGGTAATAATGGACTGTTGAGGGTTGACCACCGAATTGAATACGCTCTCCGACGTCAACTCTTGACTACCACTAATAGTGTTCGCAGTAAAGCCTGGCAAGGACTTGAGTCCTTTGAAGGCAACAGCATAATCATCGCTCAATGTTAGGCTTTCGCACGTGAATACACTTGCGACGTTGACAACGAGCTTCACCTTCTTTTGCTGTTTCTCTGCGAAAATTTCGTCCAATTTGCTTTTGTCTTGCTTCGGCAACTTTTCGACCTTCCCGGCTTTCGTCCACACCCGCTCGTCTGGAATGGAGGTCGGTTTGCGCGGCTCTTTTGGTGCTGGTGCTGCCGAGTTGGCGAAGAAAGCAGCCTTCAATGCTTCAAACCTAGCCAGCTTTTGCGTTCCCTCATATGTGCGCTGTTGTGTAACGTGCAGTTGATATGCGGAGATGCACTGAACACCGATGTGATTCCCACAAACCTGCAACACATCATACGCATACCTCAACACAAGGGAAACTGCTTCACTTACTATTGATTAAGACACGTGGACGTTCTGAGTTAAGATCGTTGACGTTACGAGTTACACTGCTTTCAGTACAGAAATGCATACTGCGAGAATTCCGTCACCGAGAACCTTTCCGTTTTGAAAAGCGATGCACTTCCATGTGTCTTCTGTGCTGCCTTCCACCTTGAAGGCATCATCTTTGTCAAAGAATAGGGTCACGACAGCCATTTCGCGTGTGACCCTGTGGTTAAATCAAAACGTGTGCGATCTCTAGTGGGCTTGAAATACCGGTGTGTAGGAGAAAGAAGCGGCTTGTGTATTTCGAGGGAAAAGAGCTGTTTTGGAGTACCGTGAATAGTGTAAGCCACTGGTGTATCCTGTACTTCCCATATACGCGTCGTGTACTCCCAAGTTCAAGGGGTGTACAGCATGCAGTTTGCTGCTTTTTTTCGCTTCGGGGGGAGAGGGTCCGGCAGATTGGATGGCCGTTTCTTTTACCTTTTCGAAATACAGAAACGTTTCCAATTCCTACAAAAAGAAATCGGACGCCTTATTGGTGTTACCCACAATGCTGAATATAGAAGTTTGATAGAAGTTGTATGGAGTAGGGGGTGTCACTTTTTATTGTTATAATGATGGTGCACAACGCTGACGTTTTCTTGAGCCGAACTCCCGTTTTCTGCGCGCAAGCCCAACTGCGGTTGTGGTTCGCGCTGCACGGGGCCCTTTGGGCCCATTTCGGGCGTGGTAAAGACACTGGCTCCAGTACTTTCTGACCACCTGTGATGTTCATCTTGGCAAGAGACCAATGTGCAAGCGACCTTGCGTTTCTTGGGCTGATGCACTGGATGGCTCGCCTCGGCCTTCCCCTGCCACCAGCTCACAAGGGTGTTGTCCTGGCCGGCTGGCTGGGCGGCTGGGCAGCTGGCTGGGCGACTCGCTCCGTTTTGCATCACAGCCGCGCCAAAACGACGGGCCACCGGCGTTGCTGACGTGGTCACCGTATTTCAAAACAGCCGCGGCAATCCCGCCATGCACTTCTCGCCCAGTGCTATATATCTGGGAGAGGACTGGTGCGGCTTCCGCTGCCATCTTTCCTTGTTTCAGCATATCTTTGTTCACGATCATCCTGAACGTACATGACATTGTTATGTGCAGATTTGTTCCTTCCCTGGTTCATCCATTTAACCCCTAAACTCCGGGCTCTCAACTTTTCCCTATTTATTTGGTCGAAATCCAAGCATAAAAGTTCGGCCCCCTCCTTAGCGGTCTCGAGGCCCTTCGAGGGTGCATTTGAAGCTTGTGTGATATTTTTTGCAACTGATCTCTTCGCATTTGAGAGTTTTCCGTCTGGCATACACACGTGGCCCTCAGGACAGGATGTCTGTCGAGCGTCGAGCCTGTCCTAAGCTTCTGGGTTGGTTAGGGCCTTTTGCCCACCCCCGGCCACCCGACCAGCATTTTAGCTAAAGGTGGCCAAATACCACCGCTAGCTCGGTAAGTCTTCTGAGGGTTGTTCAAAAATACGTGGTAAACATAGTTGGCAAGCAAAGCAAATTTAAGCAAAGTTGGTGACCCCCGGAAAAAGCAAAGTCGATTTGCTTCAGATTTGCTTCAGATTCGCTTAAATTCGCCTAATTTCCACTTGCCAGATTTTGCTTAAATTTGCTCAAGCAAAACTGAAGCAAATTTAAGCAAAGTTCGGCAGGAATGGTGATCCAGCGTTGCAGTTTCCGTCTCTGATCGCACTAACTGCGCCGGCTCTTTTTGTTTGGACGGTCGTCGCTTGCAGAAGTGAGAGTAAGATACGCTACCCTTCGAATCCTGCATGATAATACGATGTCCGGCTCGTGCACAACCCTGTGGAACGCCCCATCTTCTGTGCCGTCTTGAAGAGTACCCGTTTATTTTGCTGCCGGCTGGTATCAGGCGCACTACCATCCCACCACCAAGACGCGACAATGCGTTGTATTCCTTGTACGGCCGAGGTTTTGCGGCTGTCGGCAGGCTCCTGAAGAATTCTCTGCAACTACATCTACATCCGAATACTTGAATCGCAAAACGTTGCATGATCTCCTTCTCATTGGATTCCATGTCAACGAGCTGTGTTGCAAAACCATGCGGCAAAAAATCAGCTGGCAGTGTCGGAACCTCGTTAGAGAATGCGTGTGGCATTGTTCTCACAGTCGTGGTCGGCACTTTGCCCGAATTTGCTCCTTCCGGAGGGTATCGAGAGGCAGATGGGTTCGAAAGGCACGCTGTGTAGCATCCGAAGCAGATACTTCTGGGGGGTGCATAGACAGGAGCGTTCACAACAAGCATCCAATTAGGACAGCTTGAAGGCGCCTGTCTAAGTAGTCGTTGCTGTCGCTGTTTGGAACCTTGCACCTTGCAGTCGTAGTTGTTGCTGCAGTCGTAGTCGTGTGCACTTCCTCCGAAGGTGTGCGTGGCACCACACTCCTGGAGGCACTTCAAACAGATGAATCCTCTTGTACCAGTCTCTTCTTCACTTCGGGCTGAGGAAACGAAGCAACCGTTCTCCAGGTTTTCGCACCGCAGATTTTGCAGCATCCCTGTTCTTCAGTACCCGCCATCCCAGTTCTGAAGTGCGCTCATAGGGGATGGCAATATGCCTGGTGAAGTGAAATGCAAAAGGAGGGGCCATGGGGGACAACCTTTTTGGGATCCGAGGTGGTATTCTGACGATTTCGTGACCGATCTTTCCATTCCGTGTCTTCTCGGGAGCAACATGCACATATCACACGTATCACACGCGCTCCCGGTATGATCTAAATAAAATTATATCGGGTTGAACGCGTCCAAGGGGGGTCATCTTTTTTTATAAGCCCTCGGGAACAGAGAGACCGGGGACACCTGCGCTCATAGCATCAAAATTTGGTCGATTTAGTGAAACCTTTGGTGCCTGTGTGCGCTGCCATAGGTCATTTTTGACATATCAAAATAAAAAGTGACACACCCCCCCTGAATATAGAAGTTTGATAGAAGTTGTGCAGGCTCCTTGTGGGTAACACCACTTATACTGGAAGTTCCCACCACCTTGCGAGGATTCCGTCTGCGTGTCTGTCCGGCGTGGCTTTGCCTCTCGAGGGCGGATTCTAGGCCAGATATTTTCTCTAGTCCGCGCTGACGGCAAAAAGTGGTAACAGCAAGACAGCGATACAGAAGGCTGTCACATTGGGTATGCTGAGGGTTTCTGAGAACAAATTCGCTTCCGTGTCTACCATTTCCTCGGTGCTGATCCGGTATTATGGTATTACCATAACCACGTTCTCGTGTTTTACTTGCATCGGCGGCCGTGCCACTGAGGACTTTCCTCTGCGATGTTGGTACTTTCTTAAGCCCTTTTAGGTATTGTCAGCGAAAGCTATAGCTGGCTAAGTCTCACACTGCCGTGAGGCTGGTGTGCCGCGTCTCACCCTCTCTGGCACCCTCGTTTCGTGCTTGGGGACTGTTTGGTATTGTTCTAGTTCTTGTTGTGGTAAACCCAGCTGAGAGGGTCAGAAAAAGCACAGGGCCCTATGTACAGACAGGCAAGTGGAGGACGAGTGACAGAGCGAGTGAAGACGAGTAACTGGTCCACTATGCGGCTCCCCCTTTGCAAGTGGAGGACGAGTGACAGCGAAGACGGGTTTGGGGCAACTGGTCCGCAAGCAGCGAAAAGGTGTAATCATCGACGCGCACCGATGTAACCGGGGGCGAAGAAGAAGAGGAGCGACAAGCGCGCGTCTGAACGCAACAATCAAGACGAGTTGAAGAGGAGAAAGCATGACACTATACGTGCAAAGAGAGGACCACAACGCTCAAGCTGTGCTGCACAGTATGCCTGTGGCTCGTAGGGGGGGGTGGGGGATTGCAAGAACGTGCTTGGAATGGGTATGTGCTCAACACCGCACTGGTCCCGTCTGCGCCGTGTTTCGGTCCTTTAAGCCACGGACACATAGGCGGACCATCATCAGCGTGGAACCTGAGTGTCTGCAGACAGGACTGCGGTGTGAGTCTGGTTTGTCAGGCGGCTGTTCGTAGCTCGTCACAGCCAGGACCACCCGTGCTACTAGAGCACGGGCGAATCCGTCACGGGGAGAAGGCCCCTACAACCGTGTCTGAGCAATCAGTTAAAAAACTCAGGGCACTCGCTCTGATTGTGACTGCGACTCGCTAGGCAGCACTGACTTGTCTTCTTTTTACGGTGGCAATCTGCGAAGTAAACTCCGCAGAGCACAGTGGACATGGGGTTGCCGTGTGCAGCACCAATGGTTGAAGTACCAAAAGGAAAAGAGTGCGAGGAAGTAATCCTGCGTGCTGAGGGCAGCAAGTCGCTTTACGCGAAGTACCCTACTGGAATGGGGGGATTGCAAGAACGTGCTTGGAATGGGTATGTGCTCAACACCGCACTGGTCCCGTCTGCGCCGTGTTTCGGTCCTTTAAGCCACGGACACATAAGGCGGACCATCATCAGCGTGGAACCTGAGTGTCTGCAGACAGGACTGCGGTGTGAGTCTGGTTTGTCAGGCGGCTGTTCGTAGCTCGTCACAGCCAGGACCACCCGTGCTACTAGAGCACAGGCGAATCCGTCACTGTGGCTCGTAGGGGGGTGGGGGGTGTCGCGATCCTGCGGCAGCATCTGAAAGGCTAGAGCAATATATTGCCCCAGATGAACCTTTAAGACTATGTTTGTGTGCATGCTAGCTACCAAGACTCTGAGTGGCCCGGGGGAGCCTTCATGCTAAGGCGCTGCTGTGCGAGGCGACTTGGATTGCATCGCGTCAGGCTTGCCGCATCGCATCTTCGATGACTCGGTACGAACAAGGTGAAAACGTGGCTCTCTTCGTCTCTGATAGAACTTTGTATGACAGCAAGGCTGCACAGAAGCGACGGCTCTGCCGTGAATGCTAGGAGGGCACAACAAGAAAGCTTCATATTTCTGTTGTTCACAGGCAAGACGTTTAGAAGATAGAAGTAGTGTCCAGCTGATCAAAGTATCCTCCAGTGTGGGCTCGTTGCTACCCCTTGTTTCAAGTACACGTGTGGCTCCCGGTTCGTTTCCTCTTCTCACAACCTTGTGAAGAGCTTGGATCATGGATGGGCCGGACGAACGAAACAGACCTCTCCTCCTGTTTCACCCAGCGTTTTCGCTTCAAAGAAAAGATGCGCAGGCTTGTTGAAACTGGGTTGGGCTTCAAAGTTTCTCGAGCGTCGAAGAGCGTTGCAAAAGGCCATGAGGAGAACAGCATCATCCTAACGAATGAAAAGGCACCGGACCGTGAAAAGGCACGTGACCGGTCAACAAAAACAAGAAACAAGGATTCACCTCGTCCCAGTACGTTCTATCCGAGAGCAACTTTCGTGTTCAGCCAGGATGGTTACTGCAAGACACATCGACGCATTCCTGCCGACTGAGAGGTCAGACTTGTGTCAGATTTGGAGCTGATATCGGAAGCTCGTCAGCCGTATCGGTTTTTTAAAGCAACCAACACTTCCGGAGGAGGTGCATCTGACATCCACGCGTCCCGCGGGCGTGGAGGGCCTAGTCGTCGTCCTTTTGATCGTTTGCGGTTCGAAGCCGATCCTGCGGATGCTGGAGCATGCGGAGCAGAAGATTTTCCCATTTTCCGCAACGCTGCGTCACCGTGCCGAGTCGCAGAACTGTGGCATTTTTTCAGCGTTTTATTTGCAGAGCAGCCGTCCCCCGAACGCAATGGAACACGACCCCTGTGTCGATGACGTTGGGCACGACTTGAGCAGGAGCAAAAGCAAGGCATTAAATAATTTTCCCCTCGGGAGCGGCAATGTTGCGGACCCGTCCGGCCGCACAGGTTCGAACCGCTGTCTCAATACAGTAATCAACACAAGTCGGCTACCGGACGGCTCCGTGTGGCCAAGACCGTTAAAGTATGAACCTTTACGACAATGGTCACCCGGAGACTATAAAACCCCGGGTCCCTAAACGAACTTGCACTCTTAAAAACGTATCCGCGTCCTTCCAAGAGAGGTGAGAGAGAGAAGGAGACGAGTTGGAGTTCCGGTCGCCTCACCACTATCCCGTATTTCTAAGGCGGGCATAGGTCGTTCCGTCGGAGGCGTCGTCGACGTTGACGCGCCATGTTCTTGAGTCGTAGGCCCTCGCAAAGAATAGCTATGTATTCATCAAGAGAAAAGTCGTCTGAAGGTAAGAAGATTGCTTTACTGCCGCATCACCCCAAAATGCCAATACCCCCCAAAAACTGTTTTTCAGGCCAATCCGCTGGGAAATGTACTTCAAAGAATTTCGAAAAAACGGCACCAAGAAAACCACGAAAGGGCAGATTTTCCCGGTTTCAGCCTGTGTTTTGCACGTCAAATTCCAGGCCTCACAGACGAACTGACGACGGAGTGGAAAGATCCATCGCGAAAGAGCGCGTATAAGGGGGTCCTGGGGAAAAAGGGTGGGGGGTCCCTGGCCACGAGGTGCACCAAACAGGACCCCCCCCCCCCCCCCAGGGGTGGCCCTAAGCGGCCAGATTGCGGAGTCGTTGGCAGAATCTGACCTGACCCCCCCCCCCCCCCCCCTATATACAGGCTATTTTCACTGTGGAGGGGGGACGCTACCTGTCACTCTCTAAGGTGGTCACCACAGTGGGTGGTCAGAAAAAAAAAATTTTTTTTTTGGCCCAAATACCAGGGGTTTATACGGGGCTTCAAAAAAATCCTGAGTTCCGGTCTGGGCGTGTTTTTTTTTTTGCTGCAACTGCATGCTGTATGCCACCTTTGCCTCGTTTTGATCAGCTTCATCAAACTGAACAGTCTTTCAACCGATGCCGTTCCGAGAGGTGTCGAAAGGTTTTGAGCTCCTCGAGAACAGATCTGTGCTCGTCGTCGGCTCGGGGAAAAACCTCATTCCTGAAATCTGCAATGAAGCGGGCATTGAGAAAGGGAGGAGAACGTGCGGATCTGCCTTCCTGGGTTGGTCGGACCTTTTCCTCGCCGTAATGGGCGACAAGAATATCAACAAGTCTGACCGCCTCAGGTTGGTTTCCAGCCACAGGCCCACTCAGGTCACAAAGGCTGAATCCCTCCATGACACCCAGGTTGCTCTTCAAACCCGAACGAAGGTCAGAGATTAGCCCGTTAACGTAGGGCGTGGCCACTTCGGCATGATACCCCCCCCCCAGGGGTGGAAACTGAATCTGGCCCGTCTGGGTTTTGGGTTTTCGAGGCCCACCTCACGGATTTTGTGAAAGTTTGAAGAATGGGGGGTCCGGGGGGCCAAGCCCCCCGGCCGGACGGTACGGTACGCCAAGGTACGCCTTCCGCGTTTTTTCGCGTTGATCTTCGGAAACCCAGTGCTTCTAGTGGTTGTCCGAAAACTATACAATATATTACAGTATGTGGCATATATTTTTTTTGCGGGAATATCAAAATACAATCATTCCCCGCAAGTTACCCCTCCGAACCTTCAACTCGTATGGGATAGCCGGACTGTTCAACATTATCTATCATCAGACGCAGAGTATGCTTGCGGACAACGTCCCGAATGGCAAGACAAGGAAAGAAACTCCGAAGCTGTGCTTTCAGTTTTCCCCAGTTCCAGGTCAGGGTGAGAACCAAAGTGAAAAGTCCTAGCAAGCTAGCCGTCTTTGTTTTTATCAAAAAAAATGAAATTTCGCTGAAGCCGTAACAACAGGGAGCAGAATAGGCGAAGCAGATGCAGGCTGCGATGGAGCTGCTACGGCAGACGGCGCTGCAGAGGCTGATATGGACCCTCTTGGCCGAGAAGGGGCAGGTCTTGATTGAGCAGTGATGGCAGGCGACGACGTAGCTGCGTTGGCGGCTGGGGTAACTCGTGAACGAGCACCGCGGAAGGGGTGCTTCTTAGGGTGGCGATGGGCTGCGACGCGGTAGATGCCTTGGCAGCCGGGGCAACTTGTGATCGAGCACCCGCGGAAGGGGTGCTTTGAGCTTTCGGCTGCTGCCCAGGCGATGAGGTAGCTGCGTTGGCGGACCAGCCAGGGCTGAGCGGAGAGCTGGTTGTTCGGGGGGACAGCGGAGTTGTCGTTGACCAGATGACAGGAAACGCGCGCTGTTCCGAAGCTCTGCGACCGTACAAGACGAGGGCGCAGGCAGAGGTGGCGGAACTGCGGCAGAAAGGCACCGACATCAAGTTGGAGCACGTGCCGCGCGAGCAGAATATCGACGCCGATGCTCTTTCGAATCGCGCGATGGATGAGGTTCAGAGACGAGCGACAGCCGAGTATCGGGACTCGGCGACCTCGAAATCGTACGCGATGAAGAGCGCGATGCGACGGCTGACGAGTATCGTGCAGACGCCGATGCACCCGGCGCTTGAGATGCAAGTCAACGTCCTGACGTCTCTCGGAGGCGGGAACATGGCCACACTCGGTTACAGTGGTTACATGCTGGATACAAGTGGTTAAAGCGGTTACATTCTGGTTACAGACTGGTTACACTCGGTTTCAGTGGTTACATGCTGGTTACAAGTGGTTACAGCGGTAACGGTGGGTTTTGTTGAGTCCTGGGAGCCTTGGAAGCTCATTGCGGTGCTGGCGGAGGTCGGGGTCACGAACGGCCCGTTGTTTCGACGCGTGATGAAGGCGAGTGGATGCTGGAAGGAAGGCGTGCCTGCGTGCCGCATGTGGGCCGAGGCGGAGCGGAGGGACGGCGAGGCCGATCCCATTGAGCCGGTGGTGCCACCGGTTCTCCCTCCGCCCCCTGTTGCTGGGGAGTCTGTGGACGCGAACGGGGGCCTAGCCGCGTTGGTTAAGGACCTGTACGCGGTGGTGGAGCAGCAGAAGGCGGAGATCGCCTGGCTGCACGGACGGCTTTCGGGGCTACCGGCGGCCAGCCTGTCGGCTGCTGCCTTTGAAGGGCCGGCAGGACACTACGCGCTGCCCGTGCGGTACAGTCTGAAGGATGTCCGCGAATCCAAAAATTTTCTCTTCATTCCTCACGAACTGGTCGCTGGTTCGATTCCTCCGAGGAGTGTTTTTGTTGAGGCCCGAAAATCGGCCCAAAAACGTCTAAAGTGCCATCTGGGGGTCAGATTTTTGGCTATATCGAGTTCCAAAAGGGTGCCGATACTTGCCGTGGATAGCTCTTTCCATCCCGAAAAAAATATCCGAATTTTGCTCAAAATTTGACCTAAACGTGGCGGAAATGAGGAAGCAAAATCTGTGTCGTGGACGCGGGAATTCCACGAGTTCTGCACACACACACACATGCTTAGGTTCTCCAGGTACAAGCATGTTCACCCAATATACACGTTGCTTAAGGTGCACAATCATACCATGATAGAAGCAGCTCGGGATCGTGACCTTCGTCACCATCGTTGTCGAACAGAAGGTACGCAGCCGCACCTACAAAGCAGCCGATAGCAATGCCTTTCGCCCAAGACTCAATCACATCTTTCCTTAATCGTAGGGAATACGCGGTTCCCAGCAGGGGAATGTCAAGGACTGTCCTGTGGAAAGGGTTCAGCTTACTCGTCGTTCCGCCCGATACGGTTTCAACCGCCCTTCCTTGTGAAAGTTGACCACCACGAGACTTTTACGGGATCCGGGGGGCGGAGACCGCAGCACTTTTTCGTAGTTCACGTAGTTAACATTCAGGTAAAACTTGACTGCACTCGTCGGTTTTATTTTGGGCCAAATTGACACCGTGATGGCAGAGTAAACGACGCAAGCCTTCAGGACTGGAGGTCCGGTTTGAAACCTTTCTTGTGGTTCTAACGTGCCCAAAAATTGTACTTTTTGCCCAAGCTCAAAGCAAATGAGCTTAGGAATGCCGGACTCGAGCTTCGCATCGCCCGACAAGACTGAGCTTCAACAGAACTTAGCACCGCCTGAACTTTGCTTTACAGGAACTTAGCAACGTCCGAACTTAGCATCACTCGAGCTTTGCTTTACCAATGAGCAAAGGCCCGAAACTAACTGCTAATCGGGATGTGGGTACGTACCCGAACTTTACTGTTAACTCTAGTCTCGGTGGGCGCCAGTCTTTAATCTTGAAGAGAGGGGTCTACAGATACGGAACGTGGAGGCTGACCTCCTCGTCAAGCCTTGCGTCCTTTCCAGAGCACACGAGACTCCATTCAGTCGGTCGGGAAGCATGCTGCCTAGATCGTGGCCTCTGCATTTGAGCAAGACTCTTCTTGCGATCTTGTGTTCCATTCTCATCCATGTGCCCATCACTAAGACTGATTTCAGTAGCTAGTACAGTGGCGGGTATACTACTTAATTATGCGAGAAAAGTACGAAAAAAGTCAGACGGGGCGGTGTGAAGGTTCGCCAGGGCGAGCTCGCCAAAGATACATAAACGTTGGCGAATTCTGGCGAACTAAGCCAAAGAACGTTGAGAGTTGTTGAAAACGTTCGAGCACAAGTTTCCGCTACACATGCAGCAAAATAGGTAGGGGGATAGACGGCCCCTAATGGTGATAATGGTGTAATGGGTTCAGTGGGGGCCCAGCAGTGCTGAGCACCCAAGAGACTCCCGTACTGTCGCGTGCCAGTTGTGGTAGTCTGCCGTCAACCACTGGTCGACCACTCGTTTTACACTGGTCGCCCTTGGGACGCGCACAACTCTCGCAGGCACGGAGCTACCGCGCGAGGACACGACACCGCAAGAGGACAGCACCCGCTGTCTCACAGTCGGGCCACGATGTATCCGCAACTTCAACAAAATGGGCAGAGTGGCTTGGCATTCCCGTGCTATTGAACTTAATAATAATAATACTCACTTTCTTCAAGGTTTCTCCGCAAACCTCGGGAAATCAGCTGGTTCTGATGTTGAAACCAAATGAAAAGGTAGTGAAGCTATTTCCTGCCTACACAACAATTTCTACTGCGGGACCTGAACTATAAAAAAGACTCCATACCTCGGAATAGAGCTGTACAGGCCCGAAAACATGGTAAGCCTGGTCGGTGAAGAATTCCACGTCAGCACGCTTAGATTTGCGCTTCAGACAGGGACATGCCCAATGACGGTAGTTGTGGACGGATGAAACTTTCGCTGCTGCACCTGGTTAAGATAAGTTGCAAAAGTGCAATTATATCGAAGATATCGGGTTGTGCCATTTGTAGCCGTGGCGTGGATCGGTTCGGGGATTCTGAGGGCACAAAGCAAGATCACAGATACTTCCGATCTTCTGGTCTGGGTCTCTCCGAACAGACCCCAAAAAGACCTTTAAGCGGCTTTTCAGAAGCGACTTTCGCACAAAAAATAGAGGGCCATCACCCATGTTTCTCGTGGGTCGATGTGAGACGGCTGCAAACGCGCCCGAGCAGTGAAGTCAAAAAGGGCAGAACGCGCACAAGTAATGAGAAAATGAGATTCGTGGCAGTCGGCGGAAGCCGATGCCAGAATTTGTTTTCTTCTGCTGCTCAAACGCAATAAAACACAATGGTACGCTCGTTTCGAAGACATTCCAGGTGAAGCCCATCACAATCGCGCGCTTCTTCTTTCTCGATTGATAACCTACACACAAACTCGTCCAGCGCGGCTCCAAGAAAAGTGTATGCTGTGTGGATGTCCTGCATCGCTATTCGCTCTTCCGATACGAAGCAATTCCACGCGAATTGAAAGTTTGTCATGAGTACTTGTTGTTGTGCTATTAAACAGGACGTGCTAGAGTGCTCGCGCTGGAAGGCAAGAAAGGCGCGGTCTTCTCGTTCAACTATGAGCGCACGGATCATGCACTCGGAAGTGCTCAGACGATGCCGGTTCTGGTCGCGGCGCAGCGAGCTGTGCGCGCGGGACTGTTTGTACACAATAGCTTTGCGCTTTGTTGTCTCGTTGTAGACAACACGTTCCATAAGAAGAGCATTCTTGCTACTTAGAGATGACGGCATCCCGGGCAACTCGCTGAGTGTAACAGCACTGCCGCTTCCATTCAGCTGCTCTTGACGACGACGTTTGAACTCTGTCAGCGGCTGAGGCTCGACCTTGTTATTCCAGCCCTGCTCTCGCTCTGCCTGCGAGTCATGCAGATCCCACACCGCTGTAGTACGAAAATTCCTCGCATCTCGTGCTTGCTTGCACGGGACAACGGATGGGTCACCCTGAGCGGCCTGGATGATCCAGCGAGCTTTCCGTTCTCTTAGATGCTTTTCGTGGTTGATCGTACATCGGCCCTTGAGGTTCTCATGGTAGGTACGTGGACGGGATCGTACTGGTGGCAGCTCCGATGATTGTGTCGTGCAGAGACCTTTCGACCGGGCGAAAATGGATGCGGCCCTCTCATCCGGCGCCAGCCGCGGTAGGCCAGCGGACACTTCGCGTCCTGAATGAACCGCTTCGAGTGAACCGCAGCTGACGTCAATGTCTGTACGGGGCGACTCGTACCCTGATACGGCTTCAAGGTTGAAGTCGAACCATTTTTCTGCATCGAGCAAAAGGTTTTGGACGTCTAAAACCTCAGGAGACGACTGTTCGCCAAACAAGTCAAGCAAACCTTCCATGGCTCTCGCTGCAGAAAAAAGGGTCAATAAATTCACATTTCCGCAAACCCGGCTTTGAGAGTTTACAGCTTCTGCTGCAGGCTGGAAAGTCGGACGTCTGAACACGGGACGCGTTTTGTGCCGATGCATATGACATGCCATAGCTTCGACGTTCTTCGCGGTATTGCTGGCTTGCACTGTATGTAGCTTTGTTGGCAACTTCTTCTGCACGAATCGGAAAAGGTGCGATGCCGCTGACAAAAGATTGTATAAAATGGTGAATTCGTTTCGAAGAAACTGGCGGACTGCCTCGGTAACGGAGCCAGGGTTGTATACTGGGCTGGCTGGCTCCGGCTGCTGCGACCCACGAAGCACGAAAACCTGTGATGGATGAAGTCCAGCCGGTGGACCGAACGATTCTACATTGAACGCAGCGCGACTCCCCAGATGTGACGCACTGCGAGTTAAGAGTCGCACACCAACGCGTCCGCGAGCAACACCTACAACAATACCTGGTGAAAGCCCAGCAAAAACAGTTGCACCGATTGGGAAGTTAGCTGGACTCGCAACGGCAACCAGGTGCTGCGGTATGCAGCCGACCAAACCACAAAGCTTGCTCCTGTCGCAAGAAGCTGAGCTCAGGCACGCTTCACTTTCGTTTTGCTGGAAAAGGACGCCTATCCTTCCACGGGACCGTCCTGCTACACTGCCAATTTCACCCGTGCTCACATGGGATACGAATAAGCCCAGGGGAAACTTTAGTGAAGTTGCAACGTCAAAGCCCAAAGGTACGCGAGGCCCAAGAGCGGGGCTCGATGCTTCCTCCGCCGCAAATGCAGTTTTGATACGAAGTTGCTTTGGAGCTGCAGATCGATGACACATCCACGAAGCCGCTGCAGTATTGAAGGCTTCAAAAAAGTCATGCTTCGATACGTGCAAAGCGCTCGTGTTGGTCAATACTTCAGCAAATCTCGAGGCAAGATTTGCCAACGGGGCATCACCTGATGTGGACAGCGCATCTGATGCCTGCTGAAGATCCGATGAAGCGTCGGCATGTTTGTTGCCTCGCTTCTTGAAGCACGCCCGGTTGTTGTGTGCCGTCGCCTTGAGTTCCAGAAGCGAGTACTTCCACTTGCCTGTGTAGCCGGCTACAGCTTGCGATAGAATGACTACGGCAGCATTCAGCTCGAAAGGCTCTGCTCGCACTTTGCGTGGAGGGTAGGCGAGCTTCGGTGCGTGTGACGCCGGCCGTGACTCTTCGATCATGAAATGCGGATCGCAGCTTGTAGCCTCCAACAACAGACATTTCACAACGGCGCGGCTTAGGCACAAGTACGAGAAATCGTCGAAAAGGCCAGACGTCCAAGCTTCGAGCAAAGTATTACAGAGGACAACGTCGAGGGCGGACGAGCTTTTTCGGCTCGTGTCATCCTGCACGTGGACATGCTCGCCCGAAGCCTTCAAGCATGTGCACGAGAGGTGCCGCGGCAAAAGCATGTTGATCCATCTCTCATCACCTGTCGCATCCGACAGCGACAGGGTATCCGCCTGAGGTGCTCGAGCAGCTGGTGGGCAAGAGCCACCTTGGAGCTTTGTGCGAGACTGCGCAATGCGCCGTGTCACCGCAGCCTCCAGTTCCAAAGCACGCCGCTGCCTCCGACGAAACTCTACAACAGCGGGACTAGCAACGGTAGCATATGACTTCCGACTCCGACATACGGGGCGAAAATTCTTGCCCTCAACCGCACCTGAGTGCAACAGCCCTCGCCCTTGCGCTGCACTCGCATCGTCCAGAAGAGACAGCGTCATTCTCTGAGCCCCATTGCTGCCTTTGCAAAGAGCAAGAAGATAGCGAGCCAGTGAATGGTCCACGAGGGCTGTGTGCAGCGTTGAAATTCGTACAGTCATCGTTGATGCAATGTCGGCCCAGTGGCTCGCAAGAACGATGTTCACCTGATCCTCGCACTGCGGACCACGCGCACACACCGCAGTTTTGTGTACAACTGGTGACGAGGAAGTCACATCCCGTTCCGAAGTATCACATGCAGATGATTGTGACTGCAGCCAGATCAAGTCTGTAGCAAGGGGAAGAAAGCCACCAACTTCGGTCCAGCACTTTTGAGGCACCGTTGTCAGGTCAAGCGACAGAACTTCTGCCATGTATCGAGCATGCGACTGTGGCGTCGACGAAGATAAACTACGAGGAACAACATCGGTGTTGTTTACAAATGCTCGGCAGTGCCCCATGTCAACAAGAATACGCCGCGCTTGACTCAGGCTACCTGTGTGTAAGAGCGGAGGAGCTCCAAACACGGTAAACCGCAGAGCTCGAAAGTCTACACCAGTCAGCAGAAGTCGTGCTGACGCCGATACAGATGCCGAAAGTCGATCGTCCTCCGGTAAACGTTGCACTGCATCAGATAATTCGTCATGTAGCTGCGAAGTAACGAGCAAACAAAGCAAGGTTGCAACGCCTCCTGCGATACCGTGTCCTGTGAAGAGAATGCTTTCCATTTCGCCCAGCCGCAAGTCACTCTCCTTCAACATCTCGCACACAGACCCGAACAACCTAACAGCAGCACGATACGCAGCTCCGTTGACTCGCACACGTTCGCCGTTCAACTTCGCCGCAGCAGTGCCAAAGTTTCCATTTCTATACACGTCAGACGGCCTCGATGCTCCGCCTACAGCCACGATGAGCTGTGGTTTATCGCTTCGTGTCTGCACAACAAGAAGTCCAAAGTCAGTGTACGCATCGGAAGATGGCGCCGCCGTGTTGGCACAAACAGTCGCATTGTGTTGATAGGCAAGGACGTCTCGTAGAGTCGAAGACGATACTAACTTCCCCTCGTCAGACGCAAGAAAGCCCACGACCGACAGCTGTTGGTGTCGTGCATAGGTATCACACACAAGTGTGTTGTATCAGATACTAAGCTGATAAGAACAGATATCTGCGAGTCTTTTTATTACCTGATAGTCTGTCATAAGGAATGAATCCAGAATGAATATCTGGCTTCAGAGGGTGTGCGGGGTTCCTGGTATGGCTTGCCAAACGGCTGAAAGAAGGGTTATCATAGATTAGGCTTTTTTTGAAAATATCACCAACCAGTCCCCGCCCATTGGATCAACTAGCCAGCAGAACTCCCCCACCAGGCGTGGAGTATGCGGCTTAATTTGACTCAACACGGGTAATTTTACTAGGTCAGGACGATCTCAAGGATTGACAGATTGAGAGCTCTTTCTCGATGAATTGTGTGGTGGTGCATGGCCGCTCCTGGTTGGTGGAGTGATTTGTCAGGTTGATTCCGTTTACGAAGAGATCTCGACCCTTAAATAGGTGGGCGTGTCGTTGTAGGGGGTGTCTTTTGGCATCGGCGGCTTGCTGCTTGCCCGAGACGCGCACTACTTCTTAAGGGGACTCTACAACCATGTTCTAGAGGTAGTTGCTTGCCCCAGACATCTGTGAGTGCAGCTAGAATGATGTGGTAGCA
Source organism: Diplonema papillatum (assembly GCA_030068145.1). Classification (NCBI taxonomy): domain Eukaryota; phylum Euglenozoa; class Diplonemea; order Diplonemida; family Diplonemidae; genus Diplonema; species Diplonema papillatum. Next base: position 407,462 of record JAPJBO010000081.1, on the reverse strand, counting down.
GATAAAACCCGGGTTTTCGAGCGAGGCACACAGAACGTCAAGCTGGTGACGAATGAACTGCGGAAAGTTCTAGATGTGTTGAGTGGGGGTGACGCATCTGAGATGCTCCCCAAGGGTTCTCATGCAACTTGAGAGACCAACACTGCATTCGAGGGGCTGCCTTGTGCTTATGCAAAAAAACCAGTCTTTGGCCGGCGAATACAGCCGGACCCCTCAAAACCAAAAATCCAGAATCCTAGAATAACCCCTGGTTACTCAAAAACTGACTGAGCGAATATCGCCGAGCGGCCTTTTCTTTTTTTTTGTCACCTCCCGAAGTGCGAATACTGCCGACGCGTCACTGCTGCTGAGTGCGCTCGGATTGGCGCCGCTCAACCGGCCACCTTATGTCACTCGTTTGTTTGTAAAGATTGCTCCGTTCTTCTCCCTGACTTGTTCCCGGATTAGGATGACACATACTACTACTACTGTCACCTTGCTGGTCGACGGTTCGATTCCCGTCTGAGACCCTTTTCGGGGTTTTTAAATTGCAAGTTTTTTCAAACAGCCTAAAAACCGAACTTTTGTCCATCCGCCAGATTTTCGTCGCCGCGCGAGCTGATTGCTTGCCCATAATGGCCAGGGATAGCTCTTTCCACCAAAAAAACATGTTCCAAGTTTCCAAATTTTTGACCCAGCACGAGCTGCTTTTCAGACGGAATAATTGTGTCATTTTTTCGTGGAATGGGCGATATTCCAATGAGTTGCGTTGCCAATGCCCCTCGTTCTCCTCGGACGCATCCTCCTTCCAGCGGTATCATTGCCACCTTTTTGCCACGTTCTTTCCGGCGATGTACCCGCGGCTTTTGGCCTGTCTTCTTTCACGTTCGTTTGCCGAACCCAGAGGCTAATCAAAACTGCGCGAGGTGACGCGTGACAATCGGCAGGAGCTGGTAGCAGAGAAGTAACCATCGTGTGCTTGCAAATGCGCCAATGTCGAGGCGAGTCTGCCTTGCTCGGGCTCTGTCCGACACTAGACAAAGTCGTCCACAGCTGACGGGAGGGACAAAGCAGGGAGACACTAAATAATGTTGAAACGGCCCGGAGCTTACGACAATTGACTAACGACACCAATTGACGTCTTATCTGCTATAGTGTACCTTGAAACAACGATTCGGAACCCCAAACATTTCTCGGAAACCAAGAATATGTATCGGAAACAAAAAAATATTTATCGGAAACAAAAAAATATTTATCGGAAACAAAAAAAATATTTATCGGAAACAGTTTCCGATAAATATTTTCCCGACTTAAGTGCTTCCCTTATGGTTTTCTCCGAAAAATATTTATCGGAAACAAAAGAAAATATTTATCGGAAACAAAAAATATTGGGAAACTTACAAATATATGCGCGATAAACTGCCGAAAAAACTGTGCGCATACGAAACGTATGCACGAAAAACTGTTTTTTTAACAAAAATATGCGCGAAAAAACTAAAATTGACAAATATATGCGCGGTGCATATGTTTGTCAGTTTTAGTTTTTTCGCTCATATATTTGTAAAAACGGAGAAAACCATAAGGGAAGCACTTAAGTCGGGAAAATATTTATCGGAAACTGTTTCCGATAAATATTTTTTTTGTTTCCGATAAATATTTTTTTTTGTTTCCGATAAATATTTTTTTTTGTTTCCGATAAATATTTTTTTGTTTCCGATAAATATACTTATTGGGAAAAATAAATTCCCTCTGGTGGAAATGGCTTGCGGAGCGTGACGATAAATTTCGTTTATTTTTGGCAGGATTGCATTGTGTTTACGCAGGCCGGAAAAATAAACGAGTTTATTTTTGGAATTTATTTCGTGTCGCCAGCCATTTTCAGGTGAAAAAAATAAACGAAATTTATTTCGTATCGCGAAAAAAATAAACGTTTATTTTTGCGTGGGGGTTATACAGAGAAATCTGTAGGGGAGACCCCTCGCAAAATTTTTTTTCTCCCTGTGGTGAGTGAAATCGCGTGTTTTGAGCTCGTTTTGAGCCGAATTCATTGGTGTCTCATCCTCGGTGCTCAAAGGCCTGTGAAGAAAACCCCTCCCGTGAACGCTCCAGCCCAGTAAGTGTCAGATGAAGTTCACCGCCAGCGAACTCACCCATGCTGAATTCCAGGTCCAAGTGCGTAGAAAACTTGTACCAATTCAGTGTGCTTGAGTCTCGTTGCAAGAACATCTGTGGGTCTGCCTGAGCACACTGGATTCCAGCTGTCTGAGTTCATCTGCTGATCGCCTGCTGTGCATGTGCAAGCGGCCGAGCACTCGCGTTGCAAACTAACACCACATCAACTCCCCGCGACTTATCAAAATTTCACGCCGTCCAAGCAACGATGTTTTGTTTCCACCCTCGGGAATTTAGTTTTCCCAATAAAATCATTTATTCGGCAATAATTTCCGCCAATTTTGCCTCGGTGTCGGTTTTAGTCCCTCGGGAGGCCCTCGGGGGGGTTTGCAACCCCTCGCCACTCGCTCCGCTCGTGGCTCGGGGTTGCAAACCCCCCCTCGGGCCTCCCTCGGGACTAAAACCGACACCTCGACAAAATAAACGGAAATTATCTTGCCGAATAAATGCTTATTTGTTTCCGATAAATATTTTTCTGTTTCCGATAAATATTTTTTTTGTTTCCGATAAATATTTTTCTGTTTCCGATAAGTATTGATCACTTTGGCAGTAGGTTCACCTACTTCGTCCCGTGGACGACCGCGACGAAGCCAAATACGATCGTTTTTCTATCTAGTTTCGGGTCGAAAGCCTCCCCAGCAAAGGCTGTTCAATTTTCAACACCAGATACGCAAACCTTTTCGAATGCAGCACACGGGTATCCAACAAGTGACATCTAACTATCTGGTTGCATTGAGCAGTATCCGGATCTGAAAGCTGAAGACTTTGTACCACTTCACCGCGACAAAGGTCACGAACGCAGTTGCAGTAAAACTGCGTCTTGCGCACGAGCGCGGAAATCCGCCACCCACCATTCGGCTAGATATTGCAAGAACACAACTGCAAAGCTTACTACAAACGGATAGTGTTACAAAGGCGAACGAATCATGCGAGAACCTACGTAGGGGCCCCTCAACAGCTTTCAGAACGGCAAGTCAAGAAAAGGATAAGTTTGCACATTCTACTTCCGTCTGATCTGCATGTTCCCCAGTTCTACCCTTCGTTGATCTGTTGTGTGTATTCGCAACGACTTCATCCGGTCCTACGCGGCCCCAATACGACAAAACTGCATGCGGTCCTGACCAGGTAACATCCTCCTACCTGAAAATGTCTAACCACGACTACGGATTTGGTGCCATCGAGGCAGCCATGGAGTGTAAGTATGCCAACGGGGCTTAGTAGTATCGGGGCTGCCGTGCATACTAGTTCCCGTAAAATATTTGTTTCCCTTGACTTGTGCCATGTCGGACGGTAGGATTTTCCGCGTCAGCCTCATTTCAATCCTGGAGACAAAAGCACTCACACAATAAAGACTAGCCCATTTCACGGGCCAAAACTGCCTTTGTTGCAGAAATCAGCAACACAGGCAAGCGATGACAGAACAGCGCACACGAAGACGACCGGCTCTGAAGAGACCCGCGCCGCAAACTGCGCGAGCAGAGGGTGCCAAGCAAACCAGGAAGGAAGGCGAGGAGATTCAGATGGCACAGCAGGACGCCCGCGAGGGATCACCGAGGTCGAAAGACAGAAAAGGGAAAGCAGGCGTGGCCGGCTTGAAAAGCTGCAAGCGCGGAGAAGGCACAGGTACAGAGCAGTCCACATGCAGACGAGCAGTGAAGCGGCCCACATCACAGAGGTCTATCACACTGGCTCCGGATTACTTAGGGTCCTCGCAAAATCCAATGAAATTGCTTGCCCAATGGGACTCCCCTTGGGCACATTTCGCACTGGGGACTAGTCCCCAGGAACCCGTATCAAAAATATTTATCGGAAACAAAAAATATTTATCGGAAACAAAAAATATTTATCGGAAACAAAAAAATATTTATCGGAAACAAAAAAATATTTATCGGAAACAAAAAAATATTTATCGGAAACAGAAAAATATTTATCGGAAACAAAAAATATTTATCGGAAACAAAAAAAATATTTATCGGAAACAAAAAAAAATATTTATCGGAAACAAAAAAATATTTATCGGAAACAAAAAAATATTTATCGGAAACGTTCCGATAAATATTTTCCCCACTTAAGTGCTTCCGATATGGTTTTGTCTCTTGTAAAAAAAACAGTTTTTCGCGCATATATTTGTAAAAAACAGTTTTTTCGCGCATATATTTGTAAAAAACAGTTTTTTTGCGCATATGCCACAATTCTTGTTGGGAGACCCTTTCAAAAGAATTTCCCCCCAAAGTGCCTATTTCGAGTGTTTAGCCTCATTAAAGCCATCAAAAGTGAATTCAGACGGGTTTTTGACGCCAAACACAGCATCGCGAGAATATAGGGTCCACAATGAATGTACTGTACAAAATGACGTACACTCACACATTTGTAAAAATGCCATGAAGTTCGTATCCTAATTTAGGGCCCATATAGGTTCCACAACGGATGTACCATGCAGGGTCAAAACCTTGTGTCTTTTTGGAAATGGCCAAAAAAAAGTTTCCGGAAAAAAATTGGGGTTTTTGAATTTTAGAAATTTGGAACAAACTCTGCAGTAATTATTGAGAAAGTGCCCCCTCTTCTTTTTCTCCCCCATTTCTTTTTCCTTTTTTCATCCCCTAATCCGGTGGGCAGCAGTCAGTTGTGAGACTGGCAGGTGAGCAGCGTCACCTCCCCTAGCGACCTCTCGGATCAAGCTGCGTCTGATGCAGCTGTTGTATGGATACACTCAGCCGCGCGTGCTTTCATTGCGAAGGTTACTGCTGCGGCCTTCTGGGTGGCAGCTGTGTCGGGTCGAGTAGCGAGATCTGAGGCCCTGTGATGGCTGAGTGCACACCTAAGCAGGGTTGCATCCTCGTGTTGTAGCCGTGTTGTGTATAAGGCTTCGTGGGGGCCTGGTCAACCACCTCATCACTATAGGGCACAAACCTTTCTCGACAGTGATTGGACAGTCGGGATTGCCGGGGGCGGGTCTCCATGAAGAAGAGAATTGTAAAGCAAGACCTGCCCCCTGCGCCTGCTGTCTCCGGCTGCTTCGGCAGACGACACATACTACTACTACACTACATCCCCTAATCCGTGCCTCGTAACACACAGCCGCCGATCAACACGAAACCACCCAGAAGAAAAGCCAGGCACCGGGATCTTCCTGACGAGCAACCCGGTGAACTTAATCAAGAGTCGAAGATTAGCGTCGAAACTTCCTGGCTTTTCACGCCGTAGCAGAACGACCACACCCTACCAATCCCAAGCACCCCCTAAACGCGTTAGGGGACTTCACAAGGTTTCACAACGGAGTGACACAACACCCGAAACGAGCTGCACCCTCTCACTTTTCTCAACCCCCCGCCATACTCAAGCCTCTACGGTCAACCGGAGACTTTAAAATACCGACCTTCTAATCCACGCTCACACTAACGCTTGAAAGCGAAGCCACGCAAAGCTCCCGGTGAGTGCGGGGTCGTACAACTGTGCGATTTGCCTACTGTTCGCGAAGAAACCCCATTGCAGATAGAAACAAGCTGGAGTGAAGTGAAGGCGCCATTCCCGCAGGTTCCGGCCTGGACAGCTGCGGAGTACCAGCTGAGCTGTTGAGTGCACCGATTATCCGAAAAGTAGTTTTTTTCGTTAAACTGCTTTTTTTGTTGCAAAGAAAACGTATTTGTAGTGCGCGAAAAAAACTGTTTTTTTTTTTTTTACAAATATATGCGCGCAAAAAACTGTTTTTACAAGTAGCGCGAAAAAACTGTTTTGTTAACAAATATATGCGCGAAAAAACTAAAATTTACAAATATATGCACCGCGCATATATTTGTAAATTTAGTTTTTTCGCGCATATCCTGGTATATTACCCAAAAATATTTATCGGAAACGTTCCGATAAATATTTTCCCCACTTAAGTGCTTCCGATATGGTTTTGTCTCTTTGCTTTTCTTTGCTTAAATTTGCCTTTTTTTGCTCGTAATCTGAAGCAAATCTCCAAAGCAAATTTAAGCAAAGTCGTCTTTGCTTGCCAACTATGTCTTTTATGTCGGTGTCAAGCATAACCCCACCGAGTTCTTCGGGTGTTGGGGGGGTGCACTCATCATGTGCTGATAGCCCGCACAGGACTGAAACCATGGTCAGGAACGAACGACCAGTAGCCTTGTTAAACCCGATGGCTTCTTCAGAGAAGAAGTCCCTGATGGCTTCGTGGGCGTCCACTGCAGTGGTCGCTCGAGTGAGGAATGGCACCATATCCAGCTGCTTCGTCTTGGCTTTCTCGTTTTCCTTCTGCTGCCTTCAGCTTGACGACTTGGGGCGCAGCCGCCAATGCCGCTGCCTGGTGCTCAGCAGAGGCGGTGGAGAAGGCCTTATCGCAGAACTTGCAGGTTCCCTTGTGCATCTTCGATCCGGGTAAGTGAATGTCACCCCCTCCCAGGCGTCTCCTTTGCGCTTGTTCGCAATTGTGGCGAAAGGTGCGTCTGGATATTTTGTTTAGTCGCTCCTCTTTCCTGATAGATTGCATTTCTAGTGGATGCCGCCCCTGATACAGTAAACGCTTACACAACGTACACTCAACGTTTACTCCAAAATGAGTAAACGTAAACGTTTATAAACGGTAAACGTTTACCGTTTACCTGAACACTGCCCTACGGGGTGCCCCTAGTGTAGTGAGTCTTGTAAATTTGTCCGTTTTCATGCTTCGGAGTCACCTCCGAGTATTTTGAGCCCAACAAGTCTGTGTTCATGAGGCTTCTGAGGGTCCGCTAAATACTTGTCATATGACAAGTACATGCTTGTCATAGTACTTGTCATAATATGACAAGTACATGTACTTGTCATATGTACGTGTCATCCGGATGACAAGTACGTGGTGTATGCCATATATTTCCCAACATTTATTCTCTTAAAGCATGCCCAATTTTTGCTGAGTAGCGTAAGCTTTGGTCCATCACGGACTGATTCTGCTTCACAAAAAGGTGGTTCAAAAGGTGGCTCGAGGAGCTCGGCGCGGTGTTCAACAAAATCTTGGTCGGTGGTTTGGTATGTCAACGTGCAGTAGGTGCACGCTTGAATGGCACGCGCTTCCTCTTCCACTCCGCTTCTGAGTTTAGTCCCTGCTACGATCGGCTTTCTGCAAGGTTGCTGCGAGTTTTCTCGTTGCGACGAACGTGTAGTTAATGCAATTGACGTTCACGCCATTTTTTTGTCCTTATATGAAGTCTGACTTCGTAGTCATGATGAAAAAAAAGGAAACATACTCGCTGTTCGAATTCCAGTTCTTGCTCGAGCGTCCGTAGTACAGCCCCCACACTGTTAGAAGAGCCTCCGGCAGCTGCTGCGAGGAGGAGGCATGTTATCGAATTGTCTCCTAGAAACCCATCCATCCCTCATCGGTTCATACCGCCCTCAAGAAAACTTTGGAGGCTCCTAGGTTGGTTCGTTGTGCCAGTTCTCGGGAAGATGAAGCGACTGCGGACATAATTGGAGGGCGTTTCTCGGTCACAGCTGCTGTGCTGTGTTTTGCTCGGTAGGTGTAACAAAGGCTAGAGAACAAGTTCTTTCCACCACAACTAAACGGATACCTTTACTGGATCAATCGAATCAGTAAAACAAGCAAGCGAGCAAGCTGGGGAGTGTGTATGTCGCCAGCACGGACGTGCGAAAAAGGCTAGGAACGGCGTGCACGACAACAAAAAGGAAACTGAAATTGAATGCGCTTTCACAATACAAACTCGTTGAGCAGTGGCGACAATTGAATGCGCTAACACGATAAACTCGTTGAGTAGTGGTGACATTCAATTCGCGTGGTCCTGCCTGAACGCTCACTTGCCTGAGAAATTTGCCATCTCCTGACAATCAACGTGCCTGGCAAGAACCCGCAGACAGAAGCCCGTACTCTGCGTACCCGAGCGAACTAGATAGAGCAGAAAGCTTGGGAGCACAAGATGGGCCGCCAACTTCGCACACTGCCTTCGTGTCGTTGAGCGATTTGGCGCATTTCGTGAGGTTCCCAATGATGAAATCGTTGAGCTGCGTACACTGCACCGACGGGTTATCGCAATCCTCCTGAGCCATCTTGACTGCTATCTCCGCGTAGATTATCGTCATGTTAGCGTTTGCGAAGTATTCGGCACAAGATACGGTTGAATTCTGCATGCATGCATATTGCGCCCGGTTCAGGCTATCCACAGACGAAACCACATTGAACATGGCGCACGCGTAATCTTTACTGCACAACACGCCATGCGCGAGACACAGCCAAGTCGAGAGTAGCACGAGTACCGGCTTCATAACTACCATTGAAGCAAGGATGCTTTCTTTTGTGTAGTTCTTCAGGTGTGCCCACCTCCAAATATCCTGTACGATAGAACATGTCTGTTTTCCTCCAGCTTGCGCACTAAGACGTTTCTGTTGTCGGAATTCTCTCTAGCTTGGCCCTTTTCGTGCAAGTTTCATGCATGCTATGCCACCCAATCACGCAATGCATCGAATGAGCTGGTAACAATGCATTAAAACATGAAAAGCAACTCTGTAAACGAATCAAGGCCACAACAAGCAGTACTCAAAGGAAGCGAAAAGAAGAACAGGAACAACAGGGGGCAAAAGATGGGAGAGGGGAACTGGTGGAAGAGCGTGAAGGTGCCTGCAAACCTGTTTTCGTTATGCTTCAGCGAACAACTCGATGCAAGCACCTTTCTGTACTGAAGTCTTCCAAGCTCGATGTCTGGACACTCTGCCAGGAAGGCAATGAGTGGAGAAAATGCAACGGGGACAAATGCGGAGAAAATGTGGGAAACTAATCGAGTCGTACAAACATACAAAGGGTGGGAAGAAGGGGAAGGGAGTTAAACAGAAATAAACTTCGATGTTGCGGAAGTCGCGGACTTTCCATTTGCCACAGAAAGCATGGGAAAGAGGTTGGTGGTAGCACATAAACAAATGCAAAGAAATGAAAGAAATGCGTAGTTTTGATAACATACTTGTTCGTTGTCGAAAACAGCTCTTTCTACACAATACTTCTTCTTGTTTGCAATGCAGGGATGTGAGACGACCGTTCTTGGCGAACTACTTCTCCTGGGCTCAGTCCCTGCATAAAAAAGGAAAGACCACACAAAAAGAACGTTGTAAACATCAGACCACGTCGTGAGACTAGTCTACACGGGAAGGCAAGGAGCAGGCGAGCGGGGCTCCTGGGCGACGCCTTTTCGGGAGGTGCACTACAGAATTGAAGCTTACTTCGTCGGAGTTGCGTAAGAGTAGTTGGGAGAATAAGATAATCGCTCTCGCGACGGCGATCCACGCTTTGTGTACTCGTTGCACTCCTTCTTGAGCTGTGTGGTGTGCAAAAACTGCGGAGTCTTGTGTCAAGTTGTGTGTACTTTCTTACCGGCAAATACAAGAAAAAAAGAGTTCCCACGTTTGAGCAGGGGTCGGATTTCTTAAAAAGTTGACCCCAATAAATTCCCGCGGATTGCGATCGAGGTGGTTGCCACAAGCCGTCTTTCCGGCTTTTTTTTTTTGCGGACAACCTTTTTTTCTTGGCTTCAGCAACACTCACAGAAGGCGTGAAAACGGGGAGATATCAAATGAAACAGCTGTGTTTGTCGTTGACTCTTCCAGCACATTCGTACATAAGCAGTGACAGCATACCATGTTTTCCTTCTCTTCAAGACACTCTCTTTGCTCTTTGAGCCGGACCTCCTGCTCGACGAGTTGATTTTCTTTGTCGTCAGCAGTGACGCCGTTTGACATGACACTTTCCGCTTCTCGCAACCGTTCTTCATTTTCCGAGGAAGCCTTTTCTGCTTCGGCCAGGGCATCCCTTGCACGGTTGAGTCGAGCTTCGCAGCCGGCGCGGAGTCGCTCTTGTTCATCTCTGGACCAGCGGAGTCGGTCAGCCTTGGCCGCTTCTTCTGCTGCTGCGACACCCAGCTCGTACTCTTTCCTCTGGGCATCGGCCACCTTGCGGTCAGCTTCACCTGTGGTTTGCGGGTATGCAAAAGAACACGTTAATCGGAGGATGAAGTGTCCAATTTTAGCTCTACCGAGCACCCATGTTTATTGGGGAATCCCACACCCCGTGGTTCTGTATTCTTTTTTGGGAGTACACTTCAAACCTTCTGGTGAACGGGAAACGTTTACCGTTTATAAACGTTTACATGTTCTCATTCTTCTTCTGCTGGGAAGCAGGGCAACCTCGCAGAATACTCGACACCTTCACGACGCTATCCATGTAAGGAAAGCTACCACACTGACTGAAATGCCAACAACGAAGCATACCAAGTAGAACCTCTGGGTCTTCCGTAGGCTTGACTTCAATCTGCCGCGCTTTCGATGCTTCAAGGTCTTGCAGGGCTTGCTCCTTCTCCTTCTTTGCAGCTTCCAGAGCTTGCATAGCCCATCGCTCGCGTTCTTCAGCGGCCGCAAGACGTCGCTCTGCCACGTCAGCATCTCTAGCAGCTTCTGCGGCAGCTATGCGCTGGGCGCGCGTGGCTTCCCACTCGGCGGCGACGCGCTTTTCAGTTTCTTGGCGTTCCTTGAAGGCAATCCCGACGAGTTCGACAGCGTTGCGGTGCGCTTCTTCAGACGACTTTGCCGTGTCGGCGACGTCCTTCATTTTGCTGTCCTCTTCGTGCGCTTTCGCTTCTTGCTCAGACAGGGCTCGCTCCGCGTTTTCGGTTTCCGTTCGAAGTGAGTTGAGGCGGTCGTTGAGTCTCTCCTGCGCCGAACGAGCGGCTTCGGCCTCCCGCTTCGCATTCGCTGCTTCGCGGAAGCGGTGGTAAAGAGCGTCGAGAAGCATGGGGTACTGCGTGATAAACCTGTACCACTCTGGTTCTGTCAAGTCTCCGGTCTGTGTAGTTTCACTTGCTTCTTGTTCCGACATATCCGAGCACAAGTTTGACTAGAAAAGTTCTGGTTCGTATGCAAGCCGTTGCATGATTAGATACGCGCGAGCACTATTCCGGTACAAATTGCATGTAACGCCGCGTGCGAGTAACAACTTGAACGTGCATCATGGGCGCTGTACTTCAAGAATCTTCCGTTTTTCGTAGTCTTTTGTTCACGCACTACGTGTTTGGGCATACCTTTCCCATTTTTGCCTTGTTGAAGAGATCGGTGCTCGTGGGGTCGGTGAAGTCAAGCCTGCATTCTTCCATTCCGCGCTTGAACTCTTCGATGTCGACGACGCCGTTCTTGTTGTAATCAAGATCTTGGAATGTTGCTCTGACCTTGTCTCCAGGGCCAAGCGGGACAGCTGCACCCATGCCGCCTTGCATGAACTGACCCATCATTTGCCCGCCTGCATACCCGCCTCCAGCACCGGCCAGGTGCATGTTTGGCTGCGGGCTTCCCATAGGAAGCGTACCTGGGCTGCCTCCTATACCGATGCCTCTGTGAGGACTTCCGCCATACACATCGCCGGCGAGCTGCTTCCGCAGGTATTGCTCGATCGCCTGATGACGCTCGGCCTCTCTCTGCATCTCAAGCCATTCGTAAGACATTTTCCGGTTTGACTGGACTTACGAGTAAGGGGAGAGCTCCTGCTAATATAAATTGCAACCAAGTTCATTCAAAGCTTCCTCCTTGGCTTCTGAGCCGATGACACAATAATGTGCTGTGCACACTAGCAAGTTTACATGAGGAGACGAGAGGAAAAATGGAACAAAAGCATTCGGTCGGTCGAAACAGAAGGCTAGAGGACCCCTGACGCGTGTCTCGATATGGGGTAGTTTCTTTGCTGTCGGGAAGCAAAGAGATGGCGAATGGCACCACTCTTAATTTTTTACATCAAAGCGATCAGGTCGTATTGCGCTTGAAATAGCTCTGTATGAGAACACGCGAGAGGGGTGCCAAACTGCAGCTCGTACAAACATTTGCCGTTTTCGAAGGCGGTCAAAAGCTTGTTCTCCGGATGGCATACAAACTGAACACCTGCAGTTCTGTCGGGTCCATCATAGCACGGTGAACCTCCGGTGTACAACTGCATTTTTTTGTGGGTCCGTGGCAGATTAACTTCAAATGTGGACTCGTTTCACAAGGGCACGGAATTTCTCATTCTGCGTTTAACAATGCGCCTTGCGCAGCGAGTCTTGTGTAAACTATTTCCCACCTCGAGAAAAACTACCAGGCAAAAGAAGCTCCGTCGATTTAACAGAGTGTCTCCCCTGTATCAAGCGATCTTGGCTGAGTGCATGGGGCGAGATTCCCTCACTTAAAAAGATTGCACCGAAACTCAAAGAATACCTGCATCGTAGTGAAAGACACGTCGTTTGTGTGTAGAGCCGTCGCATGGAGCATTTTCCAACCGCGAAAAGATCCGAGATGCACGGGTTGGCGGGGCGCTGTTTCGTCAACGTGGTGCTCGGTATTTGCTGCCGGAGCCTCATCGTCGTCATCATCCACGATGACATTACTTTTGGTTTGAACACGCTTCCTCGTGTTGGGGAGCTCTGTTTGCAGAATGTCGCCGTACGGGCAGAACCTAAAGACGAAATCGTGTGCCACAGGACTCGCGCACCCCCCGCGGAAATTCTTCTCGTTGCCCTCCCACTCGAAGCAACTTTGCGAGAGCAAAAGGGGAAGGTAGGCAAGGTCCCGCCCAAAGTCTTCCTTTTTCAGTTGCTCGAGACCCACCAGTTGGTGGGCAAACACGCGCAGCTCATGTCGCTGCTGTTCAGACATTGTAGACTCCCTCGTTGCGACTGCCTCGAACTGATCCCGCATCGCTTCGACCTTCTGCTGGAACAAGGGCCAGCTCACCACCGAATCACTCAGCATCTTCTGCTTCGCGAGAACGCCAAGATGGATATCACGAATTCGTCTGCGGATTTCGTCGACCTGTCGTTGCATTTGCGGTCAATTTCTTCAGGCTAGAGTAGTGCTTCTTTTTGCTGTGAAGGTCCAGGCCGATTGCAGCTCTCGGCTGTTTCTTCTGCTCAGTCACGGCCGATCATCGAATTCGAACACAAGCTTTAACTCTCCAAAACCTCTGTTCGGCCTCAACCGTGGTCTGCCGCAGCCTCCGTTTTGTAGTAAATGAGATATACCTGCTGCACAACGACTTCGTGACACTTGCTTTCGTTCAGCGGAGGCAGCCTCTGTTCCGGGACGCACGCTTTTTCGTCGGCCCCGTCGCAACAGTCGTAGATTCCGTCACAAACAAAAGATTGCGCAAGTTCGACCACACGACCTGATGTCATTGATCGGCAGCAGCAGGCCTTGCCGTCAGGCAAAGATCCACAGGAAGCATCTACGGGCAAGCCGACGTCGGGATACTCTTTCACAAGAAACATGTACCCTCGACTTGCGTCCTGTCGGGTGTTTTTATGCGAATCTGCTAGCGTTTGTTGCTTAAAAAGATCTTGTCCGGGAATGCAAATCCGACTCAAGGTTGACAACTTGTCTTGGGTAATCGAGTTGTGCAGACTGTACCAGAAACGAGACCGTGTCGAACGACCGGGGTTGCCATTTTGAAAAACAGGGGCACACCCGGTACATAATTTCCGCCGCACGGCCTTCATTATCGTCGAGCTCCGGAATTCTTTGCCGCAGATCTTTCCAATACTCCTGGCCGTTGCGCCCAAGGGACAGCTCGGGATAGTCGGAAGCCCGCGACGGCGCATACCAGAAACCCCCGGCAACCAAAGACGCAACAACAGCGACGATGACTGCGCTAAACGCCGACCGTGCAGGCCCTTGACCGGGGCGAGCGCCACTCTCTGTCACGGGCGGACTCTTCGGAGCTGCGCAAGGCTCGCTAGGCTGGCTGGCGTCGCCTTTTCGTTTTTTTTGTGGCATTTCCGCCGGCGCCTGTCGGGGCGGCGGTTTACTCTGCGGCGCTGCCTGAGGCTGGGTCGGGTCACTTTTCCCTTTTTTCGATGGCATTGACCCTCTGTCCCTCCCCCCTTTCTTCTGACGCCCTTCCCACTCGCACCGTGGGTCCCCCAAAACTAGAACAGCTTCATGTCTTTCTTTTGCGGTGCGTCAGGATTCAAGCCTCGGTTCGTCACTTGAATGTGGTGCCACACATTTTCAACACGTCCATCCACCTGAACTCGGCACTGGCGGTATTACTGCCTTGTGCCGCATGTATAAGAAGCAAAAGAAAGAAGGTACAAACCTACTGCTGCGTGGCCGAAACTGATAGCTCGGGAGAACCGACAAACACTACAGCATGTAAGGGGCGTTGCAGCCAGTCCGTTGTTATCTCGTTTACAAACGCGTTGTTCTTTTTGAAAACAATTGTTCGACGCGGTCCGCTAATCAGTTCCATGGAGACGACATCGTTCACTTGATAGGAGGCCGTCTGGGCTGCGAGGGAACAGCATCCAGCCTGCGCACAATATACCTCCCCGTCGGCACACCAAAGGACAGCTTGCCACAGTTCCGGTTGACTGTGATGGTCGGAAGCAGGTTTGAGGTCGTCGGTACAGAACCCGACAAGAGCATTTCCCGTGTTCCGGGATAAGCTGAACATCACCTCCCCAGCTTGGACTGTCTTGACTCCAAGGGCAGACCGCCAGCTTCCCCAATCCAGGACGATCGGCGCCACGAACGCGCCGGCTTCAGTTACTGTTGTATCGTCGCTTAGATTTTCACGGGCCCATTCTAGTGGCTTCATCAAGCCGAGTCCTGTTAAAGATGCTCATCTGCTTGTTTGCAACACATTCATTGAGCGAATCCTGGCAGTGAGAAAAGCCGGGAAAATCAACTCTGTCAAGACGGGAAACGAGCGCGATACGAAGAGCGGGGCAAGGTAAGGAAGACCGAAGATGGAGAACATTGGTGCGGACGGCATCATCAACACGATTGGCACAAACATCGACGCTCAGATGAGCTAAAACTGGAGTCTCGTTCGATGGGTCGTTTAAGGATGTAACTATCGTTTGCTTGTCACGTGTGAAAATCACCTGCTTAAAAAAGCTGCTCACAACAGCACGCTGCCACCTAACACATTTTTCAATATGGCAACAAGTTCGCCACCATACGAAAGCACACGACATCTGTTGATCAACGTCTTTGTTGCGAGACAGCAGCCAGCCGGTTCTCCAAGTCCAGAATGCGATCCTGAAACACTTTCATCTGATCCGTGTAGCCATGAGACATGTTTTTTACTTCTATGTCACGGTTCTTCAGGCGCCGGTGGAGGTCTCGGTTGTCTTCCTCCAATTTCTGTGAGTTGGTAAACGCTTTAGTTCCATCAGAAGTCGCTCGATACACATTAACTGTCAGCTTCAGCAACAGCGGCTTCGTCTTTTGAGCATGTAGTGCTCACGCATCAAGCTACACCAAAGGATTACTAGACCGTGCTTTTACATCAAGCATGGGTACCGAAGATGAGATCGCACGCTAATTCATCAAGAAATAGACTTGCAAAGCAGCACACACACCTTGACCCTCTGCGCCCTGGCTTCCAAGTCGAAGAGTGCGCGTTGCCACTCGATACGGTACTCGACTGCCTTTGCATCAGCAGTTCTGACTGCTTGTTTGTATGATGCGACTTGCCGCGTGACAGTTGGCTCTTCTTCAGGCGTACTGTTTTGCTCAAAAAGTGCACAATACTTTGCCAGTTCCTCGAGTTGCTCAGCTGAGGCAACACCGCCGGCAGGCGTAGCGGCGTTCACGTGCGGGTGTCCTCCGTTGTGACGTGGGCTGTTCGCATCAGATGATGACGTTGGAGCTCCGCGAGAGGACGGTGTGTGCGTGGCGTGTTGCGTTGACGAAGCAGCAGGAGCGGCTCGGTTACTTGCCACCCGCGCTCCAGCAGCGGAGATGCATTTTGAGATCCGCTGTGCTGCCCTTTCGTGCAGCCTCGCTTTTGCCAAAGAGAGGTCCGCGTAGAGTGGGCGCTCGTCTAAGTACGATGGCGGAAGGGATTTCATGTCCTCGTCAGATAACAGCGACTTCGGCGGCAGAATCGACAGCGTCTGCTGAGTCTGAATGATGGTGTCAAGCGCTGCGCGGCGAGTGCCCGGCATGTTGCACTTTTCGAGTGTTGCCCGGCATTCAGCCAGCGTCACGAGCCGGTTGTATACACCATTTAGCCCTGCGACAATACGCTTGTTTGCTCCGTCAAGGCCCGCCAGCTCCCACGATACTTTAACCTCCGACGCAAACAGAGACGACACATTCTCAGTCAAGTCCTTCAAACTTCTCTTTAGCGATCTCAGCACGTGCGTGAGATTTGGATGGCCAGTCGAGGAAGCGTGCACCCGAGAGCCTGTCAAATTGTCGGAAGACGTGGACGTCCGGAAGCTTGTCGTTGGTTCGTCTGGTGATGATGGGTCCATCTGAACGACGGCTATTAATTGTTCCAACGGCTTCCTCAGATCGCTACAAAGTGACGTCACAAAATCTGCTTGTAGCTCCTCCTGATCCTCAGGCACAGTAGGAGAATGGGCGAAGATCGCTAAGAGCACGGGCTGCATATTGTCCGCGACCACTTTTGCCCAGGCAAGGGAATCATTGACCGGATCAGGGCGCACCGGCGGGAGCGCGTTCTTTTTCTGTTGGTCAGCATCTCGCTTCTTGGCTGAAGGCGGTGTCGGTGACCGGCGGCCCGCCGGATCAGAGTCGATTCCCCGGAATTGAGCCTGCTTAGCACGGTGAGACTGTGCATCGGCTCCTGAAGCTGATTCACCACCCGGAACGACAGCGTACACTTCTGCCGTTTGCTTAGTGCACTGCGCGAGCTGCTGGGTAAGTGATACTAAGGCCCCCGCTGTTGCTTGGTGTGAAGCATTCGCCTTCCGGAGAGCATCTTTCAGTAAGTGCAAAGCTGCCGTCTTCACCGGAAGTGCGGACGCTGTAGCCCGCGAAAGGAGAATATGGGTCCGCTCCGTCGCATTTGAAAACAGTGCTTCAACGTCACGTGTTAGTGAAGCAAGTGTTGTGTGCGCTTGCTGGTATGCCCCCGCCGCAGCCTCGGACGTTGCCTTGTCAGTAATTGTCAGCGTCAAGTCGTCCCACTGAGGCACTCTGTCACAATTTGTGTTGCGGTATATTCCTATGTACAAGTCAGCATGGAGTGGGACTGCGCCATATCTGGTCTTTGATAAGTCAGAAAAAGCTGTACAGGCAGCCTTCTATTCGAGCTACTACTAAACATAACTCGTTCACGCGAAACACGCACGGCGGCTTTTGTATGCTGCGTTGTTCAATATCATACCTGTGCACATCGGAGAGAGTCGAAATACGGCCGATCCTAGTGAATGTGTCGCGCTGGACCTCAAAGTCTCTAACGCGCTGGATGAGTGCCTGGTGCTGGCCCTGCAGCGCGGACAGCTCCTCTGTCCGTTCTCT
Organism: Diplonema papillatum; assembly: GCA_030068145.1. NCBI lineage: Eukaryota > Euglenozoa > Diplonemea > Diplonemida > Diplonemidae > Diplonema > Diplonema papillatum. Next base: position 390,041 of record JAPJBO010000081.1, on the reverse strand, counting down.
GAGTGTCTGCGTGAGCCGTGTTTCCTCACTTTTGGCTATTCGCAGCTCTTCAGTAGCAGTCGACAGTTGCGACACGACAGCAGTTGTTTCCTGTCCGTACATGCCTTCCATCGTTGCCTTCTGCTCCTGAACGCGTTTCAGCTCGTTTCTGAGGTCGAAAAGCTTTGAGTGGAGCTGCTCGTTCTCGTTAATTCGGTGAGTCAGGTCTTCTTCCAGCACCTCTCGCTCCTCGCGCTCTTTGCCGCTGCCCTGCTGGAACAGCCGCCATGCGGGGCCAGCCGCTTGCTTCTTTTCTTCAAGCGCAGCGAGCTTCTTTTTCAATGTATCGGCGTTGTATTTCTGAAAGTCGGCCTCCTCCTTCATCTCGCGCAGGCTCTTTGCTGCTTCATCCGACGCAGCGACGCTCGCCTGTTCGCGCCGCCTAAGCTGCTCATTTTCTTCAGTCAGCGACTTCACGGTCGATTGCAACCGAAAGACAGCCTTCTTTAACACTTCAATTTTCTGCGCATCGCCGGCCATTGCTGCCCCCCTGCCTCCCGCCTCTTCACGTGCTTAAATACCCAATAAAGTAACAGGCAGAGTTGGCTAGTTTGCATGTCAGTCGATCGCCCGAATACACGTGAACTTTCATTTTCCAACAGCTGATGGGTTGGAACAGCACCTCCGAGGAATCCTTGGCAATGAGGGCTACCATCTACCGCGAGGCTTGCAGCTACCACGGCGAACAGAGGGGAAATGCAAAACTATCTCACCGCCCAAGCGCGTTCGAGTGGAAAGGCAGCTCGGCAGTTAGTGGAACATGCGGCTGCAAACGGTGACACGAGGATTGTTGATGTTGGGACAGGCGCATCATATGGCGCTCGATACTGTAGCAGGCGGGAAACGCCTGAGCCACGAGGAATGCTAAATGTTGAGTGGCTTCCTGTTGTGTTCACCCACAGTTTTGATAACATTTGGGTACTGCGCTCCCAGCTGGGACTGCAACTCTGCGAGACAACGAGCAAGCCTGTGTTCAGTTTTCGTTGTGTCCACGGGGCTTCGGACCTTTACTGCAGCGCGCTGGCAATGGAACTTCTCAACACCTACAACAGGATTTGGGCCGTTTGCAACCGCCTGAGGCAGAATACTGCAATCTTTCCTTTCTTTCATTCGGAACAAGAAAACTGCTGCCTACGGCTTCTTCACCCGAAACAATCCATACCAGTCTCTCATCGACGTGTTCATGACAGGATCGGTTTCCAACACCTTCATCTTTCGATCGTTCGCGACTTTGTTGTATTCAGTCTCGTTTCTGCGTTTGTGAGTTGGTTCCGACAGTCCGAGAGCGAACCGCAACCGAATAAGGGTAGATAAACTCCAGACTTTGTTTCTTAGTTTTTGCCTTGCTGCCGGAGCGAACGCACGCGCGCAAAAGAGAAAAGAAAAGACACAAAGAAAAGATTGGATGTGCAGCATGCACACGAAGGCTGCAAGGCGCCCCCGCCATGCGAAAACGCCCAACCTGTGTGTGCCACTGGCATCCGTGACGCTTCTGGACACAAAAAACGCTAAAAACCCTCGGGCGCGGACCGAGAATGTAAAACTAGCTTGTTACGATACAAAACCATACGCTCGCAAACTCGCCAGCTCTAGTGACCGAAAGGTGTTTGGGTCTTACGGGTTCTTCGGGGGGAACATGGTCGCTATGGGGGTGAGACTCGGTGCCCTTGAAGTCGACCTGCGTGCGGATAGCGACCGAGCTCTTTGCGACGCTTCTTGACCTTGGACAGCAGCTGCTGTCTTTTGCGCTGGGGGTGCTTTTACCGCAACCTTTTCTGCTTTTTTCGCAGCTGCTGACCGGCTAGCAAGAAGGGCTTGGTTGCGTTCACGATACCGAATTTCTTCGCAACCCTTGGCCTTGCAAGCTTCGCACAGAGGCTGAAAGCTTTGAAACCTGGCCTTGGTTTCAGCAGAGATGTCGAGCAGCTTCTGCCTTGAACCGCAGTGTCCGCAAATGTCGGCCTCGCGGAGCTCGGCTCGCCGGGATGCAAGCAGCCACTCGACATGGTCCTTGCACGACACTGCCCTGCGGACATAGCAAGCATTCGCCAGGACGGAGCCCTCCGGAGGAAAATGCATCACCACACGTGTAGCATTCCTCCTTTCGCAAGGCTTTCACCTTGTCAATGCAGGTGTCCTTCCCACCATATACCGCACGAGGCTTCCCGCATACATGGCGGGTTGGAAGTGTCATTCGGAGGGTTCCGGCGGGTTCCGGCGGGTTGGAAGTGCCATTCGGAGGGTTCCGGCGGGTTCCGGCGGGTTGGAAGTGCCATTCAGAGGGTTCCGGCGGGTTGGAAGTGCCATTCGGAGGGTTCCGGCGGGTTCCGGCGGGTTGGAAGTGCCAGGGTTCCGGCGGGTTCCGGCGGGTTGGAAGTGCCATTCGGAGGGTTCCGGCGGGTTGGAAGTGCCATTCGGAGGGTTCCGGCGGGTTCCGGCGGGTTGGAAGTGCCATTCGGAGGGTTCCGGCGGGTTCCGGCGGGTTCCGGCGGGTTCCGGCGGGTTGGAAATGCCATTCAGAGGGTTCCGGCGGGTTCCGGCGGGTTGGTAGTGCCATTCAGAGGGTTCCGGCGGGTTGCGGCGGGCCGACCAACCAACCAAGATCAAAAAATTTCGAACGCGCGCAACGAAGAAACAAAGTTTGGAGTTTATCTACCCTAAGGCAAACAAAACAAACAAGTTTCTAAAGCGCAGACTTGGGCGTTTGGCTACCCGTTTGCGTACATAACGTGCAACAAACGCAAAGACCTGATTGGTGCGAGGGGAATAATGACAACGATATCTACAAGCAGTCTTTAACATACTCGATGCAGCGAGATTCGAGGACCGAAAGGCGGAAATACTGCGCCTCTTCGCCTTCCTCTCCGAGTGTAGCGTCGACGACAATGCTCATGATGCAATCAATGTGTTGCAAGTACTCGGGATCTGGAGGAGTGCAAAGTGCCACCGCTGCCATGGCGGCGACCTTGCGGTGGTCTCGACGCGAGATAGCGTCCTCAAGATCAATCAACTGGTCAATGAATGCGCTTGTCTTGCCAAAAGACGCAATTACCTGCATGCCGAGCTGCGATGTTGTTTCCATTTCTTGGTTTCGAAAGCTAAGCGCATTGAATCATGCAATCGAACAGATCTACGGAAACACATTCGCGTGCTTTTTTGTGCAATTCGTTCTTAGCAGTTTGATGTGTTCAATCAGCACTGACCCCAGGTGTACGTGTTTCGCAAAATGTAGTCAATGTGGTACAAAGTGCAAACCTGTTTGTCAACCACGATAAGGCGGCAAACAATCGCGATGTACGCCACACGACAGAGGGCAGCTTCAGACTTTTCGAGAACCGTCTGCAGCATGAAGCTGACGACAGGCACCGTCTCGCGAGAAAAGTTTGGAAACATGACCAAGAAGTCATCGACCAAGTCACACACGGAGGTTAAGGGTTCGTCTTTCATTGTTTGCAGGACCTTCAAGAGACCACTGAAGAGAGGAGCCCCGTACGCCTGTAGCAGCGAAAGACCGCCCAACAACAAATACTGGTGCGCGACGCGCACCAGGTAATCGTAGGCAGAAAAGGCTTTGTCAAAAAGAACAAGTATCCGCGGAAACAGCAGGGAAAGGGACTCTGTCAGCTCGACTGCGTGCAGCGTTACCTCGTACCATAATTCACAGCTGTTGTCGATGAGTTCAAGGTAGCACGCGTTTTTAGTGTCCGTCGCGTAGTCAATAACGGAGCACGCCAGATGGTAAATAGCTGGCACATGACCCACAGACATAACGATTGCCCTCAGACACACGAATATTTGCGTCATGTTTCGAACATCGTCTGTCTGACCTTTCGATACGGACTGCTGTTCATGTTTCCAGTATGTGTGGAGCAATTCCGCGAGCTGAGGACAATGCGGGACAATGATGCTGGCGTCCACAGTCTGCACGACTAACGTGATAAGGTCCAATATGCTGTGCTTCAAATCGGAGTTGGAGCAGCCTCCAAGTATGGAAACAATAGACGTGAAGAAGGCGGGAAGGAGTCCGGCAAACTCATTCGAGTCTAACTCGGTCGACAGCGATTGCGCATGGACGACGTATTCCTTGAAGGCATTCACCGCCGTCAAGCGAATGACCAGATCGTTCGACGCGTCGCTCTGCAGCGAGACGAGCAGCTTGCAGACCTGCAGAAAGTTCTCGGCCGGCACTTCATAGACCCACTGGCCCAGCACCCAAATCGCGCGCCGTCGCGCCATTTTGTTCGGATGCCTCGTGGCCAGTGACATGCTGACTTGCAGCCACCGGCTCCGCATGTCATCGTTGATAAATCGAGGGAATGTGTAGCAACCCAAACCCATAACATACAACGCAGCTTCCGTCGCCACCGCATCGCCAGGCAGTGGGGTGCTGAAGATGCGCTCCACAGTCCCGGTGAACTCTTGCATGACCTGATCGCCGCACTCGTCGGTAAGCCCGACAAAAACAGAGGCAGCCTTTTCTTTCAACACGACCTCGCAGAGTGCATCGTCGTGGATATCTCCCTTTTCGAAGACAAACGCCTCCGGATCTGCCTCCCACAATTCGAGCTCGCTGGAGTGGACACAGAGGTATTTGTTGAGGAGCACTGACAGAAACGTTTGAACGTTGCTTGACAACACTTCGCTGAACGCTGCTTTCGCTACCTCGGACGACGAGGATGCAGCGATGACTTGCTCCACGACTGAAAGGCACCGCATCAAGAATGCAGCGGGCAGGTTCTCTTTGTCTGGATCTCCAGCAACCACAGCTCGTGTGGCCAGGCTGAGCAGTGACTTTAGGAATGAGGGATTGTTGTATCCCTGCGGTGACAGAAGGTAAGGCTCCGCGAGCGCTTTCATCGACTTCTGAAGTAGCTTGTCGAGCGTTGCAGTCAATACGTGATTCTTCGCGACTTCCATGCGTTTGTTCATCAACGATTCAATAAACGAGGACGTCTCAGCGACATACTGGCCAGCACTCACGTCACGATTCCCGGAAACACCACCACGCAACACCCTAAGCATCACCTTGTGGCAGTAGCAGCACAACATCACCGCCTCCGAAGACCCCTCTGCCAAGGCTTTACGGTTGTACTGCGAGCAAAGCTGCACAACTGGACCCGAGACGGCGCCGCAGAGCTGGTAAAACGGCTCTCGCTGCTCTATTTTCGAGGCAAACAACGCTTCAATCAAAACGAAGTGCAGCGTTACCAAATACCGCAAGAGCATGATGGGGCTGCTCTGTTCCTTTTGCAACCCTTGCATCACCACGGGAACGAGCTCAGGCCAAGTCCGGAGCTCAAAGCGCGCGACTTTCGCGACGAGAAGCGCCACCTGCTTGATGAGGGTCAGGTCGTTGAGAATGTCGCCTTGCGCCAGCATTGCGAGTAAGACCTCTTTGAACTTTGCCTTGACGTTGTCCGGTATTTGACCGTGCCGGTCCCCTTGGTGGCGCTGGACAGCGGTGGGCATCGATATTCGCCAGTGCCGGTTGACGTGATTGCGAAGGCAGATGACGGCCAGCAGGCGACAATCGAGGGAGACGTCGGGGCTACCTACGATCTGGAACATCGTTTCCAAATTTGAAGGATCCCTCATCAGGGTATCGAGATGGTCTTCGGCTCGTGCGCGCGTGTTGTGAGCGAAGCATGCTTGCAGTGTCTCTACCAGACCAGGCTCTTGAGCGCCTGCCATTCGCTCCCCCGTCTGGTGGTCCCCCCCTCTGGACCCTGCCCTGTGAAAAGAGAGTTTTCTCACTGGAACACGATAAAGGCAGAAAGCTGCCACTGAGTGCTTGCTAGGATGCTGAATGGAAGCGATCGCCACCCGGAACAAAGAATCCAATAAATTAATCTGCCGACTGATGCAGTCAGACTTCCGAAGGGATTGCCGGTAGGCATTCAGGGCAGCGTGACCGACTAATGAAAATGCGCAACGCAAGCATTCGTCGTCACAACACCTGCTGGCTTATTGTCGGCGCAGACTATCTCACTTCACAGTTCAGGTCAATGCCGCCAACTATTCAGAAATTCCGCGAGCAGCAAGACAACCTGGCTAAAAGCACTCATCGAGGAGGTGGAGACCAGAGGGAAGGGCGTCAAAGCAGGAGAGGAACGCGCAAAGTGAAGAGAAAAAGAGAGCCGAAAGTGGAAATAACACGGCGGAGCATTGACAGCCAGCTCTTGCTTTTCTTTTTTAATCTCAAACAGGGAACGGCGTGCACTGCACCTGCGAGCCGAGAGTCAGAGCAGGAAAGTCAGATTTGCAAAGAAAACGATCATCGTGGACGCAACGTTTTCGGCTCTGTTTTGGCTTTGCAGCTGACAGTTGCCCCAGAAACGCAGGTGCAGTCATGGCTCAACCAGGAGCTGTATTTCTCCTCCTTTGACCTCAGTTCCCTCACGGCAGAAAGTCTTCTTCCTCTAAAAGAAATGACATCTCGCCTGAACACCGCAAATGCCTGCCACAACGCCGGAACACACGAAAGACTTTGGCCCGGTCAGCAAAGACCCCACAGCGGAAGATATTTCGACACCTATCCTAGTCTCGAGCCTACGTCTTGGCGAAGACAGAGCATGTGGCTTTGACTGGGCTGTCCACGGTCTGCGTTGAATGGAACTTAAAGAGACACTATTGCAACAAAAAGAAAGAATAAGATTAACGGGCTCTACCAGCTGAGGAAAAAAGAAAGGGTAAGAGTTTTTTGAGTTGGCTAGAAAAAAGGCAAGAACCGTGCATTGAATAGTGAAACACACACAATTGTTGTTTTTCCCTTTTTGTCATTTTTTTTACATACGGGAGGGTAGGAGTGGGAGAACACACAACATAAATCGTTCACAGCAATTTAGGAAGAAACCTGAGTCCGAGAGAACGTTGACAACTGCAGATGATTGTGCCGTGTGTAAGTGCGCTCACGAATTGCTCTTCCGGTGAAGGACAGAGCAAGAAGTTGGCCGAAGGAATGGACATGGTACATTCCTGCAACTGGGTCCGCTGGTCCATTTTCGATCGGTCTTTACTACCAGATCTCCATACGTTCAACGCGCCATGAAGTGCGGTAGGCCCGGCTTCTATGTTGTGTTCAAAGGGGAAGGGTGGCGGAGGAGAAGGGGTATCGGAGAATCCTTGATGTCTAAACGTGTCGTCAACATAGTCCACGACTCCCGGAAGCCATATTGGCTGATGTACTGAGCACTCTCCTCAACTCAGAGGGAGGAAACGGAGAAAACAGGTGTGCATGTCTTGCGTGCACAGCACGCACCGAACCGAACTGATCGCAACCCAGGCGCCGCAAGATGCCCCGAAGACTTCTGTGTCATGCGAATCGATGAGGGCGTATCCTGGTAGGACGGTGCGCGATTCATTGTCCTCGACAGGTTTTGGGTATTTGTATTTCCCGCCCTTCTTTTATACTTCCGGCGATAAACGGCAGTCCATTCGACCTTTCTTTTGCTCGGTTTTCTTTTCTTTTCTTTTTTGGACACGCGTCCCGAACCGACAATATTGGCGCGGTGTCAACGGTTCGCATCCAGTGTCATGTTGCCAGTGAGCAGGAAAGGAGAGAAGAGGCTCCAACGGCTCATGAACTGGACGAACCAAGGAAGCAGTTTCTCGCGATCGGAGGGAGTGTCTCGGTTTAGGAAAACTAGGAATTCAAACTGTCAACAATGAGAAGAAGCACGCCAGCTTGAGGAATATTTTGCGCAGCTTTGTTGAACTGGCTTACGACTACTAGGGCAAGTGGACTTCACTTTCTTTTCCTTTTCGCGCTCAACCGCTGAAGGTTCACGTTCCCGTGTCAGTTGGGAGACCAATCCAAAAAAGGAGTGGCGATGGGCACCATAGAGACTTGTCATGCGTTTCCAAAACTGAGGGCAGCATCGAGAAAAGCACAGGGAAAACTTCTCGAGAATATCTTTGCGAGTTCTTCCAGAAAACTACTGGACCTGCAAAATCTTTGTCTGGGGTCCAAACTTCTCTGAGGGATTCTGGATCCTTTGGACTTTCTTGTTCTTCCGTCCAGCTCGGCTTTTTGGTTTAGTTTTCTATTTCCCGGTGCTAAAAGAGAAAATCGCGCACGGACCAGAACAAAAACCTGCGAACAAATGACGCAGGTTCTGCGGGTAAGGAGTTTCCCGTAAGAACACTGATGAAACTCGGGGGCAACACGCGTTCTCACACGCTGTTGGCTGGCGTATTCGTCGTCCATAATCAGTTCATTATCTTTTCACGTTGAACACGTGTTTCGAAAACAAGAGAATGACTCGCAGTGCATGATTCCTGCTCTGCTGTGCTGTAGGATACTTAACTTCTTTTGTGTCGCCGCAGCCAAGAATTGTGGCCAGGGGCCCCGGCGAACTCAAAGGCTAGGTTGGGGTTTTGAGCTTACCCCGTAATGAAGGGTCTTTTTGGCTTTTTCTGTTTGCCTTTGTATTTTCGTGTTCGTTTCTGTTGAGAATCGTGGCCTGTTTTGGCTACCGACGTAGGGATGGACAGAGGCGAACTTACAAGGGGCAGCGAAGGTTGCAAGGGGGCGGCCGCAAGCGCGGGCGCTTTGCCTTGCCGGCAAGAGAGGGGCGCCCTCGTTCAACAGAAGGCTAGCGTTGTTGCACTCTTCTTCGTCGCCGCGCCCTTCTCGGGTTCGGGTCTTTATTATTTCGCCAGCCGGAAAGCTTGCGTTGTTGAATTTTCTTTCATGACAGGTCATGTACCGTTCCGCAAGTAGATCTCTTCTCCCGGACAGGAGCAGGAGAGGGCGGTATTATTGAAAAAAGAGGGACACTCCAGGAGATGCGCGAGTGAGTTCAGGTGGCCAGATGAAGCAGAGAACGGAAATGGGCCCGTTCTTCGCTGGATGGGTCGGGTAAGTGGAGAAGGTCGTGACACGCAAATGGCGCGGTCAGTGAAGAACGGGCGATTTTGCCTTCACAAGCAGAAGTCTGAGCCTAAGGCAGCTGGAGCTGGACCGATAGTGTAGACAACAAAAAAAAGAAACAGGTCTAAAAAAAACAGGAACAACGGGGTTGGCGGGAGATCACCCCGCAGAAAACCGAAATCGGACGAGGGTGAGATGGGCGGCGGAAAGTGCGTACTGTTGCACCTTTCTTCAGGTCGAGCGAGTGATCCTCCGATAATGTTCGGCTTTCCGGACACAACAACAGCAAACAACATTGTCTTTTTGAGCAGAAACTTGTTTACTTACTTTCGAACCTACTACGAAAACATGCATTTCACGACATTTCTGGCGCACCATCTCTCTGATGACACGATCCACAGACCGGGAGCATGCATTCATTTCAGGCCAAAAAGCTTTCGCCCGTGAGCAAGTAAAACAGGCTTTTCTGCTACATCATGCGACAACTGGCACTGGACTTTTAATCACTAAGCAGTGTCCCTGACCTGCTGTTGCATTTCACTCGACCGCACGCATACCTACTTTGTTCTTGACAAAAAGAGAGAACAAGAAATCGAACAAACAAGAACAGTGGGAAGGGTGGCGAGAGGGAGACACAGAAAGTGGGCCAGAGCAGTCGGAATACTTCAGAGGCAGAGAAAGGTATGCCACAGGATCTGCAATCCCGAGCTAAACGGCTGCTGTGCTGGGCGTACGGAACACAAAAGCGTCGTCGCTTCAAGTTCGAATAGACGGAGGCAGAAGGAGGGCGAACTCAAAGGAGTTTCATTATCGGCTTTCAGGTATTCGAAGCCGTCAACCGGCCCCATTTCGTGCGCAAACCTTTTGAAGCCCTGAAGACAGTAAGATACTGCTCATCACATCTTATTGGGGGATTCTTGGGGTCAGTCATAGTTGACATACGGACTGGTACGGAGAAGGAAACAGAGAAAAACACGGTAACAAGTTCTTAAAAAGAGCCCGGTTCTCGTCGCGGAAATAGAGTCCAACCGAACTCATCTCCAAAATGGAGCTGAACCCAACACAAGAATAATCAGGGCGAAGCAGGGCTTTTGAGATTCTTTTTGTGGCGCTCTCGCACTGGCTGCTTGGTTGGCCAGTCAGCCCGCCGGTCGCGCCGTGTTGCGCTAGGTACCGTTCCCGGGATCTATCATTGCGCGACGCCTGAAGAACAGCTTTCCTTGGACCGTTCCTGTCCCTCTTTCTCTGTGACTGGTTTGAGTACAGTCTGCTCCGTTGCCCTACCCTGTATTCTTCAGGACTTCGGGATTCCGTATCGGAAGCCATGCTGTATTGTACCCGATTTAGAAACAGGAGAACAGCAACGGAAGACGCATTTTTGACCTGGAGTACAACCTTTTCTTTTTTTGGCCCGGCCACAGTTTGGCCAGAAATAGCGTGTAATCATCACCTTCGCTATGCTCGAAGAAGATCTCCCGCACGCCCAGGTGCCTGGCAGAAATCTCCTCTTTCACGCGTGACAGTGCAACGCTCGCCCTTCCACTGACAGGGTGCCGGCAGCAGAGCAAGCGAAGGACGACGACGAGACGGAAGCGATGAAGGCGGGCCAGTTCCCGCGAGAACAGGGAAAAGCTAAGGCCCGTGCTGTGGTTAGCGACCATTTCTGGTGCACCACGACTTGGTCAGAGAGGTCTGCGTGGTAACATCAGAGGCCGTCGACCCCGTGCCGCGCAGAGGGGGCAAACGTCTTTTTCCACCTGCCACCCGACTTTTCTGCACTCTCGTTTGCTACCTTTCCGCACTGGTGACCTTTTGGGGTTTCTAGTAACTAGTTGACCATTTTGTCGAGGCAATGCTGGGGTAAAGGTGGTCCTGAAGACGTTTCGGCTTGAGAAGTGAGGGCCGCAGCTCCAAAATGACATGTAAAAGTAAGGAAGTGTGCCATTAATAGTAAGACACGTGTGTCATTTGCGTCACACGGTACACTGTCTTCCTTTTACGTGTCATCTTGCAGTTGTGCCCTTCATTTCTCCCGGGGACTTAGGGCGGTAACCGTTCTTATTCTTGAAATGCAGATGATGATGATGTCTTCGCGCACCAAACTACGCACTTCTTCTCTTGGCCTGTGCCTCGAGAACGCCTTCACGACCTGACGAAAGCTAGGAAGTCTTCGTATCTTCCTTGGTACTTGCCCGGCTTATTGCAGATACAAGGACATCTGCTGCCCCGCTTGAGCATATTTCTTCGATTTTGGCCTCCGCTCTACCTGGTGTCAGTGCAACTCGAGTGCAGAAGAGTCGGGTGGTGCGGTGGACGGCCACTCGTGGCACACTGGAAAACTACTCGTGTAGAAAACTACCTTTTTCTCGAGATTAAAGCTACTTCCTACGCTCTTCGCGCGCGTACCTCGCGCGTGACTCACGCGTACCAAATGAGACCTTTTTGGCGCGAGTGATTCACGCCCACAGACCGCTTGGAAAAAGGAATCTGTTCGCGTTACACCCTGCGTTTCACTGTCATGTTAGTATCGCGTTATTCTTCGTATATCTTGCGACGCGACGACAAGATGAAGTACCATTTTAAGTCGACGAGGCCTTCTTTCGTCGAAAGCCAGCCCTCCCCTCTTTAGCGGTTCGTTCTAGATTCTGACAGTTGCTTGACATAATGTGGGGGTGGGGGGATGGAAGAAGTTAGGCACAAATTTAAAAAAGAAGAAGAAAATCAGATCATCAAGACAGGAAAAGAGTTGAAGAAGAACACTTCCGGAGTTGGGGCTTGCACTAGAATGACGAACAGCATAGCTGATGAATGATGACGAAAACAACAAAGCAGAATTTCTTGTTCTTCGCTTGTAAAGGGTCTCAAGCTCTCTGGGGGGACTTCTGCAATAGCACCTTGTAAGTGAGAGTTTTCTTTGGCTTCGTTTTCTTGTTCATGTGCAACCGTTGTCCGAAAATGTTCCTTTCAGTACATATGTACTAATTAAATAAAGTAAAAACAGTCGGACTTTCCTTGTCCCCGCGCGTCGGCGCGGTCAACCAAACAAAAAGTCTTTCTTCGCAAGTTATCTAGCATTTTCTTTGTTCTAAAAGCAAATTGGTTTCGTTCGACTCCCTCTTTTCTTCCTACACGGGCGAACACTGGTCCCCCCCCAAAAAGAGCGAGGGCGGAAGCAGTTCTTTCGGGTCGTCAGCCGCAACCTGTGCGGACTCTCTTACTCAGCGCCGAATATGGTCAGTTCACCCAAAAATGAGGGAAATAGATTGCACCGTCGATTGCCTGTATCACAGCTGAAACTCGCATGGTAGCAATAATTCGATCCAGGAAAGCGGTGGACTGGCGTCACCCGAAGGACGAGCTGCGATCGCAGCGATGGACCATCGGCAAGCGTGCGTGCTCCGGAACTCATTGTTCCGGGTCGTCTCCTTCAGTGTAATAATTCCCCCAAGGTGCTGCTGCTGCCCCAAAGGTAGATGCAGGAGCAACGGATGGCGCGTTTCTGTTCACGCGACGCCCGTATTTTGGTTGCTGGGCTGACCCGGCTTGATGCTGTAGTCGTAGCTTTTGTGTTGAAGAAAGAGAGTCGTACTCGTACTCGGGCGAGTGTGTGCGGTGAGGCGCGTCATGTTGAGGGTAGCGAGCATGGTGCTGAGGTTGTTGGAAGTGAGGGTTATGCTGGGTTTGGGGATGGTGGTGAGGGTGTTGCTGGGGGTGATGGTGGGCGGGGGCGTTGTAAGCATCGTGTTCTGTGTGGTAGGATACGGGAGGCTGGTCGTATTGGGGATGTTGGTTGTGCGTCGAACCCAATGGAATCTGCACGCCGTTTGGGGAATACCGACGCTTACCTCTCGCACGGCTTGCAGAAGCGCTCGGTGCGCCACCAAGCGGTTCGTGCATGTCGTGAGCATCGGGATGAGGAGCATGTGAGTGCCCAGGCCCGTGAGCATGCGCGTGACCGTGGCCCGTTGATGTGCGGCCGCTGCTGGTTCGCTGGTAATTGTAACTCGAGTCGTCTGGGTGAGCGTATCTGCCTTCGTGGCTGTGTTCGTCGGACCGTCGACGCATCGCCTTTTCAGGAGGCATCGGCGGGTCAGGCTTTGTACGCCGCTCTTGCCGGAGACGGGCACGCTTCAACTCAATCTGTCGACGAATACCGTACTGAGCGGCATTGCTGATCGATCCCCCTTCTTCCAGTAGCCGCTGTTCCAGCATCTGCAGCTCGTCGTGCAGCTGCGCTTCCGACGGTTCTTCGCCCTGCTGTCGGTTCACGCGGCTCGCCAATGCTTCCTGCCTCTCTTGGATCAACCGCTCCCTCTTCTGCTTTGCCGCCTGTGTTTCGAGTCGTTGTAGTCCAGCACAGAGTAAATCATCAGCACTAGAAAGAGTGTGTGGAGGTACCCCCCCTCAGGTCTCTGTCGTAAGGGACATGGGTCGGAACCTGTTGGGGCATACGAAATGGAAGGACGAAAGATAAACATACATCGTTCCTCCAATTGACATTTGGCGGGGGCTCGGCCCTATCTGCGGCAGCAGCGTGGTGATGGTGACCATCTTGGTTGTGATGGCGGCTATCTTGGTGGTGGTGGTTGCCTTCGTGGTGGCTGTTGAGTTGGCGGACGATATCATCGAGTTCTTCGAGAGCCATGTCGGGTGACTGCCAAGTCAAAGCTTGCGGTCGTTGGATGTGAGGCGGCAAGTCGGGCAGGATGTGGGCCGAAACGAGGCGCAGGTCGTTCTTCCTCCAGTCGCGGGCACCTTTTCCTCTGGCTTGAAAGGCTTCCCACAGCCGCAGCGCGTCGCACTTTTGCGTCCACAGAATTTCGTCCACCTCGTCTCCGTTCGTAGCGCGGGGCGGCTCCAAAGCACCGCCCCTGCTCCCCGACTTGCGCTGGTCCTGCTGCTGCTGCTGGTGCTGGTGCTGCTGATGCTGATGCTGGTGCTGCTGATGCTGGTGCTGGTGCTGCGGCGACCGCCCCGCTGCTGCCGCACCCGGAAACGATCTCGGGTCCGCAGCCTGCGGCGTCGCCATCGGCCGGTCTCCTCCACCGGCATTACACGTGTGGGATTCGACACTCGGGTGCCGTTGCTGCTGCTGCTGCTGCTGGTAGTGGCCGTAATGAGGGTCGTACTGCTGCTGCTGCTGCTGTTGGTGTTCGTACTGCTGGGAGTGCTGAGGTTGGTGCTGAGGATGTTGTTGGGGGTAGTGGTGAGAAGGTGAGTGTTGCGGGTGCTGGGGACGGGGGGCGCTGTACACGGGATGGCTGTTCTGTGGCGAGGGGTGGTTGTGGCCACCGTGGGAAACACGTTCGCGGTCGTGAGGATGCTCGCTCTCGTAAAACGTAGGCGGCGGTCTCGCGTATGTTCCACGCATGTTGCTATTACTGCTGCTCAACCCTTGAGACGTAGGACTCGCCCCAGGCGAGTAACTCGCGGGAGTGCCTTCCCCTTGTACAGAAGGGTTGTACAGGGGTCCAGTTCGCGGCAGCGGTGGAGGAATGCGGCACGACGGACTCACCGACGCTTGCCTGACGGACGCAATGCGTGCCATACGCCCGCTGCTGCTCAACTCAGCATGGTGGTGCGGCGACATGTCTTGCGAGGCCCGCTCTCGCTCTCGGACATTATAGCCATCTTCGTGCTCCGCATGATACATCCCATTGTCAGGCGAAGCCGGTGTGCGTGATGTGCTGGTGAACTGGCCCCGGTCAGAGTGACCGTTCCCCCTACTAGGCGGGCCTTGCGCGCTCGGGACTCGTTTGGCGGAGTGCCCGTGGCGGGGTGACTCTGCCCCGGCCAAGCCGCTGTTCGTTCGGCGGAATTGAGGGGTCTCGTCTTCAAAGCGGTCGTGGCTGGCCCTCACTGATGTTCTCCCGCTGCCGCCGGGGCGGACGGGCATTTCCTCGTGAACAGGGGAGTCAGGCTCTTCGTATTGGTCCGCAGGCGCGTCCACGGTAAACGGCACCTTTTTCACGGTGCTGCCGGCTGCCTTTCGAGAAGAGCCCAGCTTCTTCTTAGCGCCCTTCTTGACAGTCGGAGGAGGCGGGCCCGCGGTGGTGCCGAGGATTCGTTTTCTTTGATACGGGTTGTCGTGCAGTGCTTCAGGGTTTCTCGCCGCGAGAAGTGCGGAGGATAAGTGGTTCGGCATGGAGGAGAGCCCCTTTTTGTCGAGCTGCTGCCTGCCGACGAGGGTACTCTGCTTGCTCTGGTGCGCGGGGGCTTGCTTCAGCGGGGCCGGGGGAGGCGGGGGGGCGTGGCCACCGTTCGCGGCTTTCGCCTTCTTCTTCTCGATGTGCCGCTTTTTCGCGATGCCCGAGACGTCAACCTGGCCCAAGTTCTCCTTCACGACCTTGCCGCCTACAATGTGGGAAGAACCCGATGTCTGGCCTGTTCCCTGCCCATCCATCACGCACGCGTGACGAAGCGTGTTGAGCGAATGCTCAGTGTCCTTGCACGACGGCGACACAGTTGCCATGATTACCGTCGAGTGCTCGCCAGAGTCGGAGAAGCAGCTTCGCAAGATTTGCGTCAGCCTGCGTTTCGCGTTTGTAGCATAGTGTAGTATTCCATACGTCGTTTCGTGTGTTGAGAATAATATTTTGTGCAAGGGCGTAACAAGAGCAGTGCATAGTGTGGCACTATCTTGACTTCCTCAGAACTTGTTGATTCCTGGAACCCCTCCCGTTGCCGCTGTGTTGCGAGCTTCTTTTTGCGCTCACCAAACGAACAGGCGAGGATAGGCCGATTGCAGCATAGGGCGCAAGCCATCAGCTTGCACTGATTACCTGCCACTTGTACACACCACCCGCCCGTTGCTACTGATTGGCTGTGGGATAGAGCTCGGGAGGGAAGCTCGTGGACACGGCTACCGACAGCTAGCAGGGCACAAGCAGACGTACACACCTGTTGTTACGGTACGAAACGAAGGACGCACCCTGCGCGTTTGCACGGATGCAGTCTTTTAAGGCGGCCAGCGAAGCGTTGATCATAGCACCTTCTTTCCTACGTTCTGCGTTGTGCTCTTCGCTGTCAATCCGGTGCTCGGTACCCGCCAAATCGACAAGTGTCAGTTGGCCCTCGGTACTCGTAGCGCCGTCTGGCCCGTCTTGAAGCCTGTTGATGAATATCCTGCAAATCGCATGCGATCGACTGCTCCGATCGTGCACGCCTGTGGCCGCTGTGGCGCGCAACGAATTGGCATGGGACACCAATGCGGTCAGCTCTTCAGCACTGCGGACCTGAACCTCAACACAAGGGTGTGGGTAGATACCGCCATCGTGGCTAGACGTCAAGTTCGTCTGTGTGCCACCGTTCAGCATGTCGCAACACTTGTCGCCCGCAAGTTCCACGAACGTTACGGAAACCACAGTTTTCCCTCTTCCGCCGGTAGCTTCGATCTCCTTGAATAAATCGGGAAAAGCTCGCTCCTGAATTGCTGACATTGTGTACGTTTTTCCTGATCCTGTTTGCCCGTACATCATGATCGTACTTTGCTTGCCCTTAGCCGATGCTTTGATCATTTTCTTCGCGACTGCCACGTACACGTCCTCGTTGGTGCAGCGTTCAGAAAATACGCCGTCGAACCTGAAAGTGTGATGGTTCATGTACATCTTTATCATGTCGGCCTCCATCCGCGCATCGTGAATGCTGACGTAGCTTCCATTGCCGTTGCCGCGGGGTACAGTGATGACGTCGTATTCTTTTTCTTTCCGCTCGTGCGGAAACAGCGGTCGCTTCCGTACGCAGACACGGATACCGGGCCCTCGACTTTCATCGAGGTGCACCGTGTTGTCGCCACCCGAGTGTCCGTGTTTATCCCGGAAGCGGTGCACGGCTTCTATGAACGTGTCCGCATGTTCCTTCCGACTCGTTCGCTTGTCGGTGTTTCGTATAACGCTCTCCGCGCCTCCCATGTTTGGTGTCCTTGTTCTTTTTTTCTTTTTTGCTTGTTTCCCTCTTCGTTCGGGATCCCTGAAGGGGGGAGTTAGACCAGCGTTTCTCGCTTCTTCGTCACTCGGCGTGCCTTTCATGTCCAATCCCCGGTTAGAGCCCAAACTACCCCCAGTTGGAAAACACCACAACACTACGTGGTCTCGTGTAAGCTGATGAACAATGGATAGTTCTTGTCTGGATGTCGTCAATCATTGCGTGCGGAACCTTGTCGTATCAATACCCTTCCCGGGTTTGTGCGTGAGCAATGAAAAGATGGATCAGCAATTCTTTTCCTACTGAGTAATCTACTCACAATGATAAGGATAGGGGTGACATAAGGCTAGACGGAGGCAGGGGGCTCTGCTGGGAACGAGCTGCTTGCAGTTGGTTTTGCAACGGAGCGGGGAACACCCACAAAATCAAGACAACACATGTAGTGTCACGAGCTGCACGTGACACAACGAGGGCACAGCCCCGTTCATGCTGGCTGCTGGACGCAAGAATCATCTCTGACAATCTCCGCGCGGAGAGTGCGTGTGCCAATTTAAACCACTTGCCTTTAATGATGACCAAGGGTTCTATCAGCGCGTTTACTTGCGCTTTTTTCGGATCAACCGCACCTTGGAAGGCATGGGCACCGACGGGAAGGCTAGCTCGTCTTGCACTGAATCTGCGCCTTCGTCGTCTTCATCGTCATCGCTTTCATCGATGAGTGCCCTGATCTTGCCAAAGGACTGGCCGGGTAGGCCTTCCAAGTCTTCAACAACGACGTCAACTGTCGTGTCTTCGTCAGCGCCTTGATAGCTTTGCCTGTTGGCCCTACCTGTTTCTTCGTCAAAGGCATCGTCGGAATCCATGCCATCTCCCGGGAGACTGAGCCTGAAGTCTTCTGATATGGGGAACTGACTAAGCTTGTTGTAGATCTGCCTTCTGCTCTCACGCCGCTTCTTTCGTTCGTCGTTCATTGATGAACGGTGGTCCTCCTTCGCCTTTTTCATTGCGTACATACGACGTTGATTCTTCCGGACGTGAAATCCAGTAATGTACTCCTGTGTTGCATGGATCACAGATTACGAAGAGACAGCAAAAACAACTTCAGCACCGCCGATGCTCTGGAACGATGTGCCAGCAGGGTATAAACCTCGGGAAGGGGCTCTAGTGGGTACATTTTTCGTTGGCTTCTCTAGCTTTTCATGCGCAACTTGTGTTCCGGATAAGCTTCTCCTGTTCACCTCAGCACTAATGTGCTGCCAGTATCGAGAATACTTAAGTCGTCCTCTTGAATAACTGATTCCCTTGTTACCAACCGTTTTCCTCGAAGGTTCCCTTTAACTCTGAAGAACCCAGGAGCACTCAGGGCGGAGTACAAGACGAGGTAAGGAGCAGGGATCGTCTTTCCGGGAGTATCCGGTCGCCTCACTAGGACAAATAACTGCAATGGTTCCTATGTTTCCTTCGAAACCTCTGTCTGAATAGAGGAGCGTGATGCCTGGCTTGCTCCGGTCGTAACACATAATTGAACATACCTGCATCTGAGTAGCATTGAACTTGATAGCTTTCGGCCTCGCTGCAGCTGCGCTCGTTGAAGTGTTCGCTGATATAACTTGAGTCTCAGCAGGCTTGGCACGCTTTCCCTTTCGAAGCTGTGAGTGAAGAAAGTCATAAAGAAACGTAGCAACAAGTAAACATGAACTTTGCATCAAGACATTGCACGTATGTGTCGCATAACATTGCAACAAAGCTACCACTAACCCGAGCAATCGTCGCACAAGCGAGATGGACATACATTGGACGGATCCTTTCCCGCCTTGATTCGGTCAACCTTGAATCCCTTCTTCAACTTCGGCATTTTGTTTTGCTTTCTTTTTTATGTACACAAACCCGCAGCTCGTCCACCTGAGGTATCCGATTTGTTGTGGCGCCTGGTTTCTGCAATGTCTTTGTCCATTGAGAAGGTGGTCTGCTGAGACTATTTCGGAAGGCTCTTATCGACATTTGCTGTGCATCAACTCCACCAGTCGGATGTCATCTTGAACCGGCCTGCGAACTTCCAGTCGAGGTGAACCGTTCGAGGGTGTCTCCTCCAGCCCGGTTGGTTCTTCGTAGACGGCAGCTCGAGTCCGGTTCAAATTGTGAATGGCTATGGCTCTCGGCCTCTGAGCTCGTCAACACAATCCCACCGACCCAACTCGGCTCTCTCTTTTCAACTGCCACTTCTCGGCGTGCGCACGGCGGAAACAAGCAAGCGAGGGTTCCGATACCACTTCTGATTACGGACTTGTAAATAGCTACCAGCAAGAATTGCAATCGAGCCGAGGTCGTTGTATTGCATGACGCACAGTATCGGTGGAAAGAAGTGAGAGGATTTATTTTTGTCTTTCTGACTTCATGAACTTGCGGCGAGAAAGACATATTTGGCAGCCCCGGACTCGGAAGAGAATGTCATGGATTTGTTAGTGAGCGAGGATCAGACAGACATTACACAGAGGGCCGACGGATAGCAACGAGAGCACCAAAAAACAAAACAGAAAAAAGCAAAAACGGGGAAAAAGAGGACATCGGAAAGGACGCTGCAAAACTTGCAGCCGAAGTAGATGCGAGAAGAAGTGTACCACGAGGCCTAGCGCTATTGGGCCGGAGAACAACCTTGCTGTGTGGTAGCGGAATCGAGCTCTGTGCCTACGGGCTGATTATCCGGATTCCCACACTGCGGTGGCGGCAAAGGTGACCTTTGGCGGTGCCTCCATAGCCTGCTATTCTCTCCTCTCAACAATTACTTTTTCGTACGGTGCCGTTTCTAGACTGGTTCGCACTGCTTCGGCACGTTCCGCTCAGCGTTCGTACGTATCTCCTAGCAACGCAATGCAGCGGTTGAGTATCCGAACTGCCCGGGCTTTGAGCTGCAGTGTGTTTGGCAACTGGCGTAGGGGTGACGGCACAGGCGGGAGGAAGGGGATGGATCGGGCTAGCTACTGACTGTATCCGGATAGCTAGGTAGTCAGGAAGGAGGAGCGAGGGTCAAGATATTCCCCTCAGAGAGAAGGGGGGCAGCTACGTTGGCTGCGTACGATTGCATACACGTATGCGCCCAAACCTGCAAACGCATACAGTTATGCACCCACGAGGCTGCGGACCTTGCGAGCTGGTTGCCGCTCTTGAACACGAACGTGGAACGCAACGTGTAGCACTTAGATGCATGTCTTCTCGCCGCGTTCTGCTGAGAACCTACACACGCCGGCTGTCCCAGGTCTTTCGATGCGACCATATACCGGTAGGCAACTTCGGACCAAACATGACCCACCAAAACAACTTCGCCTCGCCACGTAGCACGGTGTGGGCTCTTGTACGTAAACGCTGCACACATGCAGCCGAATGCACACGTCTACGCATGCGTATGCATGTGCATAAAAAGATGTGCAGCCAACGTAGTGTTTATTGAAAGAACAACTCCCCCCGGTGGGGGGAGTTGTTCTTTCAATAAACAAAAAGAACAAAGAACGGCTTCCCCCTAACATCTGCGAGTGCGATAATTGCTGTCGACCAGGATGCCCTCAGATGATGCCGAGAGGGTATCAGGACAAAACAACACGCGCATCAAGGAAGGGGGCCAGACGGGGAACGTGACTACGAGATCCTGTAGTCACGCGCCTTGGCAAGTGCTTCATTGGCCTCCTTGAGGCAAGAAAGCATTTCACGTGACGCTTTACGCCGGCGGGCGACGTCGTCTCCTTCTTCCAGAAGCTGGTCGAACAGTTCGTTCTTGTAGAATTCTTCTACGAGGGACGTGTACAGGTTATCCCTCAGTTTGTCCACGAAGAATAGAGAAACGGCCTTCGGGACGTGGTCCTGCAGATGGCCGTTCACAATTTTCATGTACGCCGTCACCTGTGTTGTTGTGAGGGCTCAGGATGGAGGATCCTGGTTGGCATTACACTCCAGGACTGTTTCCCGATGCTTCTCGGTATATCTGCACAAGTGTGCGGGGCTTGATGACACCGACGGTTGACCCTGACTGCCGAGTATGCGATGCAATCGCTGCTGAACACTTTATCAGCGACAACGAAAGCTAGCGCGAAATCCAGCGTTTTGGAAAAAGAGCATACCAACTGACGAAACAGCATTGTCTCCCGTTCCTGCTTTTCTACCAATGTTTGCGCCAAAGGATCGGCCTCGTCCTGTGACAGGTTTGCGGAGAGATTGCAGGTGGGAAACACCAACTCATTACGACACTGCATGCAAGGATGATCGGGGATCCAGTCGATCAGCACAGGAATAAGAAGAAGACAGCAATGCTCATTAGTCGCGAGTGAACGAAGCCTGAACCGGTCCTCTACAGAGTGCCGGAACGGCCTGAAATGCTAAGGACCAAATGTCGCGGGCTTGCACTTAGGACAAAATACGCATGGTTCTCCTCTTCTGGTCAGAAGCAGAGAAAATAGAAATACCGTGTCCTCATCGTCGGTATGCGGCGTCCCTTTCAGAGTCCAGGTGCTAATAAGCTCGTCAATGGAGCCGCCGTTGTAGAAAGCGGGATGCTGTAGTGTTGGATTCAAGTACTCAAATGCTCAGCTTCGTCCCTCGCAGAAGAAATACGCGCGCTCGGCTAAGGGCCGGCGCGGGGCGAGACTGGAGGCAGCAGTTCAAGTTCGGGAAACAGTAAAGTTCGGGCGAAGCTAAGTTCGGGTGACGCAAATTTCTGGTGGACCAAAGTTCGGGCGAAGCAAAGTTCGGGCGCAGCTGAGTTCGGGCGAAGCAAAGTTCGGGCGAAGCTAAGTTCTGGTGAAGCAAAGTTTGGGCGCAGCTGAGTTCGGGCGAAGCAACGTTTTCCCAGACTGACCACGATTCTCCACCACCGGCGTGAACCAACTACCGCGATCCTCCGCAAAAAACGCAATTCTCGGGATTACCGAAACCCCACAAACCTCGAAAACAATCTTCGATCGGAAAAGTGTCGTGGGCGGGGTTCGAACCCGGGCCTACCGGCCTGACGCCCGGTCACTCCGCCACCCGCATACGTTTTGGAGGGGGAATAGTTGAGTTGCAGCTCTTGACAAAGATAGATGGGAAAAAGTGAAGTAGTTTATTGTTCGCTTTTTCTCACGAACGGGGGGGTCGGTCCTGCTAAAACAATACACTTTTTTCATGAAGAAAAGCCGGGTTGGCTCGAGTAGAGGCTGTTCACTTTGCATGTTCATAGGACCTCCAGTCGAAAAATGGCGGAAGCTCGAGGCCCTGCAACCCTCTCGTTCTTTAAGACTCGTTGCAACGCATACGTTTGTGTTCATGTGGGCCATTTCAATCTGGATGAGGTCTTCGATGAAGCCCGTGAGCGGCTTTTTGTACTGGAGGAACAGATCCTTCGTGAATTCGGACACGGCGTAGAGAAGGTTCGGGAAGCGGGCCAACACGGGAGCTGCGTCGTCGATGAGGAATAGGAGCTCCTCGTGGACGTATTCAACGCAGCGAATGGCGGGCTGGAGAAGGTCCGCGATGGACTTTCGTACGAGGTGGGTGAAGGCTTGCTCGGGGATGAACAGCTTGTTTCGCGTTCCTTGACTCGACGAGATCACGTTCAGAATCTGCTGATCGGTGAGGTCACGCAAGGGCTGATATCTCCGCAGGTGCGACACGTACCCGTTGGAGCAGATGCCCTTAATCTTCGCGCCACGTGTTGCACGGATCTCGCCTTCCTTCCCGTGCATCACTGTTCCATCCAGGTTGTTCTTGACGGAATTAGAGTACTCTTGCAGGAGGTTCAACAACACGGTGCGCTTAGATGCATCGCTCACCGGGTTTTCGCCGAGCTGCCGGAGCACTTCTTCGGTCTGCTCGAGCAGCGACGAGATGTTCTCCTTCAATTGCGGCAACACCTTTTTGATGTGGAACATCAGCTCCTGGGAGAGCACTCTTGTTAGGAACGGCGTTCCCATGCGAGCCGCGTTCGCCTTGTACGCTGGGTGAGTCTCGAAAAACTGCCTCTCGGCGGCTAAAGCCGCCTTAATGTCCTTCTTGCTGTCAATATCACGCTGGCTGCGGTTGACCAGCCCGTAAAACCCCTTCTTCAACTTCACGACGTTACCCTTGAGGATGTCGAGGCAGTCGGTTCCCTGGTCCATTAGGTCGATTTTGGTCAGGACACCGATGGTTCGGTCGCCGCTGGGGTCGACTCGCTTCGCCAGCTGCAACGCGTCGGAGTTGGCAATGTCCGTGTTGGCAGCAGTGACGGCGAGGATGATCGTGTTCCTTGGCTTCGACCACTCGATGACCATGCTCTCGATGTCGGCTGCAACCGTCTCCTTCTGTCCCTCGACTGCAACCTTCGTCAGGCCGGGAAGATCGATGAGGGTGAGGTCCACGACGTAGTTCGACGTCACCGACAGCCGAATCGGCTCCGAATCAACACCCTTCGAATCGCCGCACTTGCGCGCCGTTTCCGCTTCAATCTCAGCTTTCACAGCGTCGAAGTCCGTGTATATTTTCCCCGGCTGGTGCGCGAAACTGGCTGTTTCGGTTGGTTCGCCGGCGTTCACCTTCCGCTGATGCTCTTCGTTGCTGAGGTGCGACATGTGCAGGATCAGCGGCCGCCTGGTCACAATGCCGCTGCCTCGCGGCAGGAAGTCCTTCCCCACCACATTCTCCAGCACCGAACTCTTGCCGGAGCTCTGCGCGCCGACGACGACGATCTGCGGGAGGTCGAACTCGTGGACCATGTTGATGCGCGAGAACACATCCTGCAGTCGGTTGACGACAGGCAGCAGCTCGTGCATCCCCGTGTCCGCCATTATCAATAAAACGGGGGAAGGGTGGGCAGGCGAGGCGGGCGGTTTGCTGAGCACTGCGTTTCGTTAAATTCGGAGACTAGAGAGAGCTAGTTCTTGAGAACAGGTGAGGTGGTTCCTTGTGCCTCCCCATCGCCATCCTTGGCGCGTTGTTTGTTTTCGTGTTCTTTTGAGCTTCTGAGCGAAAAAAAAAACTATGGCCGCCGTTTAAAATATTGCAGACGTTTCACACTACGACAAAGTGCTGCCCGGACCCGTAAAAGTGGGATTGGCTCGACTGAGACAGGTATCCACGGTGCCGATAACCGATAACCGAGCTCAGAATTGCCACCGTGATGGCAGAGTGAACCGCACAAAGCCTTCAGGGCTGGACGTCCCCGGTTCGAACCCTGCCAGGGACCTTTTTCTGGTTCGAACGTTGGTCCTTGGTTCTGTGCCAGAAATTGCCCAAGACGAATTTAGCAATGCCCAACCTAAGCATCACTCGAGCTTAGAATCGCCCGAAACTTGCTCACCAGAATTTTGCATCGCCCGAACTGCTTGCCTGAGGTCTCGCTGGGCGCCAGTCTGTACCGCGCGCACGTTGGTTTGCATGCTTCCCCGCAAGAAATGGAAGCCCGATCACTTCATGACTCAGTGACTCAGTGCGACCTCTTTTTTCCGAAAAGACTAAGCTAACCGGCCTGCTTTTCTGAGAGGTATACAGTAGCAGAAGGGCAAAATGCGTAGGGTTCATTTGTTGAAACGTGTGCCATCACCGTGGCTTCTTTCGGTTCGGAACGTTGCACGGAAAAACGAAGGAACCCGCAGCCAAAAAGCCCGTAGTAGACGACCAGGCGCAGGTGTGCTGTTGCTCGCAGCCGTCATACACTTTGGTTTTCACTGGGCACTGAGCTGAAGACGGGCAGGAGGGAAGCAAAGCACTCAATGTCGCCAAAGCATGAACCGGGAGGAAGGTGGCGAAGCGCGCGTAAGTTGGCGTGGGGAAATCAGCAAAGAATGAGCACGTGTAAACAGCGCGGATGCCATCGAATTCAGAAGGCTCATCTGGTAACTGCAACAACGTAAGCCGGGATTGTATGTATGTCGTCCTTATTCGGGCAACACAGAACGTGCCTGGTGAATGAGTCATTGTGGCTTTGCACGGAGACACCAAAACTCAGTTGGAAGCTTCAGGTATGCTATGTGGACGGCCACCTCACGCGAGAGCTTTGCTTGATACTGTGTCTGTCTTTCCTGTTCTGCTTGGCCAGCGGAGTACTACACGCCATGGGAAGCCTGGTCCTCTGCTCCAAATTACGGGAGGAAAAGTTTGTGTTGGTTGCGTTGCACGGCCGTCTGTATGGACTCCTAAAAGTCTGGCGCAGTCGAAGGGGGCTCAAGACACAGCAGCGGGCAAGTGGGGCGTTTTTACTTGGCATTTCGACGACTGGCCAGCTCTTTCTCTGGTCCTTTCCTTCACGGGAGGCACGAGCTTGTATCCTCGTCCTAGAAACTGTGCGGCAGGACGCTTCTTGGCATGCGATCGAAGGACCTTCGGGATTTAAACCTGCATATTCGGTCACACAGTGAGGATTTCATCACGCGATTTAGCACTGTGCAACAGACATTTTTGCAGATTGGCAGCGTCTTTAGTTTTCAAGTCTTCAATGAAGGAGCTCACCTTCCGTGCGAGTTCGGGTCCCAGAACCTCCAGAACTAGTTTGTCGGTGGCTTCCCCATTGAGCGTGCCGTCTTCGTTTGTCAGCTCAGCCAACTTGATGGGCATGTAGAAGGAGAAGAATTCAACGGGGTCGATGCTGTCGTCATCGTTAGCGTTCATCAGGTTCCAGATGTTGGAGACCACGATGTCGCTGCAACTTCCAAAGGAATTACGAAGCTCGTCCTTGGTGATGAGGCCGTCTTTATTGCTGTCGATTTTGCAAAAGCTGCAACCTTGCTTTTGCATCGCGTCCCACCAAAGGTTCCGCGCAAACCGGGTGACCAAAACGTGCTTCGCCGGGCGGGATGCCTCATCGGACGGGGGGGGCTTGAGCTGCTCACCTGCTTGATAGAGGGGTTCGATATCGTCCATCTTCTGGATCAAAGCCTGGTAAAGGCAGGCCACGCGGTACTTCTTCTTTGGGTCCAAGTTCTTGCCGCCGATGTGCGTGATTCTGTCTTGATCGTCGACCTCGATTGCATCGCAGCTTTGCAAGTATCCTCCTTTTTCGACGGGAGGATCCTGCTTCGAGAGCCTACGCGAGAATGCAAGCGAGTCGGAAATGACCTGTCCGGTGAGATCCGCTGTGGTGATTGGGCTGCCGAACGGCATTTCGGTTTTTAGGTCCGCGTGGGTGAACTTTTGGCCCTTTTTGTAGTCCGTAGACCCTCGAATGGCCCCCGCGTTGATTATCGCGCAGTCCGCGTACACGGCGTCTCGAATCGTGGAAACGAGGTGGCGGGCCATCGAGACCGGCTGCTTGCGGATGTTCTTGCTGCTCAGATTGGAGGAAAGCGTGAACAGGACGGCCGAGTCGAACTCTTTCAAGATTTCGTTGCTCGAATCGACGACGCTTCGCACGGTGGTGTCCTCGTTTTCTTCTTTTGCGACACCCACGGTTTTGATCTTAATCTTCGGTTCGTCACCTTCCCACCAAATGTCGATGGCGGCAAGTGTGTCGGCGTCGCATCCGACTTTGATGATCTCTGAACCGCAAAGCGTCTCGTGGTAGAGGGTGTGGTCGTGCCCGCCGCAAATCACTGGGAAATTGAAGACTTTTTCTTCATCGCGCTTCTTAGCGAAATGCTCAACGAATGCTCTGTCTTCAGGCATGGTCTGGTGCGTCATTGGCACCACCAGGTCAACGTCCTTTTCCTTCTCAGCGATCTCTTTGCAAACTGCCTCTGCCGCTTCGATGGGTGGTTTGATCGTGGCTCCACCGAAACACTCGCCTGGGTACAATCCTTTGTCCTCGGTGAGCACGCCGAGAAACGCGAGCTTCCGCTTTCCGTCTGTTGAAGTGGCCGTGGCGTACCGGGGCAGGTCATTGTTGACAATCCACTTCATCGCCTTCACCTTGTCGTTGAGTTTGAAATTCTCGATGTTGCTGTTGATCCACACGAACTTGCTCTCTCGGATCCGCTTGTGCAGCTCCTTCAACGGAACGTCGTTTTCATGGTTCCCTATGCAAACAAAGTCAATTCCGATGTCGTTCATGCACTCCACGACGGCTTTGCCGTTATCCAATGCACTCAGGAGCGACGGCGACAAAAAGTCGCCGGCAAGGACCGTGATCACCTTCACATCCTTTCCAACCTCGTCAACGAGACGCTGTCGCAGGGCAGAAAACCTCGGCAGGTTGTCAAGGCTGTACACATCATTCTGTGGGTGTTGTTCAGGTGCAACATGTGTACCGTTCGGATGATAGGTCAGACGTAGAACAACGGCAAGAACTTGTCGCTGGTTGTCCAGACCGCATACGTAATGGGCCAATCGGCCGGGATTTCGACAAGTCCGCCGATGAAACACACCCTCTACCGGCACAAAGACTTGCAGTGTTGCACCCCTTACAAATCTCGGACCTACTTGTGGGTAGTTTCGGCACATCTTCGTTCGCAATTGGCAGCCTCCTCGAGTATTTCCCGCAAAGCCTGGTCAACCTTCGCTTACACAATCAGGTGAAACGTATCTTACGCGCTCAGGCAAAGAATGTGCACGCTGCAGGGCTCGACAGTACACCTCTGAAACACTTTTAGCAGATTGAAACACAATGCACGTATCAGTCTGTAGTTGTTTTGGATTCGGTAAACAAGCGGACAACGCGGCGGCCACAGGCGCATGCACTCCGCAAAACACAGAAACCCGCGCATACCAGCTGGATAATTCTGAAGACGGGTTGCGAAGCCATGTAGTTCTTCTTTTATTTTCCTCCTGAGCTGCTCATTGAGTGACAACAGGAACCACACGCGACTACGCATTGCCGCAACCACATGTAATTACGTCAGGCCTCAATCCAGTCGACATCATAAAATGCCGAGCGAAAAGGAACTTCGCTTCAATCGTTTCTCCAAGATTCCAGCCCTCATACTCGAAAGATAGCACGTCTTTTTGAAACTGTCGCTCGAAGGTGGCCCTCCTACCGGCTCTACTACATAAAACAGGAGATGCAAGAAACACGGATGCGCTCTTTGGACTTTTTAGGGGCTTTTCGGAACCCCCAACAGAGTTTGCGAGCGTCGTCTGCTCCGCTCGCGGGGATCTTCGCGTGCGTGGCTGACTGCAGAGCATCGATCGCCTTCATCGAATCAGTCCCGTGCCATCCTTGCGGCTCTTACGCGAATGTGTGCACGTATTGTATGCCAAGCTAGCGGCATAATTGTATGCGGTTGCTCCTTCTCTGTGCGATATCATTTGCAAGTTTCTTTGCACTTGAACTCGCAACCCGGATTGCCGCCAGAAGAATGAACGGGAGAAGAACTTGAGGCAGAGCGCTCGCGACCGAAGGGAGCAAACGATAGGATCGTGTAAATGGCAGATTCAGCTGTGCTTCGCGGAAACGTGAATACTCCGAATAGCAGGTGCGCACTAATCGCCGAAGCAGGAATCTTGTGAGGCAAATAGGATCAGCAGCGCTACGGTGACGGCGGCGATAGCGTACCCTGCGACACCTTCTGAGGGAATAAGTACGATGGGTACGGGGCGTCGGGGACGGGGCTCTGTGGGTAGCGGGCGGCCCTGTGAACTCCGGTGTTCCACCGTTTGTATCGGTGGTGGGCTGTGTACGTGCTCTTGTGCGGGGGTCGGGGAGTTGTGTTCGCCTTGAAGAGCACAGCCGAGCCGTCCATGAGGCACGGCGACGGAGACCTGCACGGTGTGTTTGTACTCTGCTCTCGTTGCGGGGCGCCGGTGCACTTCCCGTCGGCCTGCAACTCGGCACCGCCTGCGGCCGCGCCGCTTGAGCGTCGTTGCTTCTTCATTGTAAGCATTGGCTTCCACGCGGGATTTCTTGTTCTATCACGCGCCAGCACTTCACAGGTCGGCGGTGCGTAGGGTCCTGTGTGCTTTTTTGCGATAACCAGTAACCACCTCCTTCGTGAGCATACTCATGGTTCATTGCCGAGACCCACAACGTGGGTCACTTCACAAAGCGTTTCCTGCAGCTACAGTTCGACTTGTATGTTCATTTGCTATGCGGGAGGAACAATCGGCATGACAAAGGTCTGGCGCATTGAATTCATACCGACACGATCGACGAGCTCAACTTCCGCGTCAGCTTCTGTGTGTTCAAAAGCGAGAAGACCCTCATCCACTGTCTGCACGGCGGCGCATGTGACGAGAGGTGCCTCGCTGTGACTGTGCACCTCTGGACCTGGTGTTGCAGCTCGAGAGAGAGCCCCAGCTTCTGGCGTTTCGGAACGACTCATAGACTGTACCCCTCCGCCGCCTGCTGCTTTGCGATCGCAAAAGACTGGCATCGCCAGCTTAGCGGCTGTGAGGTCAGAGTGTGAATGAGGATATGCTTTCATTTGGACGCGAGAGAAAAAGAAGAGAGAGAGAGAGAGACGAGTTAGAGTGCAGGGACCATCTCTCCGAGGAGTATCCGGTCGCCCCGCTACTATCCCGTACTACTACGGCGGGCGCAAGTCGTTGCGCCGTGGGCGCGGAGCGAGCCGTGGCCCTGTCAAAGATGATTGTTGCACCGATGGTGGCGCAGCCGGGGGCGTTCTGACTGGCGGACGAGACCGCCTGGCAGGCGTGTGTTGACACGTTGTTTCGCGGGCTCTCCTCCTTTTGGCAATAGCCCGCCCTATGGCGGCGGCTAGCATCTTGACAGAGAATCTCAACTCCCACTGAACATAGGGTACGTCGTGCGGATATTCAGGCACGGCATCGTTCCAGCTGTTACGGGCGCAAATTGTTTCCAGCTTGCCCAACATCCACTCGGTCTTCCGTCCAGCCGCAAAGCGTGGGCGGTGGGTACAACCCGGCATAGCCGGCGCACCAAAACAGCGGAGGGAACAGACCCCCTGCCGCCACTTCCCAGGGAAGGAGGCGACTCCTGAGTCGGCGCAGCACAGGTCGTTGATAGCTCGCATAAGGTACCCAATTTGCAGCCCCTTCTCGGCGAAGGTTCTCCCTGGGAGCTTCGAACGCGTAAATGCCTCAAAATCAAGCGCGAGTTCCACGCCTGTCGTCGGGAGAGGGTTGGAGCTGACCCACGATAGACTCCGCAGCCAGAAGACCAACGTCGCTGCGAAGCGGGTTCCGATGTTGGTCGTAAGCAACTTACGACTGTCCGTTGCTAAGTGTACGTCGTATTTCGTCGACGCACCTGAGGCGAGTTCCCAAGGGCGTGTTGCCGCAAGGCTCCGCTGCGCCTGCGCCATCTCGATTGAGATCGTACCGATCAGCCTCTGGATCTTCTCCAGGAGGTCAGGAGGGGTCCCGTAGGGGGGTATCCCTCTAATGCACAAGCACTGGGGCATGTCCCGGACCATCGCCTCAGCAATGCAAAACCGGGATCGCAGCTCGTTCCATCTACAACCTGGGCCCGGACATTGCCAGTAGTAATGCCACAGGGTCCCCGTCGCACCGCTGTCGCAGAACTCGCAGTCGCCGCTCCCCGAACCCCACTTCCTGCGGCACCATTCCCGTGAGTACACCGCTCCCCCAATACATCGACTGATCGCGGAACTCAATTTGTGGTCCGTCGCGCGGTTCAGCCAAAGCCGATTCATGGCACGTACGTCCACCCCTCCTTCGATTCCGTCAAATCCTTGTCTCTGTGTGGTCAAGTAACGCCACGCGCGCAGACGCAGGCCCTCACGAAAGAGGTGTGGGGCTTCTTTACCGAGTAGCGACACGGGAGTCCCGTCGAAAGACAGGGACTGGAAGCTGTGCTGCGTGGCCCGTAGGAATCTTATCTCCCGCAGAAGATTAGCCATAAGACCTACGGGACCCTTGATAGACGAGTCGGCTCCCACGCGAAGGAGAGCGTCCATCCTCACCCGAAACCTCTCTTTCCCGTATTGTTTCACGAACGTGCGGAATAAGCTGAAACCTGAGGCGCATGCCGGATCACACAGGTGTGCTTTTGCAACCAGGGAGAGAACCGCAAGAGGGCTCTTCGCCCGGTTAGATCGAGGGATCACGCAAGCGGAGAGTGCCGTTCGGAGCGTTGAGCTGTTGACGAAGCCACCTGTTGTATTCGTGCAGTAGGCCGCCCCGTAATACGCGGAGGCTGCGATCGTCTGCATTATGCGGAACTTCGTACGATGCATGAGCGGCGCCGCCTCAAGTCTGGCCGCGGCCTCGACCGTGGCGTTGGCCCTGCGGTTGTCAACGGGTCCCTCTGTGCCCAGGGGGACACCCAAAACCTTCACTATTTTGCTCGATCGAATTATTTTGCGACCGATCACGAGGCGAGGAGGCTCTGGGGACGTCGAGAAGGAGACCGACTTGTCCTCGTTGAGGGCAAAGCCTGTCAGGCTGTCGAACACCTCTGTGGTTCGAATTCCCTCTTGGAGTAGCCTCGCAAGTTGCGACAGCAGGTACAGATCGTCGGCGAACGACTTCGGACTCACCCGAGCTCGGCTGACCAAGGCCTTCGAGAGAACAGAGAGGAGCGCGTTGATCAGGACCACTGATATCGGGCAGCCCTGGAGAATTCCGTTGGTGACAGTGAACATCTCGCCGACTCCCAAGGGGTACCGGAAGCGACGCCTCAGGTGCTTGTATATGTGGCGTAAGGGTGCCAGCACACGCTCGTGAAGCCCAAGCGCCTCCATCAAGTCGAGCACCAGGGCCTGAGGGACGCGGTCAAAGCACTTGGCAAAGTCGAGTGCGACCCCGCACAGGGGTGTACCGTTTGTCAGTGATTCCTCTATCGATAGGGCGATATCCATGACCACGTCGTCGCAGGAGTGGCCGTGCCGGAAACCATGTTGAGACCCGTGAATCCATAGCTCTTGCCAGAGCATGACATCCTGTAGGCGCACGCTAGCCCAGAGTCGATATACCACGCTCGAGACAGTAATCGGACGCAGCTTCAGTGGATCACTCCCTTCTCCTTTAGGAATTAAGGTGACCATTGCGTCCAGGACTCCGTCGGGCCAGAAGCCGGTTTCCTCTACCTCGTTGAGCACCACGACAAAGCTTTCCAGGATTGCATTCGGCAGAGCGGCGATTTCACGCATGCGCCAGCCGTCTACACCGCAAGACGTCTGTACGCTCTTCTTTTTCGCCACCTGACGAAGCCGCTCGGCCGTGATCGGATTTAGATTGCATGGGTGTTGCGTGATAAAGTCTTTGTACTCCTGGAAGAAAGGGGCAAACTCGGGTTCCCTCTTCTCGGCGTACATGCGGAGCACTGGATCCCAACTCCTCCTCACCAACGCGTCAACTTCTGCCAAGTTCGCAGTGAGCCGCCCATCGGCCCCAGTTACAAACGATAACCCCGATGGCGCGTCTTTCTTCACCCAAGCGAACGATTCCTTCCCCAGGGGGTCGCGAAGCTCCCGCTGACTCCTCGCGCTCTTCAGGTATCTCGAAGTTAGCGTGCTATGCGCCAGGTCACGACACAGTCCTGAGACGGTAAACGCGAGGCCTCTTCCGATTTTCGCTGACGGCGGCTCGGGTGGCAGAGCACACTTCCCATCCGTGCGCTGCAACACGAAACTTCGAAAGGAGCGTATTTTCGTCCACTGTCCCTCAAGCTGGAAGGGCAAAGGGCCAGGGGAGACGATTGTGCTTTCCCATTTGGCTCTGGCGGCTGCGTACTCCCGTATGCGCCCAAGGAGACACCTGGCTCTCTTCAAAGAAGCTGTATCGGCTCCCGCACCTTCAGGGGACGGCCTCGCCGATACTCGCTGAGAGTTCAATTCCCGACGTACGCCACGGCCACAGTACCCGGTTAGGTTGCCTTCGATTCCGGATTTGAGGATGAGGTACTCTTCCGCAGCTCGCGAAGTCCGTTGCCAGAGGAAGTTCACCCGGGGGCTACCTTCGAGCCCGGGGGGGCAAGGGTCCCCGAGGCGGTACTTCTCAGAGACGTTCCGGAGGGCATTCGGGTCGTCCAGGCCGCTCAGCCCGGTGCTTGGAATTGCCCGGGGGTACCGGAGTACCGGGTTCAGTTGTTGGAATACTGCAAGATTAAAGGTGGCTCGGACCGCCTTGTGCGTAGGGAGGCCGGCTTCGAAAGTCTCCACGCGACCGAGAGCGGCAGAAGCGACTTCGTTGGTGAGAAGAAGGTCGATGCGTGACGGCTGACCGTGGTAACATGTAAACTCTGCAGGACTTCCCAGGGCTTCAGCTTGCAGCTCGGCAGAGTCCGACCAGCCGTTGCGCAAGGCGAAACGGAGCGCCGGGGAACCGAGGGGGGTCGTGTTGAAATCGCCGGCGGCGACAAGGGGCACAGCACCCAAGCGCTGGCGCAATCCCCACAGGGATCCCTCGATCAACCTTTCCCGCTCGGGTTTTTCGGAAATGCCACAGTGACCGTACAATGACACCACGTGTACGGCTCCTTTACCTACACCTGTCGCGACACGTACATGCAAGAAGCGGGCCGATTCGTAGGCACGTTGCTCGGCTGCGTCAAAAGGCTCGACGATACATGCAGGCAAGCCTTTCTTGACGAAAATCGCGACTCCTGCACTACCTCCTGTAACCTGGGATGGGACGCTGTTGCCGCACTTCCGCCCAACACAGCAGCTGCCGAAGAAGGGTTGCCATACATCAAGGGCGCCGGCTTGTTTCAGGGCCATCCGGATACTTCTCTGCCCGGCACTCGTCAACTTCGTTTCTTGAACACAGATGATGTCCGCCGCTATGCAGATGAGGAGGTACAGGTTCTTCATCAAGGACGTGACATTTATAGTCACAATTCGAATTGGTGGAGGGCCAGGGTTGGGTTCGATACCTTGAGTCACGAGAAGCGCGTACGCTACGAGGGCCAGATAGAACTCTCTCGTCGGCTGGGGGGACAAATCGTTGGCGTGGATCACCATTGTGACTCCGGGGGGGGGACGTCGGCGGTCGCCTGCGCGGGCGAGGGAGATGAAGTTGGCGGCGTGGCCCGCGACTTAGTCCAGCATGCGTGACAGATTGCAGCCTGGCAGGGGCCGTGCGCGCAAAGCCGCTTGGCTTGTCCGACCTGCATGCCTTTGGCGCAGACCACGCAGAGGAAAGCTTCGGCGTTCGAGTGTGCTTCCTGCCAGCTGGTGTGCCGGCAGTCGGTGACCATGTTGTCCTTGCCGTCCACCCGTGCTAGCTTTTCCTGGGACTCAGTTGTCTCATCCTCTGTGCGTCCCCTCTTTTGGCCCGGAGACGGCTCGGGCCGTTCGTTGAGGCTAGCGAAGAACTCGGGTGGGAGTTTGACCTTCTCCCGCTGACACTGCGTGGAGAATCCCTTCCGTTGCCTCGCGTCAGTGGAGCGGTCGTATTTCCTTATCGAAATAGACGCGCGATCGAGCCGGAAGAACACGGGTGCAGGTGGGCCCGTGTCGGCGATGACGATGCACACGGTCTTACCTTGTCGCTTGAAGGCCCCGGCTTGTTCGACCTTCCAGCCGGCAGCAGCGCAGGCGGCAAGGAGGTCGGTCGCGTGTTCCGAAGCGCACGCGGTGGTGACCACGTATTTGTCGCCACGCAGTTGGCGCTTCGACAGCTTTTTTCCGACCGCGGATTCGGTGGCGGCAACGTGTTCCGGGGTCGTCCGAATGCCGAAGACACCCGTCTTTGTGCCCGCGATTACCCCGAACGTATTCGGAGTCAGTGCCGCCAGCCGTCGCGCCTCTTCAAGGGTGCAGTCACTCACCCACACCGCCGGCATGGTGTCCGTCCCGTTGACGAAGGACAAGGCCTTCCAGAATGTTCCGGCTTTGCCGGAGCTCCGCAGCAGCTTCTGCACGTCAACGATCGGGACGCGCACGCTCACCTCACAGACTCCTTGCCGGCGGTGCACCTTTGTGAACACTGCGCTCCAATCCATGCGCAGTCCTTCCGCTTCTGCGGCCTTCTTCGCCATAATCCGCACAGATTGTGCGGCCTTCATCGCGGTATCCCAGGTGGCCGCGTGGACGTAGGCGGCGCGCACCTGGAACAGGCAAAACACAGCTTCAGCTCTCTCTTGACTCCTCAGTTGTTTCTTCGCACCAGCTTGTTTGTTCAGACCCAAACACAGCTTCAGCTCCTCTTGACTTATTTCTTCAACACACACGGCTTTTTCTCCCTTTTTCTTGATTTCACTTCACAGTTGTTTGTTCAATCCAAACACTGGACCAACCTTTCACTCAGCATTTTCGAATCACCAGCTTGTTTGTTCAGACCCAAACACAGCTTCAGCTCTTTCTTGACCCAGTTTCAGCTTTTTCATCAGCACTCTTTTGTGTTCTCATTCACTTGTTTTGCTCATAGCTTGATCAGTGGTTGTGTTAGTTGTGTTGGTGGGAAGTCACAAACCACACAAAAGAGCTACAGGGAGGGGAAAAAGAAAAATGGGGGAAAACGCCATCCAGGGTCACAAGGCCTGGACAGTCACTTGTGGCTGAGCTGTTGACCCACAGCAGATCACAATCTGATATTTTGAGCCTGGACAAGAAATCTGAGATTTTGGCCTGAACAAGAAATCTGAGATTTTGGTCTGAACAAGAAATCTGAGATTTTGAGCCTGAACAAGGAATCTGAGATTTTGGCCTGAACAAGAAATCTGAGATTTGCAAAATCTGAGATTTTGGCCTGAACAAGAAATCTGAGATTTTGGCCTGAACAAGAAATCTGAGATTTTCTGGACAAGAAATCTGAGATTTCGCCCAGCAAAAAAAAAAGTTGGGTTCGGAAATCTCAGATTTCTTGTCCAGAACAAGAAATCTGAGATTTCGCGTTTGCAAAATCTGACACCCGCCAAGGGCCTCCAGTGCGTCAAGCTTCCTTTTCAGGGGCAGACTCCTGTCAAGGTCTTCTTCCCTGGGCTGGTCCAGTTCTGCCAGGGCCCGTTTGATCATCTCGATCACCTCGGGGCCCGAGGGGAGCTGCCGCTGTGGTGCGTCCATCTCCGCTTTCTTTGTTTTCTCCGGGTCTGGGTGGGCGGGAGGAGAAATACAACCCTAGGTTGTCGATGCGAGCCATCCTGGCCCAGTAAAGTAGTAGTAGTTGTCATCTCACCCCCGCAGATACGGGAGTAAAACGGAGCAGTGTTTGCATTCAAACGATTCAAGTGCGGCGGCAGCAGAAACTGTCAAGCCGTGACAGCATTCGGATGAGGTGTACCTTTCGCAAAGGTGGCATCTCAGTGTGGGGTACAGCGGCTTATGGGCTGTCAGCGGAAAATGACAATTGATGCAGTGTTCTGCGCAGGCTTTGACATGGCACCGCGGCGCCGAGCAGACCAGTTCATCGATGTAGCGGTGTCGTCGGCTGGAGGGTGTTGACTGCTTTGCAATGCACCGTGGGCAGGGCCAGGTTTTGGAACCGCGACCATACGTCCTGATGACCGCCGTCAGACAAGGTGACGAGGTGCCTCACTGAGCCGTCCCACGGAACGCTGCAGACGACGGCAACCTTCGCTTCGGGGTAAACCGCGACGGTGTCGAGGGCCGCACCCCATGCGGATTCCGCATCTTCGACACTTGCAGCCACGAGTAGGCCGCCCTTTCCGCTCCTCAACTCGTCGGTTGACCCGACCTTCGCCACTTGCCAGTCATGGAAGACCATACTGGCCTTCGGACGGGTGCGGCGTGTCCTCTCCGACCACGTGCTAGGCACCTGCGGTTGCTTCGTCGATGTAGAGCGGCGCATTCTTTCCGCCCATGAATCTTCGGTGGAGGGGTCCGGTCGCTTCTCGGATACCGGTCGCTTATCGGACACCGAACGCTTCTCGGATACCGGAGGTCGAGCCTCTTGTGCCCCGGAGCCATGCGTCGAAGGGGGCGCGGGTTTCTGGGCGCCAAGCGGTGCGGGCGACGATCCGGCCATCCCTGTCTCGACCAAGGACAGGATGACGTCTGAGATTTTCAGCAGTTGCTGCCTCGTCTTTTTGTCATGGCACTTCCCAGCCAAGGCGGATACCCTGGCGATCAGTGCGTCGACGTCATCCATACTCGAATGAGAGCGGGGATGGACCCCCCTTCACGCTTCTCTTAGCTGATACTTATACTCGTTCTCTCTTTTTCTGATCTGATATCCCACCACTTCTTTTTTCTTCACCCGAGGTGTTTCCGGGCAGAACCCGGAGCCGCTTTCCTTCAAGGGTAGCCACGGCAAGCCACCAATAAAGTACAGATAAAAGAACTGAAAACAACCAATAAGCTGAACATGCAGTAAGGCCTGACAGTTTCAACTTCATGCACGTTTCAGCAGTAAGGCATGTCGCCTGCATTGAACGCCAAGTTTCTTCCCCGCCTAGTGAATTCCCACTACGGATTGCAAGAAGCTCGCAAAAGTGCCTTCCGTCCGCGCCGACAAGTCACATTCCTCGCCGGCCTCGCAGGAGGGGTGTCAAGTCCGGTTCCTGACGGACTAAGATACTCTTTTCTTTTTCAGAGCTTGAGCTCCAGCTCTGTTTTCCACAGTCTTTAAGGCGCAACGAACGAAGAGGAGAACAGTACCTTCAGCCGGCGTGCCCATCTGGTTCGCCTGCTTCAGCTGCAGAGACCGCAGATTGATGAAGTGGAAAAAAGCGATGAGGTCGCAGCCGTTGAACGGGGCCGGCGTGCTGATGCTCGCCGACCGGTGCGTCGCCGCCATGCGCCCGTCGCACGACTGCGGCCGGAGGCACAGGCCACGTGCCAGCTGCTCCTGCGCGACTTTGAGCTGAATACGGTCCCCGACCCTGCGCACCATACCCGCTCCATCAGGCACGTTCATGCCCACATCCACGCCCTGCTGCACGCCCTTCGCAGCCTTCCGCTTCGCATACTCGGAGGCTACCTGAGCGCCGACGGCTTGCACGTGTTCAACGTTCTTGACGAGCTCAGCCGGGAGCAAGCTCTTCCACTTCTCATCGTCCGGTC
The DNA here is from genome assembly GCA_030068145.1 of Diplonema papillatum. NCBI lineage: Eukaryota > Euglenozoa > Diplonemea > Diplonemida > Diplonemidae > Diplonema > Diplonema papillatum. Next base: position 352,430 of record JAPJBO010000081.1, on the reverse strand, counting down.
GCTTTTCAGAGCGGACGGAGCGGGGGGGCGAAAATTGCCACTCTTTCTGCTTGATCTCGACGTTGAACAGGTGCTTCAGGACGGCATGGCTCTGCTTTTCGTACGGAGCCGCCCGTTCTTTGCCGTCGACCGACTTGTTCATCGAGATATCCGCCGAGGCCCGACCGTCCACGTCGCTGAAGTGAAGGGTCGCCTTTCCGACGGACTGCGCTTTGTCGCAGCTGTCGGCGTTGTCTTCTCCGTCTGCGTTGCCTTCTCCGTCTGCGTTGTTGGGTGTACACTCGCCGCTGGGCCGCACGTTGAACTGCGAGCTGCAGCGCGTGAACGACTGGTCGTCGGCGGGCTGCCTTTTTTCGAGGGCCTCTATGCGAAGGTGAGCCTCTTCCAGCTTCTTTACCAAGAGCGCCACCCTGTCGCCCCGCGAAGGGGACGGAGGCGTGAGCATGGCGCCTGCCTGCAAGCCAGCCGTGCGGTCGCGCTGGTCGGAGGACTCGTACTGCCACCGCTTCGCGAGGTCGGCCAGCTCGGACTTCAAACGGACGTTGTCCGCCTTGCCTTGGCCCTGGACGCGCAGCTCTTCCATCCGGCGGGCGCTCTGTTCCTTCGGTTCTGCGTTTTCGCCGCCCCTGTGCAGACGCTGCAACTCCGCTGTGTGTCTCCTGTCCTTCTGCCGGAGAAGCGCCTGCAACGTGTTCGCCGGGTTCGGCTTGCTTGCGCACAACGGCTTTCCCGTTGGGGTGCCTTCACCGTCGTGTTTGCCGGGATCGTGCGAACCGTTCGCGAAGCCCAGCGTGTCCGGCGGAAGCGTGTTTGCAGGACGGCCTCCGGCATCGTGGCCCGGGGGGTCGTGAGGTTCAGGGGTGGCTTGCCGCGCGTCGGTTGCGCCGGCGAGGCTCTGGCCTTCGTCGCGGGGCCGCTTTGGGTGCCTCTTCCGGCGAGCCGGCGCGGGCTCGGCGGGCCTCTTCCGGCCGGCGCGCCTCGATCGCGGCGGCCCGCCTTGGGTTTCGGGGAAGTCTGGCAGTACGCGGAGCGGCGGCGCGACGCCTCCGGCGGGCGTCAGCGGGGCTGCGTAGTTCTCCGTCGCCGCGGCTTCCCCTCCGCCTCCTCCTCCTCCTGCTAGGGCGGGGCCGGCGTCGCTGGCGTCGCCTTCGCTCTCGGCTTCATACGAGAACACGGGAGCCGGTGCCGAGGGCTGCTCGTACTGGCTGCCCGCGTCGCGGCAGATGGCGGGGCGGCCGGCTTTCGGGTGCGCGCCGCCGGCGGCGGCGCCGGCAGCGGCGGCGGCGGCGGCCTGAAGCTGCCGCACCTGGCGGCGCAGGCCGTCGACGAAAGGCCCGAAGCTCGACTCGAAGTCGTGGTGCTTCATCGTCGCCTGTTCTTCTCGGCGCGACGCGAGCTGCAGGAACGCCTTCTTGTCCTGCGGAACGGTTGTGTTGCTCGTTGTCGGCAAGGCGGTGCGCCACGAGTGCGGTGTGATTTGAAGCGAAAGATACGTCGGACCTTTTGCAATTTGCCGGATTTGGATTAATGTTGAACCGGGTAAACCCTGAGACACCCAGGTCCCAGGTTTTACCTAGTCAGCCATTTACCCGTTCCAGCTTTCGTCCAGTACACGGTGACTTGGAAGATCTCGAGGTTCAGGGTGTAACACTGAAAAGCGAAGACCCAGAAGCTGACACTGTATATGGTACGATGCCAAAAGGGGGGGGGGGGGTTTGGGCGGAAAAATCCCCGCATAGTTCACCAGGGTCTGACGGGTACTGAGGCCCCATACCCTTCCTAAAACATCATTCTGCGTTCAAATACGCCCTCAGAAGCCTCCGGAGAGCCTTCTATGACGTCCCAAATTCGATTTTGTGGGTTTTTAGGGGGTCCCCCCGCCTGTTGGCCGTAAACCGCCATAGTAGACACATATGCAACCTGAAGCTGGGTCGCTTTTCTGTGCAAGATCCCAGCCCAAACACACGTTTTCGGCGTTCTCTAGCACTCTCCAGGTGCATTCGACCCTCGGGCTTCGTGGTTTCTTTCACTCACAGGTGTTCCGGGACGTGCAAAGATAAGGAGAATGGCCCCCTGCATTGGGGACAGACCGAACTACGCCCTGCCTGTCTATACAGGCTTTGGGGTCAAATTGCACCGGCTTTGGCGCCACATCCACCGTTTCGGGCTTCGTTTGTGCTGCTTTGGGGTCCATTAAACCTAAACCCTCATTGTTGGCATACAGGAACTAAAGAACATCAAGTAAATATGCCTCGTGACACGGGTATGCTCGCCCTCGAAACCTCTGTGGAAGAGATGAAAGCCCAGGACACCTACACCAACTGGAGTAGAACGTCTCAGAACATGAAGCGCCGGTTCAACGTAACAAAAGCGTTCTTGAACAAGATTGCAGGCGAAGACCACATTGGTTTCTTGCTGTCTATGTGGGGAGAAGACGACCACGTCCGTATCTGGCAGAAACTATCTGGCACATTCCCGGATGCGTTCAACAGCATCTCTCATGAGCCGACACGTCGCAATATCGTACGTAGTCTGGGTTGGGCTCGGGCACGATATGAAAAGGTTGGAATGACTGTAGGGGAGAAACTGTGGTCCAACAGACACCAAGATGGCGACATTTCCCGTGGCGGGAGGCCGTTGATTGCCACACCAGAAGCCAGGCAGCAGGTTAATGAGGACCACGAACAATTGGCATCGCCCACATCTCGCGTGGTGAAGCGGCTTTCAACTGAAAGTACTGCGGTCGTGGCACAAAACATGCTTGTACCGTTCAAGCTTGTTTACGAACAGAGTGAGATGAAGGACGATGTGTCGTACACGACATATCGCCGGCTGCGTGGTGCCCAGTTTCAGCACATCTCACGACGGACAGATGTATGCGACACGTGTGCGGAAGGGGCCACCATCCAAAATCGCCTGAGGGAGTATATCTCCAAGAACAGGGAGTCGCTGACCTCGCAGTACTGGCATGCAAACAGCAACCCGTTCTATCTCCTCAGCGTCCTGGACGAGCCTCGCATTCCCGCAAACGTGAAGAGTGCTGTTAGCATCATGCTGCATCAGCTCATGGAGGTACAACTGCATCAGGCGGCAGCCACACGACAAAGAGATGCGTATAACATTGCCATGAAAGCTCCTCCACCAGGCTGCGTCGTGGTAACCCTTGACTTCAAACAAAAAGGGAAGCTCCCAATGAAACCAGAGGAGCCCGGCCAGCTCTTTTATAATCAAGGTGCCTTCTCATTACTTGGCTTTGGCATGCATTGGCTGGTAGATGGAAACGTCTGCCGTCGTAACATTGATGTGCTCCTGCGAACGCACAACCAGTGCTCGTTTGCTGCTGTCCGTGCCTTTGAAGCTGCCAAGGAGCATTTCCCCCCGGACCTAAAAGTGATTTACTGGTCCGACTCGGGGAGACACTTTCGTTCGCTGCTTTTTATCAGCCGCCTCCTACAAGAAGATTCCACGATTTCGATCAACTTCTTTGAAGGGGGCCACGGCAAGAACGACCGGGACCAGCACTTTGGCACGATTGGACGTGCTCTCGACACGGCTTCGAAAAAGACCGAGCTGAAGCATCTCAATGATGTAAAAGCCGTGCTAAACAAGGTGACCAACACAATCGCCATACAAGTCAGAATCCGTGCTCAACGGGCCACTTTTCCGGTCCGAAACATCGCCAATATCATGGCTATTGGGTCCTACCAACGAGATGGTGACGGAGTCATCACAGTTCATGACTTCAGTGGTGAACCCGGTTGCAAACTTCGGGGAAAGAGCCATGCCACAAGATTCGCGTTTGTACCCAAGGTATCAAGCAAGTTGCCACTTTGCGAATCAGATAGTGACTGTGCTGACGTTTCCAGCAGTGATCGGGATGGCGACTCCAGTGCTAGTAGTGAAGACTTCGCGTCAAAGCTGGAGAAGAAACGGCTCAAGAAGCAACACGTCTTTGAGGCACTTGCTGCCAAGGACGAGAAAGATGCCAAAAGGGGGAGGAAATCACAAGGAAAGGTGCGAAAGCCTGCCCCAAAACCAGCAAAACCGGCTGCAAAACAATGCACGGGCAGGAAGCGAACTCGGAGCTAACCGTCTTCTACTGACCACTGAGATCGGCTGTTGACACAGCCTTCGGTCACCGTGTAACTCACTTCTTCAGTCACTCTTCGTGTCAACACTCGTCCTTCTCGTTAGCCAGATGCATATCATGCTGCTACCACCACGTGCTGCTGCTGTATCGTCATAGGTGCGCATAGCACGTAGCTCGTTGGTGACGTAGTACCATCACGTAGTACGGTCTGACCCCAATGCAGGGGGCGCCCCGGAGCACCTGTAAGCGGAAGAAAACACGAAGCCCGAGGGTCTAATGCACCTGGAGAGTGCTAGAGAACGCCGAAAACATGTGTTCAGGCTGGGATCTTGCTCTGAGGAGCAACATAGCATCAGGTCGCATATGTGTCTACTATAGCGGTGTACGGCCAGCAGACAGGGGACCCCCCCAAAACCCACAAAAACGCATTTTGGACATCATAGAAGGCTCTCCGGAGGCTTCTGAGGGCGTATTTGAACGCAGAATCATGTTTTAGGAAGGCTATGGGGCCTCAGTACCCGTCAGACCCTGGTGAACTATGCGGGGATTTTTCCGCCCAAACCCCCCCCCCCCCTTTTGGCATCGACTCATATGACTAACCGGAGGAAAACTTACGACCAAAATATAATTGCAGAAGATTTTACTGTCTGAAGGTATTAGTGTTGGTTAGTCGATCGGCCTTTTCTTATAAAGCGCAGACCTGATGCCGCAAGTTGCTAAACCGCTCAGCTTCGGCGCGTTGGTCCTCGACCCGTTTCGTCAAGAGGTTCTTGATGTCAGCCTCCCGTTGGTGAAGACGAAGCGTCAGCGCGGTGACTTCATGTTCTTTCGCTTCCAATTCCGCCTCAAAGGACTGGGCGGCACTCTGCTGACCGTACTTTCGCTTGGTTTCTATCTGCTGTTGCGCTTTTTCCACAGTCTTGCGGAATACATCGAGGGCCGCCTTCTTCGGCTCTGATCTGATACTGTGAGGTGGTGCCAGTAGTGTTGCTCAAAAAACAGGATCTTCAGTACATATGGCGCTTTCTTGGGTCAACCCGAACGTGACGTCGACAAGTCTTATCTTACAAAGCGGATGGTAGGAAACCACACCTGACTTCTTCCTCTCCAAGGGTAGGAACGCACAGCTCACCCGATAGCGGAGAATGAAAGGCGGCCGGCACAAAGTGTTGCGGCAGTACGGTGTCGGTCGCTATGCCCGCATTCTTCTGCCAAGCTGCGAGCTGCCTATTCGCAGCCAGCAAGGCTTCGTAGGCCGCCTGCCTTTGGTAACCGTCTTCTTTTAAGCGGATCAACTCGCGGAGTAAATTGTCCCTTGACTGCGCCACTACAGCAACGCGGGTCCGCCACTGCTTTTCCAACCAGTCCATCCGCTTCTCGGCGGCCGCTTGGCTCTTCCGAAGGGTACCTGAAACAAGTGCGGTGTCTTAAAACTCGAGTTTTACTACTACTACGACTAGAGTGAAAGCTCGACTAAGAAACCGGGACCATCCCCGAATGAATTCGTTGAAGCACAAATGACTACAAGGTATGTTTGAAAGATGACAATCCATGACATATTCTACACCGTCACCGTCGCTGAGTCCTCGAATGCCGTGGGTATTGGTTTCGGGGGTTCTACCGACCGTTTGGATGCTCGGAATTCGCGCTGATAAAACAGAGTGTGCGCGGCACTCAAAGCCTTGAACAAGAAAATCGGTTGCCTGCAAAACGACGCACGTCCGGGAGGAGGCATTCTGCCAGGAGCGTCCCCGCGAGATAAATGTAACGAAGAGGTCCAGAACCAGCAACAAACCTTGAGTCTGCACGTCTTCCTGAACGAGCTTCAAGACACTGTCGCATTGATCAGGTACCAAGCCTTCCATGAGGTTACGCCCATTGGCAGCGTCCTTCAGATGCAGGATGGTGTCGATCATCTCGAGGAAGATTGCTGCGATGCCTCTCTTCAAGGTGCAGACCCTCTTTTCCTCGACGAATCCCGCATAGGGCGGCCCGCCAGCTGACCGGCCCTGAACTGCATCGCTGCCTGCCATCCGGCTACAATTAGCCCATCTTTGTTTGGTGTACTTGTACCTTAGGTCTAGTGGATTGTTGTTCAATGTCAACTCAGCTCTCTAAGACCCGCCACATCCAACGCCGCAGGTGCTTTGAGGTACAGACCACCCTTTGCGAGCCTAACCTGTTGCTCAGGCTGGCGTTGTGCGACCCGGTGGAGGTACCTTTTACTTTCCAGAAGTTGGGGAACTCGCTAGCTCTAGACTTGGATGAATGTCTTTAGTCTAAAGCCACAGACAGGGTGCCCACAGTGCAGCACTCATACCCGTATTCGCAGAGCGAAATATCCATGTGTCTCTTCGGTCCCATCTTTTGGATGAACTGCGGGTTGCACTCGGCGGTATCCTGTAATAAGTCCATAATGAAGATAAAACGTCGGACAACAAGAATGCTTGGATTTTGTATTTGAATGCCGGTCGATGAGAAGGGTCATCACCGTCGTGAAGTACTATTTCCACTGAAGGGTGGTTGAAAGACGAAACCAAGTCAAGAAGACTTGACGGAACGCGCCTGGGGACAAAGATCTGAATCGCATCACGCGGATACGATCGGGTTTAGGGCACATTTGGGTCGATTCCATGCAGGATGCGGCGGGTATGAGGCAACACTGTTCAGGAACGATCGATTCGCTGGGTCCCAAGACGGCACAGAGTTCACCTTGAGAAGGGCCCAAACTACATCGTCGCGTTGTCGGACCACTGCTTCCATTTGTTCCAAAGCTCGTCCATGTCGAGCTCGGGTTCTGGCCTCTCGTCGCCAGCCGCGCCTGCAGCAGTCTTGAGCGCGTTTCCTTCGTCGCTATAAAGCAGCTGCAAGACGCGTTCCTTCGACAATACATGCTCGATGACCTGCCTCCGGTCCGCCACCGTGAAGACGGGCTGGCCTGCCACCGCCGAACCCTGCCGAAGGTCGGCCGCCACGGTGGCTATGGCGCTCTTTAAAAACACCTCCAGCTCCGTTCTTTGCGAGAGCGCAGCCAAGTGCGCAGCACGGACGCCTGTTGGTGTCGAGGGAGAAAGTCGTTTGCTTTTCTTTTTGAAAGTATGCCCGGAAAAGTTGGAACAGCTGGTGTGTAAGGCATGTCACCACCGGGACTGTGCCCAGCACTGCCAAGTCTGCAAGCGTGCGCTGTCAACGCATCGAGATCAGAGAAGCCAACAAAGCATCCTTTGTGGACGCATCTCCTTCCGGGAGTGCTTGGAAGTACCCATATCAAAGTGTGGACGGACTCTAACTTCACCCACCTCTGCGACGATTGCAACGTCCTTGCTGATGACATCCGTCCTCAGTGAGGGCGGCCTTTTTCTTTTTCTTTTTCTTCTTTGAAAGTATGCCAATACTGCAGGGAATAGTTGACTAGACCTCTTGAGTTTGTGCTAACCACGAATTGGGGAGTCGGGAGAACCTACCAAGCCAAAAGCAGGACCGACCCCCCCGTTCGTGAGAAAAAGCGAAGAACAAAAACATCTTCTTTCTCCCGTCTATCTTTGTCAAGAGCTGCAACTCAACTATCTCTTTGGGCAAGCGCGCACCCGGAGTGGCCAGTGCCTACTGTGCATACCTCAGATACCCTTGTACTAAAAGACACGAGTACCGAGAGTAGGTGCCGTTTTCTTCCTGACAACGACGAATACCCGTCGCCCTATCCTCCCCTGGCGTGGCTGGGGCCATGGGCGGGGGAAGCGCTATCATAGACTTCTTGTAAGAAGCCGCTGCTTTCCTACTTCAGCATTAAAAACCCATAGTAGGGCCATACCTTTCACATTTTTGCGTTCGACCTCGAGCAAAGCGTGCATGCGTTGTAGGGCGTCTTCGTACTGTGCGAGTCTGTCGTGATGCGACATGGTGTCGTCGCGTGCGTTTTTCAAAGACCCCAGCAGCAAACCTTCCAGCTCACCCCTAGTGTTTCTTGGAACCGGGGGGTCCCCACCTTCGCGGTGTTTTCTCGCGTTGCGCGCGAGTATGATGCGTTGCTGCATCGATGCAACCTGGTTCTCCATCTCCGTCACTCGCGTCTTCAGGCGCACGTTGGCTCGGTTCACAGCCTCGCTCTCCTGCAGCAAGATGTCTTTGTCATCGTTTTGCGCGGAGTACTCGACGCGGAGCGTCTTGTTCAGCTCCCGCAGCTTGTTCGAGGTGCTATGCTTTTCCTCGGTTTTCGCCAGCTTCCGGTTGACCTCCTCCTGAAGCTTTCTGTGTTTGAAGTGTTCTGTACGAATAGGGAAGACTCAGCTGGAGTACCCCGATACCGACACGCTGCTGCAGCGCTTGCAAGAACAGATTGGGGACAGAAGGCAGCTGAACGAGAAGTGCAAACTCCAAAGCAAGCACAGTTAACTGTACCCCACAGCCGCAAGACCCTCCCAATCGCAGTTTTGTGAATAACAATATTCTATAAGAATAAGACAAATCTTGATTCCACTATTGCTTTTCTGGTATTGCGATGGCACAAGTTGCCACGTGAAGAGCTGACGAGTGACTGAGGCACACCTGTTCTTTTCGAGCCACTCGCCGGCATTGTTCTTCCCAGACTTCCGCTCGTCTTGGAGCTCGTGACTCTTCGAGTCGACTTGTTTGAGGAACGCTCTCTCCATGACCATTTTTTCCTCTTCCGCGTGCTGCTTTGCGATGCCTTTCAGACGGGCGATCTCGTCTTGGATAGTCTGATTCAGCGTAGTGAGAGCGCTGATGTCGCAGGCTTCGTCGAGGGGCAGCGAGGACGCGTGGTCGAGTTGCTGCTGCAGATTCTGGATCTCGGTCGTGAACCGGAGGCTGGTGGACAGCGCCTTCTCCTGCACGAACTCAGCGATTTGCACCAGCTGGTCGTTCTGCCTTCCGAGCCGCCGTTTCGCTTTCTCGTAGTGTTGTATCTTGTCCTTCGTCTGCTCCTGCTGCTCGCCTTTGCCAAATCCGCCGCGCATCTTGTCCAGTACTGTTAAAACCTTCCGGTTGCCCTGCGTGGCGCCCTTCATTGCCTTTCCGCCCGCGTCCTGCTTCCTTCCTTTGTCTTTACCTTCCAGCTTCCTCGCAGCCTCGGTGGTGTCCGGCAAGTACTCCTTGAACGCCTTCTCGAGCTTGTCGATATACTCGCCATTCCGCTTCGTCTTCGCGCCACCCTGCTGTCCTGGGAGGCCCCGCCGAAGCCGGGCCGCCATTATTTGCTTGCTGCCGCCCCCCCCGTTCGTGTTGCCTCGCTTTTTCGGCGATGTAAGTGAGCGTGGAAGGGGGGGTAGCTGTGGTTCTACGTTGTCATCATGCTACGCGAACTACGCAACGGATCCTAACGAAGGCGCACGGTGTTATGAACCATAAGCCGCATAAAGCGGGCCATAAAACCGTGCGCATCTTCACAATCTGTGTCTATCTGTTCTGGTCAGGTGCAATTGCGTGCAACTCAAGCTTTCAGTGTTGCGTGCGGGCGATATCCGCGCCCTCAGGGCTCTCTCACCACGTGAAGGCCTTACCTGTTTTGCCTTAGTGAGCATTTCTGGCAGCACACTCCAGTACTGTTCCTCCGCGGGTCAGCCTCGATGATGCCCAGGTGCACGTTCTCTACGATTTTGCCGTTCATGTCACGCCAGAAAAGGATGAGGAAGGAAGAGTCCAACGTTTGTCCTCTGTCGCTTTCCAGTCTCAAAAACAACACAAAATAAATATGGAAGCCGCCTTCTGTTAAAACGCTTGAACGGCTAGGGACAGAGACTGAGAATCCTGTAGAGCCCCGACACAAACCGGCTTGCCGACAGCTTGTTCGAAAGACACGCGTCCCTGTTGTAGATTGCAGAGCTTCACCTCGTACACTGGCTGTCTCTCTGTGTGGGTAAATCATTCATTTCTAGAATCCGAAAGCCAACTCTAGAATCCGAAAGCAGCAGCGTTGTCGAGGATGTCTCTGTTTTCAAGTCCCGAAGGCTGTCTGTTCTTCATTTCCTCTGCGTCGTGCCTTTTCTTAAAGATCCGGCACAAACCAGAGCGAGTGCCGGAGCGAACCACGCCGAAGAGACACAAACACAACCATAGGGAGGGCGCTGGGGATCCGGGTGAGGGGCTAGTAGGCTTCCCTTGCCTCACGGAGGAATTGAACTATGCACTCCAGCCTGCCGCAAACCGCAAGACATTTATTATGGATGCAGAGGCGTGGCAGAGAACAGATATTATATCGTAGCGAGAGAAAACACATCACAACAAGTCGAAAGGTGCGGTAGGCAAAGCCAAAGCGTAACAGGGTCTGTCCCCACCCACCTGCATGGGTTCTCGTAGTCATCGCTGCCGCGCAGACCTTTCCCAAGAGAGAGCGAGAGAGGGGAAAGAGGCTCGTGAAAGCACGGGAAAGTCACCCAGCTGCTTAGCAATAAAACAATGGCGCCATCACAAAGCAGAGACCGTCGAAAAGCGAGTTTAACTTCTCAAAGGGCATGTTCCAATAAAAAGCGTCCCCGAACCCCCCGGAAACTTGAACCGACAGAAGCTTCTGCAGGTCAGCAACCCATATCTCGTGTTCGTTTGGTCCATTTCACCAGCCATTGCACCAGAATGGCTACTGCCTGCCTGCCCGTAGTCTGAGTCCGTGGTCATGCACTTGTAGCTGCCACTGGACACGGTGCCTTCAGCTCCGCGGTGGCCGCGATGGAAAGGAAAAAGGAGGTCCGTGGGTCCAGAGCGTGGACGGTTAAAAATGAGGGGATAGAAGGTTCCTTAGCTGAGACATCGTGCATCCGCTCGTGCGGCACGAAAGGAAGGCCATGAAAGAGGCAACCCCATTGAGTGAGATTGACCTGCTGTTCGTTCTGCACAGAACGAACCACTGAAGCACTCATCGAACGCTCCTTCACGAATTAGTCGAAGCGGACATCGCCGTAGACTTCAAAGCAGCTGACAACGAGGGCCTCAGTCCGGCGGGAGTTGCCCCTAGGTGCGAGTGTGATGCGGAAACATTTGTAGTAACCGAGCTCAATGGGTTCGCCATAGACGTTGGACTGCAAGTCCCACAAGCCGGTCTTCGTCGTGGAGTTGATCGAATTGTCGTTGTTGTGTAGCGAAAGGTTGTCCCAAGGGCCGTCCGGTGACAGGGCCGCATCAAAGCTCCAGGACCGGGCAAAAAACTCGATCGGGCCCGCACGGTGGGAGAACGAGTAGTGTGTGGGTGAGCAGGCCACCCCGCACCACAGGTTCACCTGCACCGACGAACTTTCCTCCGTATACCCCCCGTCCGCGGCCCGCGGCCGGTCGACCCAGAACACCTGGTCCGAGAAGAACTGGTCGCAGACCGCGAGCGGCGAGCCTTTGACGACGTGGCTGGACACCACGCCGACCGCCTTGCAGATCAGCGGGTTCACCCACGTCTTCTCATCTTTCCGCTTCTCCGGCGCGTCGGCGGAGCGGCGGGCTCGGTACGTTCTACCGAGGTAGCACAGCAGCCCTTGGTGGCCTTTCGCTATGATCTGCTTCAGCTTCGGCGGGGCGAGGTGCAGGTGGGACGGCCTTTCCACGTCGCGCGGCTGCTTCCGCGCTTTTTCGCCGGTCGCCTGGTCGCGCTCAAGCCGCTCCGCCCTGCTGAGCACGCTGCCCCTCGGCAGCTCTCGGACCTCGAGGATCTCGAAGTCGCCCAGGGCCCTCGCGTTGAGAAACGCGAACTTATCGTCTTCGAACGTCTGCGGCGCCTTCCTCTTCGATCGCGGGCCGAGTTGCATGCCGTGGCTTTCGATGGTATCGTCCAGGTCCATCCGAGTCGGGTTCAGCGCTCCAGCAGGTTTTCGCGTGGCACGGCCCGTGTATTTAGGCAGCTCCTCATCGTCTGCAGGCACGTTCCCGGCGTGGCTCGTGTAAGCCGGCAGTTCTTCCGCGTCGACGTCTATCCAGTCTTCCTCCGAAGCAACTGGCCGCACCACGGTGGGGTTGCGGTATTTGGTCTTCCGCGTAGAACAGTGTGGATATAAATGTTTCCCGAGGTCGGCTTTGGCGTACCCCTGCAGCTCGCCGTAAATCTCGAAGACACCGGCTAACAGCTGATTTGTCTTCAGTGTCGACCCGTTCGCACCCGGCCGCAGCCGGAACGAGCTGTAGAAGCCAAGAGACGACGTCTGGCGCAGCAAGAAGCAGTTCCACGGCGCTTCTTCGGTGAACGGCACACGATTCCGCGAGTCGATGACGGTCCAGTTCTCAGCATCATTCGACGCTTCCAGCACCCAGCACTTGAGGGCGAGCCCACTGGCAACGTCGAAGCTCGCGAAGGAGTAAACCGAAGGTCGCACGCGCAACTTGTCGAACGTGATGGACACCCACATTTCAGGGCTGTCCGGAAGCCACAGGAGGCAGTTGGCCAGCCGGGTCAGATCCTGGGGGCAGCGTTCTTCGGTCATCGCGAGCAGCGATCCCCGCTCCACCTTCGGCGCTCTCACCACCACCTCACACGCCCGCCCCACCGCGTCGACTGCCGGGTTCAAAAATGAGTCCTCCTTGCCTCTCTGCCGGCCAAGCCAACCGATCACACCCTCCCCGTCGCCCAGATTCGAGAACGTGCGTGGCGGAAGATTCGTCATTTTCTTCGAGTTCTTCCTCTCCAAACGAACACTGGTGGGAGATCCTGTGCAGAACATTGCCGCATGTTAATATTGTTACAAAACGGCAGATACGGGGGCAGTGCTGAAGCACGGAACGATGGGCAGCCTGAAACACACCGATACAAAGCGTGCAAGGGAGGCCTCTTCATATAGAAGAACGCAACACGACCTTTGGGCACACATTCGTCCAGGACCGCCCGAGAATTCGGGGGTTTCGGAATTCTACAAGGTTCTCTGCTCAGCGTGGTCTGCGCACGGAATACGGGTTCGCAATTTCGGGTTGAGCGTCCGATTCCCCCAACTCTGAAGGCTAAATTTTTTGCTGACACTCATTGACGGCAGCTACTGCGGCGGGCAACAGATACCGGGTCAGGCAACTGAAAGATTGCAACCCAGCCAGTACACATGTAACGAAGACCGCAAAGGCAAACGTGAGACGGTGAAAAAAAACAAGAACGAAGAAACGACCGTGCACTGACGTGCCAAGGCGTTTACATTTGGATATATAGAAGAGCGTGGTGTTTGACAGTTTTTTGCGTGCGTGTGATGTGGATGAGTGATGAGAATAAAGTGCGAACGAGGGAAAGATAAACGGGTACAATCTGGCCTTCGTGGCGGCTCTCCCGGGCAGTGAGCGTTCTGCGGGCTGTTCAGCGTCGGACAAAACTTGCAAGATAGTCAAAGGCTACGGGCCACTGACTGTCGGTTGTGTTCAACACAGGAATGTGCACTGGCAAGCCTACCCAATACGTTGGACCAGGCGGAGAGGACTTGATCACCAGAAACTGGTCCATCCACACGACAACTTGCATTCGACGGAAAACGTGTGGGGGTTTAAGAAGACACATGGGCTGTACTGCTGCTTCCTGCCCCACTCGAAGAGCAGGTGCAGATCTCCATGCTGAACACTATAAGTCGGCGGAATGCGTGGACGTCCCAGTTGTGCTACGGCAAGCAGCCACATTTGTCAATCTGCCCTGCTGGCGCTCAGCTGTTTACTGGCAATATCGTTCCGGATTGGGGTGCACGAATCCTAACGGTATGCGTGCGACACCAGTTGTTTTTGGGAAAGCCGGCGTGCAGGCATATCCAGCCTTGCAGGAAGAATTGCAAACAAAAAAAATGATAACTGCTTTCTTCATGCATCTTTATCTGAGCGGAAGGCCCATCGTTTACTGAAGAAACCTAGCTGGGGATGGGCACTGGGAGGTGAGAAGCGGTAGCAACACGCGGACTGCGGCTGCTCCAGAAAAAGAAGTGCAAGTATTAAACAAACCACAACGAAACCCGAGGACAACGTCAAAGAAATGCAGAAGATCAGGAGCTAACAAGAAGCGAAAGCGAAGGGAAAGACAGAGAACAGGACGACTGAGCAATTTTAGCCACGCAAGATCACAGCAGGTAACCCGTTGGGCCTTGTGAGATGACCCTTGCAGCTAGGGTCACAGTCGTTCGCCGGGCTTCTAAATTGTGGCCACTCTGCGCAAACGGACGTGCATCCCGTGACGTCGACCGCGCTTTACGGCCGCAATCTTTACTCCCAATCTGCTCTGGTTCGAAAGGCGCGTTTTAAACGGACCTTGCCTGCAAGGTATACACCATTCGGTAGCATAAAGAATAAAAGGAAGATTCGTTCGTTCGGGTTCACGTTGCACACCTGGACTAGGCTGGTTCAAGGTTTTCAGGCCGCAGGTCTTGGTTTACTTTTGGGATCGGTCGAAAACGGACGGCTACTGAGGGACGTGTTCGCCCTCTTCTAGTTCTGCTGTTCGTAACGACGTGCAACCAAGGGACGAGCCCTCCGTAGCACACGTGAGGAGACGGCGAAGTGACAGCGAGGTGGAGAGAGTGGAGTTGCACTGATGTTTGTGATGGTTGACAGACATTCCGGAGGTACTTTCTCATCCTTCACGTGTGTACACACCAGTTTTCTTTCGTAGGGACTGGTCCGTGATTTGTTCATTCACTGTGCACTTGGACACTTTACTTGTATATCGTTCGAATTTGTTAGATCGTTCGAGCGAAATTTCCAATAGTCATTGTTTGATGTTCCGACTGAGATATGCCTGCCATCAGACAAGAGTTTGCTCGCAGCAGGGTAACTAAGCGTTTGGCCTTCCTGAGTGCCTGCATAATGGAGGGCACTGCTCGTTTCCGTGACGTGTCACTCCGGCGTGAAACTTTGATATGTCCTATAAAGCGTTTAGGAGGTGCCAAGGGTCGTTTTCTTTCCTTCCTGAATGCTCAGAGAAGGCTGCCGTTAACACTGACGGCAGAACAAATCCGGCCTCAATACCTTTCCGGTAAGTGACAGATATCGGTCGCAGAACAGCAAATAATGGATCGAAAACTGTAAATTGAATGGGTGGGTACTGTCCAACACCCGAGCACGGGAATCAATGATAGACGAAGAGAACGAATTGCCTTCGTTCAACACTCTGGATTGTCGTGGATGTGTGGTAGGAGGTGGCATGGAGGTGATTGCGTGTGGTACGATGACAAGATTCTCGCTTCTTGTTGCATTGCATAAATGGTTTCAAAGAATATCGCACTCTAAAGATATGTGAGGCCGACTGACACAGCAGTTCAGGTGTGGACGACGTTTTTGGCAAGTGACGAACCACGTTGTATTGGTGCATTGCAGCGTATATAGAGCAAAAAGTGCTGGGCTGCTCGACATTCTCGTAAGGCTCAGTCTTCACGCAAAGAAGCATGTAGCCCACACTCTTGGCTAGCGTTAGGTGCCGCACATAAACATGTGGCGCGCCGTTGACCACGAAGTAAAGCTTCGCCCTTTTTGCAAAACTGAAAAGCCGCAGGTCTACTGACCAAGTGGCAACCGTAAGGTGCGGGTAGACCTTGGGCTTGCCGCTGAACCGGACGCACCCAAAGCCAAACCGGAGTTTCCTGGCTGTTCACTCCAAACTCTTGTTTCGGTGTTTGAGGCCTCCAGGAGACAGCACATTTCTTCCTGTGGCTTCTTTGGTTTCTCCCCTGTCTACAGACTCCTACGCTCCGACAGCTTGTATCCAAAGTCTGGGACTGGCTGGCGCACCACACAAGGCAGGTGTGGTCCACCCATTTAACCCCCTGGAACGGCCTCCATATTTTCCTTTTCGGAGACCGTACCGCAAAAGATACAAGGCCGACAACCGACGCCCTAAAAGCAGTGGCAGCGCGTGTCACCTGCACGGTTGTCTCTTTTTAGAGTTAAAGTTCGGTTGAAATTCCGGGGTTTTAGGGTCTCCGTGTGACCGTTCATGAATGGGTTCTCTTAGAGCAAGAAAGGGCTATGTGGTTACGGGTTGTATATTTAGTGTACGCTTTCGTTATGGGTTATGGCTAGCCATGTCCGGGACTTTTGTAACCAACCCGGGGCGGCACGAAGTTGAGTAACACTCGAAACACGATGAAAACCGACGCCTTTCGGAGAAATCTCAAATTAACTGGGGACCGGGTACTTTCGACCGTTCAGGCGGCTGGAGGCGGGCTGAAGAGGAGGTCTTCTCCTCGCCGACACGCCGTCTCGTGTGCGAAGGGGGGGGAGGGGGGGCAGTTTTCCTTTTACCCCCCTCCTTCTTTATGGTTCTCCATGTTTTGCAACTGGAGGTGATCTGACGTTGCTACATTTATTTTCCTCGTCCCAGAAACAAACCTTTTGAGGTGCGGGTTCAAGCGACGTTGCGTCGCACAGTCACCAACACCCAGCGGATAAGCAGGAGAGACACAATCACGCACGAGGCCATGCACAATTGCCACGTTCAGAAGAGAACCTCGAGTTCTCAGCGTTCATTTCGAAACATTAGTCTACTGAGCGGTTAAGGCGTCTCATAATGACAAGTATTCGTGAACGGTACTTTTGTCCAACCAGATCTTATTGACCGGCCTGTTCTGTTTTTTTTCGAGAGATTGCCGACGAGTAAAGGGGGGGGAAAATCTTAGTTTCGTGTTCACGAGTAAAGGGGGGGGGGATTGCAAGAACGTGCTTGGAATGGGTATGTGCTCAACACCGCACTGGTCCCGTCTGCGCCGTGTTTCGGCCCTGTAAGCCACGGACACATAGGCGGACCATCATCAGCGCGGAACCTGAATGTCTGCAGACAGGACTGCGGTGTGAGTCTGGTTTGTCAGGCGGCTGTTCGTAGCTCGTCACAGCCAGGACCACCCGTGCTACTAGAGCTCAGGCACTCAGGGCACTGTGACTGCGACTCGCTAGGCAGCACTGCCTTGTCTTCTTTTTACGGTGGCAATCTGCGAAGTAAACTCCGCAGAGCACAGTTGACATGGGGTTGCCGTGTGCAGCACCAATGGTTGAAGTACCAAAAGGAAAAAGAGTGCGAGGAAGTAATTCTGCGTGCTGAGGACAGTAAGTCGCGTTACGCGAAGTACCCTACTGGAATGGGGGGATTGCAAGAACGTGCTTGGAATGGATATGTGCTCAACACCGCACCACTGGTCCCGACTGCTGCTGTTTGTGCTCGGATAGGCGTGTTCTTCCTCTCGGACTGGGGGGGTGTATTTCTACCCAGTTGCATAGGCATTCTTTTTTTTTGTACAAGCAATCAGGGGTTTATATGGAAAGCTGGGTCCTCTGTATTCCTCCACATGCCTGTGGGGGTGGCTATTTTTTTACCAAGAAAGTGTTTTCTCAGTGTGGTTGCGGAGCTGCACCCAAGGACCGCCCCTCCATTCCAGCCCAGTGTCGCCCAGCGCAGCCCAGCACAGCCGAATTCGTTCGTGTCTCGATCATAAAGGAAAAGGTGTGTCAAGGGTACGGCAGGGAACTTCAAGTCAAAGCAACGTAAGCTGCAAACGGGGTACTACAGGCCAACAATACTAGCCTCAAAAAGGGGCACTGAATGTGCAACAAGCAGGGTTCTTTTTGTATGGACAGCTGTATAACGAAGCCCTTGCAAACTTGAGCTGCGTAGGGCGCACATTTGCATGGTTCACTGTTGCTTCCTGTGTTCGAAGCTCCTCAGTATCATTAGTGTCATCTCCAGAATCATTGTCGTGATCACTCTCATGACATGTGGCATCTGTCGCCACAACCAAGTACTCCCTCATAAAAGAGTCAACGAAGTCCGCTGTGACTGGCTCATTCGACTGAAAACTGGACGCCAAGAACAAGCACCAGGCATCCAGCAATTTATTTCGCAGGTAAGTGCGCGTCAACTTTACGAGAGAAGAGAAGCATTTGAAATGCTGCAGATAGTTCGCTTGTTTTGCCTTCCCTCAGCAGAGTCTGCGATAAAGGACCTACTGGTAAGTAGTCGCCCGGCTGCGCCCACCCCAGGCTGGCTCCCCGGGCCGGCCCCCTTTAGCGGCTGGTCCCAGTGCTGGCCACTCACGGCGGCCCCCCGACAGTTTTTTTTTTTTTTTTTTTGGAGCGTGGGGGTTACCCCCACGTAAGACCCCCCTTATAAATCACTGAAGCAATGCTTTGTATAAAATACTTGAGGAGGCTGCCAGTTGCGAAATATCAATAGCTCGATGAACTAAAGTATCAATACGGGACCTCAACCGGCACCGGCAGCGCCCCGACGCGGGCTCCGACGCAAACGCGGGGAGACGAGCGAGGAATCCTCCGGCTCCGGCCAGGGAGACTCACCAACGATCGATCGCGCTGCGCCGCTGCGGCGGCGTGCTGCGGAGGACCCTTCCGTCCCACGCACCCCCCCAGCGCGGCGGCGCCGACGCACTCAACTGCCAACGCCGCAACTCCGGGCCAACACCCCCGCCCGACGAACGCCGCCCAATGCGCAGCCCCCGGCTGCGTCCATCCGACGCACGAACCGACGCAAACGCGAAGAAACGAGCGAAGGGCCATCCAACGATGGCTCCGGCCGGGAGGCCACAACGACACCCACTCGTAGGCCGCCTCCGCGGCGACGTAACGCGTTCCATCTGCTGTGACGTAGACACGGAGTGTGCATAGTGCGTTGCTCAGGGTAGTCGAAGGCCTGACAATCACACTAATGCAACAAATTTACAACTAAAGTATCAATAGATCGATGACTCCCCACTATCGCAACAGGAGTCCTATATCAAATGCGGTAAGCGTGCTGTAGCCCACACGAAGCACAGGTACTGTTTCGTGGCGGGCGTGCGTGCGTTCAACAAAAGAGACCCACTTTGTAGTTGTGTTGTCTCCCCCCCCTCTAGTCTCCTTCGAAGTAAGCACAAGGCAGCCCCTCGAGTATTTTTCTCGAGAAAACGTGGCCAGTATCCACAACGGAACGCAGCATGTAGCTGATTGTTCTTGTGGAAAGGCAACAACTCTCATGGGTTAGCATGCAATTGTTGAACACTTACGACTTCTTAAAATGCATGAGTCCAACGGAGTAGCATGCATAGCGACAGAGGCGTACCTACTGTGCGTTGATGTTCAGGCAGCCCGGTTTTTTTCATGTCGCAGATCAAATCTGTCGATGGTGAGAACACGTACACTCCACACTATGCAAAAGGAAAGGGTCTCCCTGGCTCGTTCCTTGGCCTAAGCAAAGACAAAGCATGCGACAGCAACGCCAGAGACAGGGATCATGACCTTCTCCCCCCAACTCTTCAGCTTCTCGGACCCAGATTGACACGTTTTAGCTTCTTGGCGTCTACCGGGTTTTTTTTCAGACGACTCTGTTAAGGGTGGGGATGAGGGAGCTTAGCATTGTAAGGCAGAACTTCTTCCGTCTCTTCGAGTTCAAGCTTTTTGATTCTTCTTTCGTGTGGAGAGCTTTCTAGCGCTATTCGTGGTTTCGAGGTCGGAGATTTAAACTCCTGACCGACCGTAGAGGTTTGGGGTGGGTGCTTAGGGGGTGAAAAGAACGGAGTTACACAGGAGGGTTTCACCGGACGAAGGTTGCTCGGTTTGTGTGAAAAATGGCTCGTGGCGGTGAGCTGCCGGAGTCTGCGCCTTTCAGTCGAAGGCGGAAGCAACTTGTACTTTTTGTCGCCGGTGTGCTTGTTTCTTCCTTTCCTTCTCCCTTTCCTGGCTGGTCGTTTCTTTCGCGGACAGCCTTTCCACGGAGACGAAAGACGGCACAGGCTCTTCACCTAGACGGAAGATGTGCAGGCATCGATGATGCGGTTCGAAGCCAGTTATCTAGCTTGCACGGCACTGTCGAACTCTTCGGTGTTTGAAATACCGTCGATCCTGTGCGGCTGGCTGTGTGCCAACATTCTTCGTCTTGTGGTTCCTTAAATCCCCCCCCGGGACCCCCCCTGTACGGCCGTTTCCCGTTTTCGACCTCAATCCGCCGTGCTTGTGGCTCATCCAAGAGCAGCAGACAAAAGCCGGGCGTGGGTTTCAAGATGGGCAAGAGGCGTCGTCATGGATCAAGCATCCATGGCACAACTTCGGACACATTGAGGCGCAGTCCACGCATCCATGCAGCAGTCAGGTCACCCTTGGGTCGTCATGCAGCCTCTTTACCTCGCTGAAAAAAACGTCTGGCGTGCTTCCAGAAACTGAACTGTACTCTAACAACAACGACACTCTTCTTCTCGCTCCGGCAAGGTATGCCTGCAGAGTCACTGTTCACCAATCCTGCGTCTTGAAACAGAGAATGAAGCTCTGGCCGAAGCCCCGTATGCGAGGGCGTGATAATAAAGTTCAGGTGGTGCTAAGCTCGGCCCTGGGGCGGACCCCCTTCCGGTGCATCCTCAGTTCGGTGCTTGTGCGAGTCCAAGGAGCCACCTCACCTGGTGAGTTAGCCTGAAAACAGGTACCTGCCGTAACAATAACGGTCCATAACAGCCCGCCCCGACCGCACCACGCAACGCAGACCAGGGACTCGAATCCCAGCGAATGTGGGGTCGTTGTTCCGGGAAACTGCAGTACAACAGGACTACCACAAGAATAAGAACCAGAACAAAGTTCGCTCCAAAGGCAAGAGCGCAACGGTGAACCGCAGCACGCAAAGCCTAAGTGTTAGCACGAGTGCCACAACTGCGCCGCTTTGCCCTGTGGTTGACGGTCTCTAAGGGCCAAGGTGCGCAAAAACTGGGTTCCTTCTTCTTTCTTTCGGCGCGCGGTCGTCTTCGTACGGCACACAGAGGTCTACAGCGGATTGATTAATCACTTTTTGATTTCCTTGATAGATTGTTTGGGAGGGAGTTCAACTTTTGGAGGGAAAGGTTGCTTGCGGTGCCGGGAGTTTACAGCCTCCAGGTGACCTTCGGCAAGATGGTTCTTTCTTTAAAGTTACCAAGAAGTAGAAGTACTGAGTCGCGTCGACTCCCCCCCCCCCCCCCCCCCCCCTACGTCAGCTTGGCTGGAACATGAAGGAGGCTTGTTTGGTGAAAGGGCGCTGAAGGACAAGAATGGAACATAGTGTGACGAGAAAAGTCTTGTTCAAAAGTATGTTTCATCCCGAGGTGCAAATACCGGCTGCTCAATACGATGTATCGCGTTTTCATCACATGAGCCAACGAGTGCACACGGAGCGTGAGTTCAGTATCCTCAGATGGTCGTTGCCTGCTCGAAAGGTCTACGTCAGAGGCGCGCGATCTTTTCCCCGACCGGCTGAACGGAGCCTCTTTCGCTCTAGCAAGGACAAAGCTTGATGAAGCGTCAGCGCACGTTCCGTATTCATAGGCGTACTGTGCACTAGCTTTGCCTAGCTTGAACCTTTCCGGAGTCGGGGGCTTGCACTGATACGCGACCGACATCAACTGATACGTGCTGACGGTGATGAAGGCTTGTTCTTCATGTGGACGGGCAATTCTTGTCTGGAGGAGGGGGGTTTCCTGCATTAGGCTAATCTAGCCCTTTTCCCCCTTGACCTCGTTAACTTTTCAATGTGTGCGACTGTTGCTCTCCGGAAATGCTCCCCTCATTACAACTGCACTAATCTTGTTAGAAAATGATAGGATTTCGTTCCTCGGTTCCTGGTCGCCGTCGTCCGGAATAGAAGGAAGCCGCTTGCACAGGTAAAATTGCTTATCGGACGCGACCAGACGCATCAGGTGCGCTGAGACAACAATAACCAAAGGAGTGTTGCGCTCCATTCTTTCGAGGGGGGTTTCTTTCGTTGTTCTTTGAATTGCTGTTTCAGTTTGAAAGTGAAACCTTAAGCAGCTTTACCGAGTTTGTGCTGAGAGACGGAAATTTGAGTGAAAGGTTTAAAACATTCATTTTGCTAGCTGTAAAGAGCTGCGACTCAGTTCTCAACAAAAAGGACCGCATTCCGCAAAATTCGGATGAGTTCCCATTGAGAACAACGAATGCGCGAGCTGCGCAGTAGTTCCTGCCGGGGACGGGATACAGGCCTCGTGGTTCCCAGTCAACAATTTCCATACGTCCTACAGCCCAAACCACTCTGAACCCAACTTATCTAGCGATAGTTGTGGATTGATACGTATAATTTGATGATGATGCTCAGGAAAGAATGGAATGGAGGGCATGACTCGTTTGAGGTGATGCGTCACTCCGTCGTCAATCCTATAGGTTTAGGGGTGTTTGAACTCTGCGCTACAAACCCGCGCACACGTGGCAGAAGCCGCCCGTTCCAGAAGGGCCGGCCCGTTGTGTTGAATGACTTGCTCATCGTGCCTCTCCTGCGCAGGTTGTTCAATTTTGCTCGTGCCCGGGTGTAGTGTTACCACTACGCCCCGAAGCTGCTCCCTACGACTACTTCAGTAGGCATCTCGACTGACTCGGTCAACTGTGCGTTGGCGTCTCGTGACGGTGACTGCAAGCTGCCACGACAGAGGAAGGTGTTGTCGGAATCTCGCACCGTCGATGCAATAATCTCACATGCCAGGACGCTCAAGCAGTTGTGTCCCGAAGCAGCTTGCGGCACTCCGCATACCTGCAGAATCCCGTTTCACGCTCGGCGTAGCTTTGTTTCTCGCGTACTAAAACAGAAAACGTGCTAAGGCCTGGAGGAGAAAGCGCGACGCGATTGTTTACCACGACCCTCCGAAACTTAGCCGAAGAAAAGAACCGGAAATGCCGGCAAGCACGCCACCATTTGTGTTCCTATGGATTGAGGGGGGGGGGGGAATCTGCGAAGTACCCAAAACCCCTGCAAAAATGTTGGCCGGAAAATAAAATCTGGCGGTTTGCCCGGTTTTTGGGGGGGCGCCAGGTTTAATTCCGGCCAACATTTTTAGCGTTACTCATTTTTTTAGAAATACGGTATATAAACTACATACTTCTCGCCAGAGTGGCGACTCAGGCCGACTCAGGGTGGGCAGTATATATACTAGTGTTCGGCCACTTCCGCGGGGCAGCGAGGGCAAGCGATCACAAGGGTTCAAAACCCAGCCACCTGGAAGGGACCAGTGATCTGGTGCTTTGGGCACCACATCAAGAACCACATCACAAAGCTGTTGAGCACGACACACGCAGGTGCAAAACAACTTGTAAAGCTTACAGCGTTAAGTACAGGTAATTACCTATACGAACCGCAATTTTGCGGTTCAGCGTTAAGTTTAGGTAGTTGCCTGTAGGTGGGCACTGGACACCAGCTTTAGGACAGTTGAGCAGCAGTTCCTGTCGGATTGGGGGTGCGCCTTCTGCGCTTAAAATTTTTATTATAAGAGATCGCTACAGTTTGCTACCAGTTGATTTTAGGTGTGGGACCCAATTTCAGGTGTTAAAGTTGTGTTTGCAACAGTCAAAATTTCGTCTGGTTAGGAGCACTTGATTTCAGTGTGGGTCCCACTTTGTTGTCTGATACACCATGCAGATCTGCAAGCTTGCTGCCAGAACCTCAGTGACCAGGTGCAGTAGTTCAGTACCAGTACAGTAGTCCAACGCCCAGCCTGAGTTTGCCTGAGTCCAGACTGAGTCTGGCTGAGTCGTGCTGACTCAGCCTCGACTCAGTCTGAGTATTTCTTCCCGGAGGGGAGTATTTCTCGCCAGACTCAGCCAGGATGCAAAGCATGATATAGCATGAAGCTCGTTTTAGACTCTTTCGTGTGTTGAATTCGGTGGTGAGTAAGGTGATCTTCGGTTGGGCTTTTCTTAAACGGCTCTTGTATGCTGTGGCTTCGACAAAGAAAGTGATTGACACGGCAGCGAGTGTCTTCAGTTACATATGTAGTGTCTCTGACGGGTCTCCCGTCTGCGCGTAAGGGTTGTTGCTTGTGTTCTTGTGTGTTTCTTTTGCTTCGAATGGCCACGGGGGAGGTTTTAATTTACTGGTTTAGGCAACTGCCTCGGGAGGCGGGGGGGGAGGGGGCCTGGGGTGTCTTTCTTTTTGCCTTGCGGCTTTTTTTTCTGCGTTCTCGTCGTCTTTCCCTTTTATTCTTTTGCTCCGGGTGTTTGCGAGGTTTGGAACCCATTTGCTTACTCGGACCGCCGGCGCGGGGATGCGCCGATGTGCTGTCGGATTCGGGCTTGCGCCATGCGCATCTGCAAAGGCAGCACAACCTTTAGCACTTCCGGCGGGGACAGAGCAAAATTGCAATCCCCTTTCACAAACGTGTCACATCAGAGCGGCTGCGGCGTGGCAGACTTGTTGTTGCGTGAGGTTCACGCATTCTGCGCGTCCAAAGACATGACCGACGGTGTTGTTTCACCATCACGGCCTCTGTGAAATGCAGGACCCGCGTCTGGTGTTGTCATATCGGAGTTCGACGACTCTAAGTCGTCGTTGGGGTCGACGCCAACAGACATCTTAAGCCGCGAGTCCGCCCGTTGAAGGGAAGGCTGGACCACATGTCTCCAATGGCGGCTGTTCGGTAAGCTGGAGGCGACCGAGAACTGGCCTCGCGGAGACTGGAGTGATTCGCGAATGGAAGACACCGACCGGGTACGGTGGACACTATTCGAACTAACCGTTGTGATCGATTCATCGCGCATGGACTGGCGTGGTGTGCTCATCAGGTAGTGGTGCTCGAGCAGCAGCGCAGCTGTGGGCCTGTCCTCTGGTTCGTGACGCAGACAATCAAGGAGAAAGCCTCTAGTCGCCTCTGTAGCGCGCCGCGGAAGCAAGGCTGATACGTCCGGAGTTTTTACTATCAACTGAAGGACCTCCCACTGTGTGCGGCCCAAGTGCTCCCACGGGTGCTTGGCGGTGACCATTTCCATGACGGTGCAGCCCAGGGACCAGATGTCCGCTTCCCAGTTGGACTCGTGCGTCTGCGCCAGGATTTCGGGCGCCATCCAATAAGGGGTCCCCATCAGCGCGATGGCGCTTGAGTTCTTCACGTTGTTGAGATTCTTGTTGGTCATGCCCCCTGGGCACGGACGTGAGAACAGCGCCGACGCCCCAAAGTCAGCGAGTTTGATGTACCCGTTTACAGTGAGGAGCACGTTGGCTGACTTGATGTCGCGGTGCACAACGCCCTGCATGTGCAAATGCTCAAGACCACTGAGGATCTGCCCTGTGTAGTTGATCAGGGTCGCCTCGGAAAGCGGGCCGAAGGACTTCAGCACTTTTAAGAGGCTCCCGCCGGAGACGTATTCCATGAAAATGTTGATGGCGAGCCCCGTGCGCTCGGTGAAGAAGTACCGGACGATGTGGACGTGGTCGAGCGGCTTCATGATCTCGATCTCGTTCTGCAGCTGCCGCATCTTCTGCTGGACGGCCGGGTCCTGAGCGCTGAATTCGACGGTTTTGACGGCCATCAGCTGCCCCGTCTCCGTGTTCAGCCCGATGTGCACCCGCCCGAAGGCGCCTTGTCCGATCAGGTCGCCCTTGCGCCAGTTCAACGTCTTCTTCATCGGCTCAGACGCCGCGATGACGGCACGGTGGTACCGAGCATTCGGCGGCAGCTTGGTCGGAGGAGGCCGCTGCCGGGCGAGCTGGTAAGACGTCATTTCGTCCGTCGTCTGCGTCTGCGTCGAGGCGGACAGCCCAGCCGCAGACTCGGGCGACGCGGCGGCGTTGGGGGCGGCGGCAGCCGCCGGCTTCGCCTCCTTCGCCGCCGGGTAAGCAGCCGGCCCCGCGATTTCGGGCAAGTCGGCGGGTGGGTTCGGCGTCTGGCTCGGCCCTTCGAAGTCGGCCGGAGTCCCGCTCATGACCAGCGGCCCGCGCAGCGGGTTCGCGTTCGGCTGCTTCGGCACGCCGGGCGACGCGACCGACCGCGCGTGGACTTCGCCCTCGTCGGACGTCAGCCCGACGCTGCGGACCTGCCCTTTGCCGCCGCACGCGCTGCCGGAGCCGGCGGACGTGCACTCGAACACGCCCGTGGTCACGAGGTGCGACTTGTCCCTCGGCGGCCGCACGGTTGCACGCCTCCATTGCGACCGGTCGCACGCCGAGCCCAGCTTCTTCGAGCTCAGCGACGTCGAAGCCGTGCGCCGCGCGGACAGCTCGAGCGGTTCGACCATCCGCACCGGCCTGCCTCCCTCTCCCGCCAAGTTCGGGACGACGCCGGCGTTGGTGGGCTTCTCGAAGTCGAGGGACCCGGTGTTCTTCGCGCTTTCGTCGCTGGACCCGTCGAAGTCGCGGACGGCCGCGGTGCGGCGGCGGGTGGCGGCGGAGCGGCGGTCGAGGTCTCGGTGGACCAGCCACTGGAACTCGCCTACCAGCAGCACGGCGCCCGCCGCGAAGATGATGTCGACCGGCACGGGCATCCGCCCGTGGACCGACCCGTCGTCCTCGCGGGCCCACGGCAGCGCAGACGACACGACGAGCACCGCGAGCGACACGGCGGTGGCGGCGGCGTAGAAGTGGCGCACCTTGTTCGCGACGCTGCGGGCCGCCGCGCGGCGCTTCTGCCGGTCCTCGGTCCGCTGCCGGCGCGCCGAGTGCTTGCGGCGGGGCGTGAGCGAGACCGGCTTCATCAGCGTCGACGTGCTGCTCAGCGAGAGGTCCTTGAACGGCGAGCGCTGCGGCGACTGAAAAGCAGCCGACGTGACCGGCATCGGAGAAGGCTTCCGGTCCCTCAAATCGAAGTGCGGTACGTCGTAGTCACTCGGCCCGCAGCTCACCGTTCGCGTGCTTTGATGCGCCAACGTCGTGCAAGGCGGAGACATGATCATCGTGCTGTGGCTTGGGTCTGTGATCAGGCCTGGCGTGATGGCCGATTTCGCGTCAGCCTCCGTCGGTTCCTGCTGCGTGACAACCACTGTCGGCTCGTCGGAAACGGGCGTCACAGCCGCGGAGGACGCGGGCGAAAGGCTGCCTTGGTCCGCGAAAAACGACTTCACCAGCGGGAAGCAAGCGAACGGCATGATCAGCACCAGAAACGCCATGCCGGCCGACGCGCGCACGCCGCCGAAGTAGAACAAGAAGAAGGAGGCCGAGAGGTACAGGTGCAGCAACAGCACTGCGAGGGCGACCGCCTCCACCTTCCCCTTCGTGTGCGACTTGCGTCGGTAGACGCCCAGCACGACCAGCTCGCCGAAGCTGAACAGCCCCAGCTGCACCACCACGGCCTTCTCCACCAGTTGGTCCGAGTACGCCAACACCATCACAGCGGCTGCCACCAGTGAAATGAAGCACCAGCAGGTCAAAAACAGGACGAGCATCTTCGTCCGACGACCTGCCGACCCCGGCTGGACCGGGGGAGGGGAGGTGACGCGACTCCTTGTCTTCAGTCTAAATCAAGACTCTTGATTTAGACTACTTTGAATATTAGAAAGAAGATAGAGCCAGTTCTCTTTGAAGCGGGCAACGTGCGACGGTCTCGGAATTGATCACCCTGATCCAGAACCAGAGGCCGCACCACCGGATTGTACTGCTTTTCAGACGCTGTGTCGTGTTGTTAAAGAGACACACGATGTGAGTGAGTGTGTGTATGTGTAGGTGTATGTGTATGTGAGTGTGCGTAGTCGATTCTTCTTTCACCTCCGCTTTTCACCGACTCATTGTATATACTAGTTTTGTTGTTGTGGTTCGTCTTTTTTGTTTATCGTTCGGTGTAGTTGCTTTTGGAATAGGGCGCCCCCCGGCTCGTTTTCGTTCTTTATTCGGGAAGGGGTGTCTTTTCGTGTATTCGGTGTTGTTTTCCCCCTGTACGGCTGCTGGATGGGGTGCTTTGGAAGATGAGGGAAGGGGCAACGGCTCGCTCAGACCTGGCACATAACAACAAATGTTGAGGCTCGACTGGTGCAAGGTCCGGTGGGTTCACAGTCTCTGGTGGACGTTGGGAGTCGGAGGCATATTTGCACATTTTCGCTCTGGCCATCTGTCGTAATGGGAAGCAGAGAACGCTCAAATACACTCAATACAAGAGTCTACCTTTCGCTCCATTGTCACAGCCACTCATGCTAGGAGTGCAGTCCTCGTTCGGAAAGTCTGTTTTTGACACCACCAAGCAAGTGCACTGTATTCTGGCAGGCGTGGATACCCACTCCGTGAGACAAGCAACGCGAAGTGGAGTTCGCCACAGTACGCTCTCTCTCAAGCTGCGACGGCCTTTGGGGACGATGTCAGGCATAACACAAGCTCGTCGGGGTCAAGGAGGCAATGACACTAGATCTGAGACTTCGAAAAGAGATGGTTCACACCGTGCAGGTTCCCATTGAAGGTGCTGTGAGAAGCGCTCTCGGGTAACGCCCACCTCTCTCGATCTCTTCAGGTATACCTCTGCCCCAGTTTCATGTGGCGACGCTGACAGACGGTAGAAAAAAGGATGGCCGGCAACAAAGAATGGGCAATGACCACGCGCAAAAATCGACATCTCGTCGTCGGCTGTGAGAGAATACCGCAGATAAATGGGCCGCATGTGGAGGCACAGGCGAGACTTGAGTGTGGGAGGTCTGCTCAGCAAGATTACGTAAAAAAGGGTACGGACAGGATCAGCAGAGATCGTTGAGGCCAAAAGATGAAAGCAAAACGAGCAAAAACCCAAAGCGAAAGAGAGGGGTGCTGAGCAATCGGGCAGGCGTTGGCTTTGCGCTGTTTATCTCATTTTCCTTCCTCCGTTAGCAATGGGTCTCATGCGTGCTCTTGCGTAGGCCCAGAAGTCGTTCCTCCCCCCGGCAGCCCCTACTTCTGGGTAAAAGACAAAAAGAACGACGGGATAAGTCTGAGACAAAGGAAAGGGTGTCTCAGCCCTGCCTCGTTAGATACGCATCGGGGAAGACGCACGAGCTTACGCCAAGGAAGTGAGCTTCCTCCTGGCACATGGTACGACAACACCTTCGCACGCTCTTCTTCTTGACTACCAATCAACTCAACATTTTGCACCTGCTTCTCAGGCTGAGACATCTGCTTGCTGCACCGTGTGGGCAGGAAACAGGCATCCTCATCCATCAACCGTTAACTTGACACTGGGCGTACAGCACGGACGAGTGTCCTGTACTCCTCGTTGCGTTGAACAAGAAACGTGGTAATTAGGACGCGGCTCGGTAGCTTCAACTAACTTCCCGTGCGTCGAACAACAGAACCGGGAGGCTGGTTTCTACTGACCCTGCAAGCCGTTCCCCTCGGTTAACTGGCCAGCATTGCACCAATGTCTTGTAAATTGGGTCTGGCTTCTGGTTTTAGCACCACTCGGGTTTATTCGCCCGTCTTAGTGTCTGCGATCTTCTGCTGCAGAGCCGCGAGTTCTGCGACCAGCTCCTTGCCGTAGGTTTCGACATCTTTTCCGGCCTTCTCTGCTTCGCGGGCAATTTCGGTCCACGCCTTCTCTTGCGCCGTCTTCCGCTTGGAGAGTGCCTTCGCCTTCGACTTCTGTTGACGGTGCATTGAACGCTTACGAAGAAGTCGCACCCCTCACCTCAGATAAGCCCTTCAAAGCATTCTTTCTTAGCCGAGACGCAGCACCGGCAGGCATGAACCGATGGCGAACATGAAGGGAAAGAAGAACGCTCTTGATTGCTACGCGTTTCGTATTACGACCGTTCCGTACTAAACCCGGATACGGCACATCAGAATAAAAAGTGACACCTCCTCCTTGAATATAGAAGTTTGATAGAATCTGGGTAGACTCCACACCATCGTTACAATGTACCTTGTTTTTCCACGGCGGGTGGCGTTTTGTTTTTGTCTGCTTTCTCACGTCCAGCCTTTGCTGGTATCTCTAGCTTGTGTTGAGGAGGGAAATAGCCTATCAGCTTTGCGCATGCATGCACTTTCCGAAGACCAAAGCAATAAAACATACGACGATGGGAGTGCCTTCCGGGTCGGTCGCCGGCAAGCCTGCGTCGTCGAATGTCCACTTTGCGAATTCCGGGTCCGATTTGAACATGGCGCTGGGCTCTCCGCCGCGCACTTTGGCGACTTCCTTCGCGAGCTTCACAGCCTGCGCTTCGAGCTTCTTCAGAGCTGCTGCGGCTGCGGCGTCCCTCTTGGCTTGCACCTCCTTCATGATGATGTCGGGATCGTCCAGCTTCCAAATCGTTTTGTCGGCATCCGCGTCGTCGAGGCGTACACCTGATTGTTAAAACGGGAAACGGTTTCGGCCAAGCGCTCGTATCCGCGACGAAAACACCACCCCTTGCTTCTACCTTGCCTTAGGACCGACTGACCCATGTCCAATTGCTGTTGACACGGAAACCTTCTCCACTTCGGCCTTCAATGTTCTTCATTGAGTATTCGCTACTACAACCAAGATCTGCACTCATCCCCGCTCCATCCAACGACTTCGCGGCGTGGACCATGCATTCCTACGCACGCCAACAATGGGTGGAGCATCATCCATTTTCGGGACCGGTGCCATCGGCAGATGAGTTTTACACACTCATTATCGGATGCCGACTTCCACGGCCACCGTCCTGCTGTCAAGATGAACCGACACCACATTGCTTCAAAAACGAACCCGTTTGACAAAGGGGCCCGCATACGTTAACTCCTGGAACCTCTAGGCTCTAGCGAACTTTAAACATGAAAACCCCTGCTTGACCGCTGCTTCGCTGATGATGTGTCCGCGGCTTAAAGGACCGAAGCGCGATGCGGATAGACATAACCATTTCAAGGCAGAATCACCTCCTCAAGGCAATCCCCAGGCAATTCAAAAACCCAAACCGCGGCTACAAAAAACAGCCCGACTAGTCGGACACAACCACACAGGGAACCCAAAAACCTTCGGAAACCCCAGGCGAGTTTGAATTAACAGCGCATACCAAGCGGCGGCAGAGTGTCGTCGCGCACTCTATCGGAGGCCTCGAGAATGGCCCGGCCGGACACCTCCTTCGCGCGCGCCGCGGCGCGGACCTCTATTCGGAAGTTGACCAACGCGTCGAGGTAAGGGGCAACTACGTCCTTCTTGCTGCCCGCTCCTTCGCCCTTCTCGGTGAAGCCGATGTCGTCGCTGCCGGTGAGGCCGAGGACGCGGAAGATGGACGTCGTGTAGGTCGCCATCTTTTTGACGACGTGCACGCACGCCGGCTTCCCGTCGCTGTTGTAATTGTTGAAAGCCGTCACCATCGCGCACAGCGCAACGATAGCGCGCGGCGTGTCGAAGTTATCCTTGAAGGCTGCGTCAACTTCGGTTTGGGTGGCGAGCAACGTGTTGAGCAACTGGCGGTCTGCGTCGCCCCGCTGGAAGCCGACGCCTCGTTCGGCCCAGTTGCTGCGGATGATCGCATCGGCGGCGTGGAAGAACTCGCGGAAGGTCTTGTCCTTCGAGATTGCGTCGTCGACGGTTTGGTCCGAAAAGTTCATTTCCTTCCACCACGGCTGCAGCAGGAACATCATCCGGATCTCGCGCGGCGTGAACTTTTCGAGCGCCTGGCGGATAGTCACGAAATTCTTCAAACTCTTCGACATCTTCAACCCCTTGATGCGGAGGTGTCCCGCGTGGAAGAAGTAATTGATCCACTGCGAGTGACCAAAGCAAGCTTCACTCTGCGCGAGCTCGTTGTCGTGGTGCGGGAACTTCAAATCAACCCCTCCCGCGTGAACGTCGATGACCGGTCCGAACACGTCAGACGCGATGACCGAGCACTCGATGTGCCAGCCCGGCCTTCCTTTGCCCCAAGGCGACTCCCAGAACGGCTCGCCGCTCTTCGACTTCTTCCAGAGGGCGAAGTCGTTCGGGTTCTTCTTCTGGCCCTCCGCGGCAAGGGCGCCTTCTCCTTCGACCATCTCGTCCTCGGTCGTATCGTCCTTCCCCGGGCGGAGCTTTTTGTAGGTGTGGCCGGCATTTTTGAAGTCGTCAATGCTTAGGTACACGGATCCCTCGCTCTCGTAGGCGAGGCCTTTGTCGACGATCTTCTTGATGAAGTCGATGATGTTCGGGACGTACTCTGTCACCCTGGTCAGCACGTCTGGTTCCCGAACGCCCAGAGACTCCATGTCTTCGAAGAACTCTTTTTCGTACTTCTTTGCGTGGGCCATGAACACGGAGTGATCGGTAACCGTAGCCCCACCTTCTTCATCCAGCACCTGGCAGAGCTCAGTCTTCGCCTGTGTTTGCGTGATTGCTCGTGTCATAATACAACTCTTGTGCTGTTGAGAAGGAGATTGCGGGCCAAGCTTTACGATGCCATGCCGTGCAAAAAAGAGCAATAATGTCGTGTGAAGAGACAGGGCCAGCCCGAATCTTCGCAAAAGAGCTGAAGTGCTAGGACAAAGAACCGGCTGCATACCGCCACGTACAACTTGTCGACGTCCTTCGCCTTTTCCGCGGCTTCGACTCCCTGCACTGCCTCCCGGAGCTGGTCCGCCTTCAGTATGATCATCTTCTCCTGCTCGCGTCGATCCTGCTTCTCACGCCACGACGCGGTTTCGGGAAGGGGCTCCTGAAGATCGGCTTCCTTCTTCTGAAGCTTGTTCGCCGCGATGTCCAACGCCTGCTTCACTTTCTTCAGAACATCGCCGAAGGCTGTGGGGTGAGTTGCTACGGTGCATACAGTCTTGCGTTCCCGGTTTATGCCGATTCTCAGTGTTATGTTCAGCAGGGGAGTGAGCGAGACTTTTTATCCGGGCTCGTTGCACGGTTTCGTTTTGAGAGTGCAAAATGGAGGTTTGCTGGAGAACTCCGGCGGAATCGCCAGAAAAGGGAACTTCCACGTTCGCGTCCGAGCAGGACATGCTCACTTGCCGTTATCTGGCTGTGGCCCGGGGCTCGAGAAGGATTGCGGGGGAAAAGAGGAGGCAGTACCATTTTTCTGGTCCATATACTTCTGCAGGAGGAAGTTCTTGCGAGAGTTGATGATAATCTTGTCGTCGATGTCGGTGATGTTGACGTGGTAAATGACGTCGTAGCGGAAGTAGTCCTCCGTTATTCTTCGAAGGATGTCGAAGGTGAGGTACGCCCTGGCGTGACCCATGTGGCACGAGTCATAGACTGTCGGGCCGCACGTGTACCACGAGACCTTGTTTCCGTTACCCGGTTTGAAGGGGTCGAGAGCATCATTCGATGCCGCGGTGAGCGAGTTGCGGACTTTCAGCCCTTTATCAACACCCGAGGTGGGCTGCCACCAGTCAGCGTAAGGTTCTCGTCGCACGGGCGCGGCGTCGTAGGTGATATCCCCGAATTGGCCACTGCGGCACGGCTGGACGCCCTCTACGGGGGTCGGATCCACATGGGCTGCCATGTGCACGGCTCTGATTCCAACTGCTCGAAACGTCCTCCCACCACCCAACCCCGCCGCCACTACCCACCTCCCACGTCCCTTGGTGACAAAAGCTACCTCATATAGGGAAATACTCGACGTAACTGCTTTGACTCCGAATGAAGGGAGAAAAATACAGAGGTAGAGGGGCAAATACAATACAAACACAATCTGATTTATTCTTCGCTTACACCATCCTGTGTGTTGTACGTCCGTTCAACACGTGCTTCGGTAGTTACAGCACTTGGATCCCTTCGGTTCTTTATCTGGCTTCGTCGAGCATATCCTTCCAAGCTGGCGCTTGTGTAAAACGCTGAACAAAATACTTCGTCCAAAATATCACGATGCGGAGACGCCTGTCTCCCGCTTAGCCTAAGATGAGACGCCACGGCCCTTGCAATCCATCTAAGAAAGACAAAACGATGATGTGAAGGGTTGATGAGTGCCGACGCCGACACCCGGCTGAATGGCGAGCTAGAGGGCGCTGCTGGGTGGGATCAGCATCTGAACAGACGGATTAACTACAGGCCTCGTGTTGGGCTTTGAAAGTTGATGGGATACGCGATAATGCTGGTCTGTGTTGTGCGAAAAAGCTGCCTCACCGACAGATTGCGACCCGCGTCACTAGCCGTAAGGTCACCGATTTGAGCCCAAGTAGGTCAACCGCATTCCGGAGTTGTGTTTTCTTTCTCCAGAAGGCATCAGGAGGGAGGGCCCGGAAGGCGGAGAAATTCCACCTACCGTTGTGGAAAACATTCGATGTAAAGAGTACGGGTGTGCCCGAGTCACACCCGAAAAGCGGGTGTGCTGCAACCAAAACGCGTGTATATCCACACCCGAAAAGTGGGTGTGACACCCACTTTCTTTATATTTCCAGCTTCTGAGACTGGACTCCACCGTGTAGGTGGTACGGCTGTGTATAGCGCATACCGCATCTGCTTAAAGGGTGGCCGCCTGGTCCGTTTAACCATCCCCTGCACTTAGTGTACCGTGGTATTGCAATGCCTGCCAAAGAGCACTCTCTGGCCTTGCAAGTTTCGAGCCACGCGAAATGGTGCGTTGCTTTACGGAGCTTCGTCTTTCACGCAATCAAGATCAGGCCTCGACTTCTGAAACGGACCAGTCATCTTCGCTTCAATCGTAGCGGCGTCGTCATTGTAAATGTCAACCCCCAAATACGCATGCAGGATATGCGGGATGGACCGAACCCAACACGCCATCACCCTCCCAGCCAGCTCTTGATCCATGATCTCCTTCCTTATGCTGGCGTGCATGGCGTCCATTGCCGGGGCGCTCTCTTTGAAGTCCAGATACGTCAGATCCGCAGCACCTTCCTGTTTGTTTCTCTTCAGAGAATTGAGCTTCTGGTCGTAAAACCCGAAGACCAGTTTATTGAGGAGGAGCCCGGTGGACGGAGCTGTGGGGACAGGTATTTTTTCATCCTTCCCTAGTGTCCGCTTGATGAACGTCGTCCCGAGCTTCGCGTTGTAACAAAGAATGGCCATAGCGATCATCCGCCGGATTTGATGTATCATAAACGCGGCACCTTTGACCGAAATCGTGGCGACTTCGACCCCTTCAATCACCTCGATCCTGTCGATCTTGAATTCGGTGATGTACCGTTGCGAGCTCGCCTCACCCGGTGCCTTGTGCTTCGTGAAGTTATGGTAGTAGTTCGTTCCTACGAATGTGGCCATGATCTCGTCGACGTCGGCCCGCGCCTTCTCTGAGATCCGGTACTTGCATAGCTTCTCAAACATGTCGTCGGGGACTGTACTATACTTCCCGACACGAGCGACTGAAGAGTTGTGGCACTTCTCGACTTTGTCATCGCCTTCGTCCGATGAGTCCTGTTCGTGGGTTTTAGGGACAAAGTTATCAAAAAGGGAAGGGTTGAGCATAAACAAAAGAGGGAGATGACAAGTTGGAATTGGTTTGTCCGTGGTAGTAGCTTCGTGGCGTCGGTGCCACAAACGCAAGTTGTGCCCCACCGTAAGGTACCTCACGCGCAGTGGTCTTCCACGAGTAGTTTTCCAGTGCCACGAATGGCCGTGGTACAGTGCGAGAAAAGTAGCTGCAGAAAGTAGCCCTCCAGTGTGCAACGAGCGTGCGGAAAAGTCGCGTGGCAGGTGGAAATAGCTATTTTTTGCCCGAGAGAAAAGTTGTTTTCTTGCACTCGAGTGGGGGGGGCCGAGTGGCAATCCGGAATACTCGAGTGCAAGAAAACAACTTCTCGAGGCAAGAAGATAGTTTTTCCACTGCCAGACGACTTTTTGACACTGCGAGAGGCTACGTTTTGGCACAAGAGCAATGCGAAAGATGCCGTATTTGTGCATGCCTGATCTGTCGCCGAAAGAAGAAGTAAGGGTGATCTACTCGGAAGAGCAGCTGCTCCTGGGGTGTGATGCCAGATGCGTCTTGAGTGCTGAAGGTCAGTGGCACGGCTGCCTACCGTAATGTTGTGCACAACCGTGGGAGCTTGGCCTGGTACGGCTTGTGGCACAGGTGCACTTTTGACTTGTGGTACAGGTGCATTTTTGGCTTGTGGCACAGGACTTGTGAGCCCTTGTGGTGTGAATGTGGCGCCGTTCGTACTTAGCCTGGCTCGCCATGCCCAGCAGCACGTTTTCCGAGCTTCGGCAGTGAGTTTTCACGACATTTTTCTTTGACTTTGGCATCTTTCCACCGAAGATTGTGTTGGAATTGCCTGAATTGGTACAGAAAACCAAAAGTGTCCACTGTGAAGGAAAGTCCTGTGAAGAAAACTAGCCTACGAGCAGTGTAAGAAAAGTCGTCAGGAAAGTGGAAACCGTACACCGCGAGAGTAGGAGAAAGTAGAAAGGGAAACCAGAGTTTTCGTTGACCGCACTACCCTGAGCCCAAATCCTGGACGTGGTTTCAGGTGGCAAATTTGGCAAATGATCATGATCAGAAGGTCCTACTTGGGCGGTTCAGTTTCCTCACACATTGCATGTGGCTAAAAAGATTAATTACCGATGCAGTTGTTTTCCTGGTCTTTCCCAGTTGTGGTGTCAATGATGCTACCTGCGGTTCGACCGACAACCTGCGACCAACAAATACTGAAGACTTGCCCTCTTCCGCCATGGATATGCGAGAATTTTTTTTTTTAATTTTGATTTGACGAGTTTTGTGTCGAAAGAATCCATACCTTAACTCCCTCCGCGATGTAATCCAAATCGAGTCGCGCGTTGTCGGGGTCGAAAATATCTTTGAAATTGTCAAGAAACGCAAACGTTGGCAGCACGTAGCTGTAGTATCGGTGCGACACAGCAGTTTTGGAGTTGAAGGAGCCGGTGACCTGTGGCGGGTGAAGATTCGTGAATGGCCAAGCGCAAACCAGAGCACAACAACGAACCGGAACTAGCGTGCAGGGAGTGGGTCACTTCTCTGTAGCGCACTGTTGGGAGGCTATAGGGAGGAGACATGTACAAACCTTCACCGCCGAGTACATTTTGATTTGGCCTGGCAGGTTTCGGTTCACGGCGTCGACGAATGCAGCGGGGTCCACGGGCTCAAGCATCTTGAGCGATATGCAGTTCATGACCGCGTGAACACCCTTGTCGGTCCTGCTGGCGCGCATCCAGCTCACTCTCTGCAGCGGGCTGAGACCGGAGTCGCCCTTCTTCATGTTGTCATCCGAGATGCCGCCAGCAGCATGCACTGCTTTGGCGAGGTCTTCTTCGATAGTCTTGAACCCTTCGTGGTACTGGAGGCCGAAGTAGCCGGTCCCGATGTATCCAAACGCGAACGCGTACGGCTTCTTCTTTTTCGACCGTGTGGCCACCTTCGAGTTCTGAGTCACAGCGGCATCGGCAGCAACCTGCTCCCCTGCAGGCTCTTCCGTGCGCTGCCGCTTTGCCTGCGGCTCGACGACTTCGCTGGGGAGGTTCTCTGCCGGCGTTTCCTCGGGCATTGTTCTCTCCTCTTCAGCTGAGTCCTGCGTGGAGGGAAAATCTTCGTTTCATGGTTAGGCAGAGCACTGCCTCTCATGCATGGTTGATGCTAGCATCAAGTCTTCTTCGATGAAAATGTTGTCTAGAAAAGGGATGCAAAAATAGCAAAGATAAAAAGGGGGGGTGTACGGCTCCCAAAGTGGGGCAGATTTCAACCTTGAAGGACTAGCCCCCTGTAGTTTTTCACCATGGGGAGAAAATGTTAGCTTCGTGTTCAGGCACTACTTGCCGCTCATGTATGTTTGATGCTAGCATCAAGTCTTCTTCGCGGGAATGCAGCGGGGATTGCAAGAACGTGCTTGGAATGGGTATGTGCTCAACACCGCACTGGTCCCGTCTGCGCCGTGTTTCGGTCCTTTAAGCCACGGACACATAAGGCGGAACCTGAGTGTCAGCGCGGGAATGTAGCGGGAGGGGAAAGAGCGTTGCGGGCAACCCGTCGACTGACATTTTGCTTCGCAGGATCCTCTAGGCTGAAGCATTGCGTGTGGGCATAGGAGATGATCGACAATTTCCCGTCGTGGTCCACTGTTGCAAACAATACTATCTCGGCTGAACAGGGCAAGGCGACCGCAGCGATCGGTACACAATGCCGTTTCGGCTGAACTACGCAGGGGCAAGGCGAATGCAGCGAGAGCATCGGGATCGAAGACGAGTAGATCCGTCGCATTCTACTGCCGACTCGGAATAGACCTTTCAATTGATTGCAAAGATTCTACACTTCAGTCAAGAGCATATAAGTTCAAGTAAGGCAACCAAAGGTGACGAACAGACCTCCACGGGTAGCACTGGCTCGTGGCACCTGTACCACCGTTTTGGAGTACGCTGGTCCCGGATATCCGGTGGATGTAGCCAAAAAAGTGTGAACGCAGCATTGCTTCTCTCTTTCTATTCTTTCCGTTCATGTCGACACTCAAGCAGGGGCGGAGAAGTTGAAGGCTGATACAAAATAAGAAAAAGGGCATCAACAGGGCAAAGTCCGGAAAGCGTGTCGCCGAACATTCGCGGCATGCTTGATCTCCGACGTGCGCCTGAAGAGCGAAGGCTGGATAATGTACAAAGAAGTTCTTTTGAAAAGGGACTCTAGATTTTCATAACAAACACAACCCTTCGACTGCCCGTCGGCATAGGATACGTACAGAGCTGCTTTCATCTCGCGGTGCGGCAGGAGCTGGTCCTTGGATACCCCGACAGTGCAACAGTACCCAAGACAAGACATTTTGACTAACAGGGATGCTTCAAGAATGAGAGGCGTTGACACAGGCACTGTCAAGGCGCAACCATTTCTTGGTGCACTATTTTCTTTCCCTGCTTTTGTTTCTTGTGAGACAAAAGAACTGCGTAGTCTTGTTGTGAACACAAGACCGATTCGAAAAAAAAGAACGGGAAGGGGAGGGGGTCTATCGTCTATCCATGAAGGTGCGTGGGGAGGGCATCATTTTTTCACGTTCTTGTTTCCTTTAAATTGATTTTTTTTTCCCCGGCTGAATCATGAGAGCCGCGGGATTTACAGGTACATTCAATGAGTCATTCCTTGTTTCTTGCCATAATATGACAAGAAACGTGGTGCCCAACCAGCCCAATTGAGAAAGTCACGAGATACAGTGCAGGGGCATCTTCTGTGGGGCTTGTGGGCTCCCTATTCGCCTTGAGTCTTATCTCTGCGTTTCGTACGCAAGTCCAGCCCGGGCTTTCTCCCACTTCGATCGGGAAGAAACTGAAGTCGTAGTGCGGGCGTTGGGCACCACTGTAGTCGTTGCAGTCATCGGCGCGCGCACTCACGCGCAAAAGGTCAACGTGCTGTTTTTTTTGAGGGAGAGAGAACAGGGAGAAGGACGAGAAATCGTTCCAAGGGCTGTTGGGTACCCCCATACTACTCTACGAGCTTTTTGCGCCTGAAGGCGAATATCACGAGAGCCGGACGCAATGATGCGGGTCGGACGGATACGGATCCGATTTTCGTGTGTATTCCATTCCACGAGCCGAGGTGAGGATTGAAGGACAAGAAGCCTCACACGACGAAGATACGTCGGAACTCGAATTGATACGTGTGAGCCAGCCACACGGAAGGAGCATGGAACACGGCTGACTCACTGTGTGAGCATTTGAAGGAGAGACAATGCAGGCGAATCAAACAGAAGAGAAAATGACAACATACAGGAGGCGGAAAAGGAGAAGAGAGTCGTCAGTAAGAGTATGTGGTGCATAGTTTCTTGTTCACCGGAATGAGGTGCGGTTGGCAAGCCCGTGCTTGGGCTCTAGCGAGCTTGAGCTGGAACTCACATCAGCAGTTCTGCAAGACGAGCGACAGTTCTGCAGAGAGCTCAGCCAGACTTGGCTGCAACTGCGAGAAACAAGCCAATAAACGAACAAACAATTCACGCGTAGCAAAGCGCAGGTGGCTGCTCCTCCTTGGTTTGCATACGCTGCAATGGCGCGCCCCCTCTCTCGCAAGCAAGGCTACGGTTGACGCGAGGACGATCGGGTTTACACAATCAAACGCTCGCTGCCA
The DNA here is from genome assembly GCA_030068145.1 of Diplonema papillatum. Classification (NCBI taxonomy): domain Eukaryota; phylum Euglenozoa; class Diplonemea; order Diplonemida; family Diplonemidae; genus Diplonema; species Diplonema papillatum. The sequence goes on along the minus strand of JAPJBO010000081.1, from coordinate 312,838 downwards.
GTTCAAGACCGGCATCGAACGCTCGTACGGACCAACACCATCAATTCCGACGAAGCGAACCCAGGAGCTCTCTATGGTCTCTACTGTCCTTGCTGGGCTCTGTCCGTCGAGGCGCAAGCGCTGTTGAGGTAGGGTTGCTCGCGGGGGCTAGTTTGTAAACGTCGTGCTTGGTAACCCAGCGTTGCTGGTGGTAAAAGGAGAGAAGGGCGGCGCTCCGGAAGATGTCCAGCGACGTGGCGATGCGAACATCGTACACGGTCAAGTACGCGTCCCCCTCTTTCCCATGCGGGCCGAGCGTGCTCTGTTTGATCCTTTGGTAGTCAGCGGGGAGCATGTGCGTCTTCATGCAGAACGCCTCCTCGCACGCCAGCAATCCGTGTCCTTTAACGTCTGCCGGCTCCAACGCCGCGTCCCACGTGAGTTCGCAGTTGGAGAGCTGCGCCGTGATGACCATCCACGCCTCTTTGTCGGTCGACGTCTTGCAGACGACGTCAATCGGGGGCGTCTCGCTGTCGGTTGGGTAGAACGTGATGCACCTAGCGAGCCCGTGCCTCCCCAGCATCAACCTCGACACGCCTTCCAGCGGAATCGACCGGAGGTTGCCGGCCCGCTTGTTCGGGATCCCGGAATCGTCGACGGTGCACACAGCGATTTCGTAGCGCTTGTTCGTGAGCGCCTTCCCGGCGGGAAACAGGGCGGCGACGGGTGTTTGAGGGCTGAGAAGGGGCGCGTTGGGCGGGTCCGCCGCGGCGGGCGGTATTTCGGAGAGGTACAGCATCACGGTGTCCTTCGCCTGGACCGTCGACCCGTTGGTGCCGCCGTGGGTGACCACGTCGCAGATATACACCGGGCAGCCGTAGCAGACGTAGTCGAAGACGTCTTGCACCAGGGTCTTGATCTTCGAGTCCTTCGCGACGACCTCTTGCACTGTAAGCTGGCACCCCGGGTTTCCTCCGCCCTTTTCGGCGGCTTCCCCGGAGCTGAAGCTCCGCACCTCTGCGAGCAGCTCCTGCAGCTCCTTCACCTCCTGCCGCAACGCGCGCTCTCTGTCGGTGTCCACGTCCGACTCGTAGCCGCTGTCCTTCGTCATCGGACACACCGCCGCGGAGGCACCGCACGCCGGGGCCGCGGGCGGCGGCGTCGACTTGTCTTCGCCGGGGGGCTCCGCGGCGGCCGGTGCGTCCTTCAGCTCGGCGGCAATGCCCTCGCGCATCGCCTCGATCGCGTTCATCAGCCGCTCCTCCGCCTTGAGCCGGGGCCGGTCGGCCCGGCAGGCGGCTTCGTCCTCGGAATACGGCATGTTTTCGGTCTCGCCCGGGCACCCGGGTACCGGCGGCTCGTCGGAAGACGCCGCCGTCAGCGCGCTGGCGCACGAGTACACATGCCGCAGGCCGTCTTCGAGGGAGCGCAGGGTTCTCCCGAACGAAACGGACTGCGAGCGGAGCCCGGACCGGGCTGATGCTGCGTCTGCGGCGCTTTTCGACGACTCCACCGCGAGACTCCGGCACCGCGCCTCGAGCTGGTCGTTGCGGAGGGATTGCCCCTCGGCCGCTCGGACCGCCTCCGCGCACTCTGCGGCAAGCTCCGCGTTGTCATCTTCGAGTTGTCTCGCGCGCACGGCGAGTCTACCGTTTTCTTCGGTCAGCAGCCGGATCTGCTGCGTCTGCTCGGCCCGCGCGGCGATCAGCGCGGTGGCGGCGGGGGTCCTGCGGCCGCTGAAGGAGTCGTCGCGGCAGACGTTGACGCGGGCCGAATTCTTGACGTTCTTCGCGGCCATGCCGAAGAGCAGCGTGTTCTTGGTCTCCTTCCGGTGCTTTTCGGCGCGCGTCGCGGTGCAGATGATCGTCGTCAGCGAGTTCCCGCCGAGGGCCTGCTTCAGCACCTTCGTCAGCGCCGAGTTGCGGTACGACACGTGGCTCGCAGCGGCGGCGGCCCGCGCCTTGGGCTGCGACAGCTCCGTGATCACCTTCTTCAAGAAAGACAGCGAAAGGTTGATGTTCTTCGTCTCCTTCCGCTGCACGTTCAGCGGGTCTGCGGTCGAAGAAACAAACTGCGAGCCGAACTCGTCTTTCAGAGACGGCACCGGCGTTTCGTACAGCGATTCCGACCCAGCCAAATCGACCAAGTTGAACTCGCTTCTGCGTACCGGGTACCTTTTCCCTTCCCCGCCGTTGCCTTGCGGCTGGACTCTGTACTTGGTGAGAGAAAGGCGGAAGATCGTGTGCGACCGGCTGGACCGTTCGTTCAAATTGCTGAATCCGACGGACCTCGCGAAGTCGCCTCGTTCAATCAGCTGCAGCGTCTGTTCCACGGAGGACACCTCCTCTTCCTTCAGCCCGATGGGCAGGAACTCTCCGTAGGCAGTTTCCCGCAGGACGACGGTCGGGCACGGGGGGGGTTGCAGCAGGTCGATGACCTCTTCATTGTAAATCTCGAAGAAGGTCGCCTTGAGTGAGTACCCTTCAAGCGCCGGCTCGCCGCCACCGGCTCCCTGGTGCTCCTGCAGCACCTTGAACAAGTCAACCACCGCCTTCGGCACAACCCCCGACTCCACCGGCGGCCCGTCGGTCGGGCTCTCCTTCGCCTTGTCGCTGTCCTTGTCGTCGTCCCGGACGGAACGAGGCGTGTCAGACCCGGACCGACCCTTCCGCGACTTCTTCGCCGCAGCATTCGCGGGCGGGTTGCCGCCGAGGCTGTTGGGCGCGGGGATGCGCGCTTCGTTGCCGAAGATGGTGTGGGTCTTGCCCGAGCTGGTCTGTCCGTAGGCGAGGACGCTGCAGTTGACGCCCGAGACGTATTTGCGCATGAGGTCGGTCATGTTGGTGACGGCGTACACGTCGCTGTTGTTCGCGGCCTCCGGGATGATGCTGTCGAAGGTGTACACCTTGGCCTCCTTCTTCTGCTTGACGACGGCGCGCCGCACGTCGACCGACCACGGCGACCACTCGGCCGGCGGCACCGGCTGCCCCGCCGCGAAAAGCTCGCGATTGACCTCGACGGGCCCCGGCGACAGCGCGACCGGACGGAACCGCAGGAAGACCTTGATCCGCTGGCTCGCCTCCGCCGCCGCCGGCTCGGCGCCCGCCGCAGCGAAGTCCGCGAACCCGGGCGGCGCGACAGAGTGCGTCCGGGCGGGTCCCTGCGTTGCCGGCGCGGCCGGCACCGACTTCGACCGGACACGGGTGGGGGGGGGCGGTGCGTCGTCGCGGGGCTTCCGGGGCTCCGCGGCCGGTCGCTGCCGCTTGCTGTCCGGGAGCGACTCCCGCTCGTCGAACCCGGACACCGACGACGCTGAGCGGGACACCGCGGCTTCGCTGCAGGACCCGTCGGATTCGTCGCGCCTCGGGACAGGAGGGGCGTGCGGCTTCGCCTTGTCATCGTTCGCTACGGGTTTCGGCGCCCTTCGGGCGGCCGGCGGGTGGCTCGCGTCTACCACGACGCCGCTGTGCAGGCCGAGCGCGTCGAACGCCTTCCGCGCGGTGATGTCGAAGTTCGGCGAGACCCGCCCGCTCCGCACCAGGTTCACCCCGGGGGCCTCCGGCGTCCCCCGGGCCTGCTCTTCGCCGCGGGCCGCCGGCGTGGTGGCCTCGGGTTCCTGCGCGGCGGGGAGGCAGCGGGCCGGCTTCGTTGCGCGCGCGGGCGGCGGCTGCCGCCTGCTCGGGCTCTTAGTGCGGCCCAGCCCGTCCTTCGCCGGGTCCTGCGTCCGGTCTCTCGCCGACGATGAGGAGGCGGCCGACGCCGCGGCCCACCGGCCCGCTGAGTCCCTGCTGCCGGACCGTGGGCGCGGCGCCGGCTTTGCGGCGGGGTTTTCCTTGCTCGCGCTCCGGCCCCGGGCGGACGGGGCGGCCGGCTTCTTGCCCAAAGGCTCGGCTGAGGCGCTGCGCCGCGTGCCGTGCAGCGACGCGTAGCTGTACGCGGGTTGGTCGGCGGGCGGGTCCTTTTCCTTGGCTCCCGGCTTCCACCCCTGCTGCTGCTGGGACGGGGGCGGCGGCGACGGCGGGCGCCTGGAAGAGAACTGCTTGCGCTTCTTCACCTCTTCGACGGCGGGGGGCGCGGGGGTCTGCGCCGCGGGGGGGTACTGGCCGGGGGCGGAGAGGGTGACGGAGACGCGGATGGAGGAGGCGCCGAAGGTGAGGTTGCCCTCCTTGACGCTGCCTTCCTGGCACCGCGAGACGTCGAGGTGCACCCGCTTGCCCAGCTCTCGGTCGGTCTCCGCGTCGAGGAGCCCGATGCGGAGGATGGGCCGGTCCTTCTCGGACGCAGCGAGCCGCATGTTGACCGCGACCGGCACCGACACCACCGACCGCTTGGTCAGCAGCCCGGTGCGGCCGCCCTGCGGATCCTTCAGCAGGTTCCACGCGACCACGACGGCTCCCGCGGCGCCGCCGGTGCCGGGCGGGACCTTCGGCGCCGAGAACGTGACATTTAGCCACTGTTCGGCGTCGTTCCCGATCGACGATGTATCGTCGCACGAGGCCGACGGGGTTGCCTGCCTCGGTGTGCTCTGCGAGGACTGCTTGTCCTTGTTCGGATTTGCCGGGTTTCGAACGATCTGCGGTAAGTTTAGTGTTCAGTGGATAGTCGCTTGAGACGACGGACAATGCCCGGATTCAGCATGGATCCTGCGTGTTACAAAGATGCGAACCTGCTTTGCCAGGGCTGTTCGTAGCTCTGGAACACGCTGCGCGAGAGCAAAGGTAAGGTTGTCTGGGACAGGGACCAACCTGTGTCTGAGCAATCGCATAAAGAACTCAAAGGATCCGCCCTACTAACCGCGAATTCCGCAACGCGCTGACTTGTCTTCTATGAGCCGGTCCGTCCCTATCTCTTGAAACTGCATGCCGCTGTTTATCATAGTGAATCACGGTCCACCAAGGCCTATCAGGTCCATCTCTAGTCCCTAGAACTGCATCGAATTGCCCGGTGCTGTATTCTTCGGTCTATCAAGAGGGGATGGACCGGCTCATTCTAGGGCATCCTGTGCAGCACCAATGGTTAAAGTATCGAAAGAAAAACAGAGTGCGAGGAAGCACCCGGCAATTCCTTTCGGTGAAAATAGGGGGTACCTTGAAGACCTCTTTCCAACACGTAGACGCGACAGGCTCCCGCGTCAGCTCGTCGACGGGGTGGTGCAGGATTTGGATCTTCGCAGCGCCGTCTGCGAGCTCAGCCGAGGCGCGGATGGTTAAATCAGCCGCTTCGCCGGGCTCCAGAACGCCTTTAACGGGCCACACGGCGATCCCATTCAGCACCGTCGTGCGAGCCTTCCAAGCCGCGCACGTGTCCGACACATTCTCCAGCGCCACTGTGTCCTCAGCGTACACCAGCCGTTCGCCTCGATCGCTCCTCTCTTTCCCGGCCGTCGTCGTGATCTCGATGAGCCCATCCTTCGGGCCGCCGGAGAGCATCGTTAGCCTGCTATTGTAAGACAATTGAGGTCTCCCCCCACGATACCTCCTCCCGCCTTCCCACCTCCTGAGCGCGCTCTAGCCTTGGCACACGACGGATGGAGCTGGTGGCACTGAACAGGGGAGCCTCGCCAGCCGTCAAGGCTCTTCAAAGCAACACTCTTTTCCGTGCATGGCGCAGTGAAGAGGTTTCTCACGTTGCAACTGCTCAGTCAGCTGTGACATATTGCGTCTGCAGTGCCATAAGTCGTCTGCAGACGCCAACACTGCCCCCCAGGGGGATGGGAAACTGCGAACAATCGAGTTTGCTCAGCGCCGCAATTTGGTCCGCTCTGCCCTGTGTGCTCGCCGTTACGGCGGGACTTTCGTTCAGCGCGCTGAGCTCAAAGTACACGCCTTGCATGAACCTGGCCCGTAGGCCCGCCTGGCTGCAGTGCCGCTCCCGTGACTTGCGCAAAGAAGCCATGTATAAACGAAATGAGAAACATAACGCACTGTACTCATTGCGTACCTCTGGGGATGGGGCCGGTATGATCGACTGAACAAAAAAAGGGGCCACTAGGTAAGCCAGCCTTAAAAAATGCGAATTTAAGCTCGAAGCCCCGACAGTTTTTAGAGTGAAACATCGCTTGAAACTGCGGGGGTGCATCAATGTGCTTTTCTTGTGCGCAACGCTTGAGCAAGAGCAAGGAAGGGGTTCGAGAGACCGAAGCTCGGATTGCAGTTCGTTATTGGAGTGCAAGTCGGAAGTATTAACTCCTTACGGACGGAGGGGAGGGAGGTTGTTCTGCGCGCAGAAAGCCTCCGAAGGAAGTGGGGAATCTGCGGGGTCAAACTCGAGAGGTTTACATCTCCAATATGAAAAACCTGGTGCAGCACCTTGGCAAGGTTTCGTACACATCTCGTCACAGCATCAAACATTGATTTTGACGTGTCTTCACTCTATAGTCCCAGTGTCCGAACTCAAGCTCGGGTTCTGGCTGTTAGCCATAAACATGTCCCCCGTCCGTAGAGGATTAATCTTCTAAGATCCACGGATCTCATACGACAGAGAGAAGCAATTGTATCCGTCTGGTTGCTGGCTGGATGGCTCGCCTGACTATTAGCTAACCAAGCAGCCAGCGAGCTGGAGAACAAAACTCAATCACCCGGCGTCGATAACACCTTCTCAGTTCATACTCTTAGCCAAACCCCAAGCCGGCCCGCCAGCTAGTCAGTGAGCCCTGCCAGTCACCCATAGAAACTTCAAAAAAATAGATCGGTCTCGGGCGCCCTTTTCGGCCGCTCACCTAAAGAAAGCGCTATAGTATGGCCCACACTAATTTTCAGAAAGTTGCCACTACAAACATGCTCCTTAATTCTTACTTTTGACTAAACACTGCCAGGACCAGGTTGAGTACATAACCACCCGCAAGCAGGATCCTACAACGCTCCCATTCCAATAGCATACTTGCGACCTGCCTGCCGGATTACTTCCTCGCACTCATTTTCCTTTGATACTCCTCAACCATTGGTGCCGCACAACCACTAATGCAAAGAATTTTTCTCTCAGAAGCGGTGCGTAGTTTTGCTTTATTACTATTATTATTTTTACTTGTTGGAGGAATTGTGCTGCAGCTGACACCAAGCGTAAATTTGAGGTTGCGTGCAAAACAAAAGATGCCGAGGCAGCTCGACGAATTGGTGGTCGGGCTGCAACGGTGTTGAAGGTCACAGAGACACGATCCATGTTGTATGGGTGATCCATGTTGTATGGGTGCTCAGACGAGCCCACCCGCAGGTGGTTAGTTCCCTCGGGTTACTCACCTCTGCGGGTTGTATAAATCCTGAGACGTTCCGTAGAAAACGTGGACTAGACCAGTGGGTTGTCCCTTGCAAGACTTTCCACCGCCTGGACCTGTGCTGGATGTTGTGTGCCGTTGATTGTTGAGCTACAGGGCTCGCAAAGCTTGAGTCGGATTAAAGCACTGTGCAACAACTTCGTCTGTTGCCCGTCCGTACTGGCTTGCGTTCAGCGCAAGCTAGTAGGGTCCTCAACCGCTCCGCCTCGCTGCTTTGGTTTGGAAAATCAGTCGACATTGGACCATGTCCCCGAACATTTCCGGTGGGCCTACACTGACATACGAAGCCACGGACAAACAGCTAATCAATGGTGGGTATAGCTTGTTCTATACGTGCACACGGGTATTAAACTTCCGGGTAGTCTTTCCCTGTATGAGTCGCTGTGCATCCGTTGTTCCGGAAATGCCCGTTACTTCGTAAAGAGGGGGGGTCAAATAATAACACCTGTGTTATTATTCGATTGGTCGAATACTAAAGAAAGTTCCGGGTAGCCGAACAGTAACAGGCTCAAATAGCGGTAGTGTTTAGACAACCAGACGTGTGTCAAATAACTGTTATCCCCCCCCCCCCAGGCATCTTGTTAAGAACCATCCATCCATCCATCAGCCGGCTGACCCCCCCCCCCCTCAGGCTATTTTCACTGTGGAGGGGGGAGACGCTACCTGTCACACTCTAAGGTGGTCACCACGGTGGGCGGTCAGAAAAAAAAATTTTTTTTTGCCCCAAATACCCCAAATACCACACTTTGGAAAATTTTTGTGGGCCCACTTTTGGCAGGGAATTTTGACCATTTCACCTTAGAGAATTTGACCACCCAGCCTCCAAGGCAACTGCACTGTAGAGGGGGGGGGGGGGGGGGGGGTCTGGTTTATCCGGCCATCCGGCCAAAGTGGCTGATCCTTAACAAGAGCGCTGCCCCCCCCCCCCCTTTACATCATGTGCAAGCCCCAACTCCAGAAATGTTCCCGTACCAATGCTAGCAAGAGCGTGAGCGGCTTCAGTGGAGAGAGGAGTTCTGTACCACAGTCTGCTGTTCTTCGCTCATTATGATCGGAAGACTAGCCTTACCTTCAAGAAGTCGCAGCATGCACTACGGGTCCCTCGTTTCTGACCCGCGAAAGCATAGCGTTAAATGCCAGCCATTTGTTTGCTCTGATTTAATGTTTTTGTTTGTGTTCGTCGACCTGGACCACCCGGGGGGCTGCAGCCCGTTCGATCGCGGATTGTTGTGGAGCAAGGAACTTCATTGAGAGGCACAGCTACTTATGGCTGTCGGCAAGACCGAGTGCATCGTGGTAGGATTGGCAACGTGCACGTGCACCGGCGTTCGGCGTCTGCTGTGCGGCCACAGGAATTGTACGACCACAATCAGAAACACTCGTAGGGGCGCACGGCGCGGCACAAGTCGTAATAGAGAGACTGCGACGAGGCATGCTGCCGCTGGAAGCTGACACGCATCCAGAACGGATGGAAGGTTCGCCGGTGGTCTGCATCTACGTCTTGCCATTACCTTTCCTCATGTGGCATTGTGCCTTCGCCTTCAGCTTGTCCCTTTGTCAGGTGCGCTCTTCCCTCCTTTGGCTGCCCGACCTTTCGGCTGTTCAACCTTTAGTGCATACCACAGTTGTAGAAAAGACGTGCGGAAAAGTCACAAAACCTTCCCCGGAGCCCGCAGGTACATAATTGTTTCGGGACGTCTTGTATACAAGTATACGTATGATGAAGCAACAATTTCTTTGCATCCTTGGAACCAGGCCTGTCGCTAAATGACGTTCCACCTTCCCGATTTTCGGCAGCTTTTCCTTCATTTGTACACCGTTCCATCGTCCCGGTTTTGGGGGCATTTTAGACCCGCGGCGCACCCCGACTGGGACAGTGGGACTGGCCCAGAAAAGTTCAAAAATACTACCGCGCCTGCGGCACAGGTACTTCTGGCTTGAGCGGGCGCCAGCTATTTTGTTTTCCAACGTTCTTCAACGTTCGTTGTCAACTTCTCATGAACCGGTGGAAATTTCGATTTAGCGACAGGCCTGCTTTCGAACTGCTCCGTAGTGGAGTCCTCTGTTTAGCGTCGGTATGGATGAACCTCACCTAATTTAAGCTCGAATCGGCAAGGTGGGGGAAATGAAGTACATAAAAAGACGTCCAAAATGCTGGCCCGTATTGAAGTGGACCACGTGGCCTGTTGCAGGAGTGGTCCAGGTTTATACGGCAGCTGAACTTGATTTGCGCGGAGAAACAAAAGCGGTTGTATCACTGCGAAAATCCTTCTGACGGGTACACGAATTGTGCACGATAATATGTGCGTTCACGCGTCCGCAAAGCCTCCTCACTCTGCTGCGCCCATCTTCGTTAGGAGTGCCCTACCGGTAACTAATCTTTCCCAGTCCGCTGCCAACCATTTTTGTGTAACCGAGCAGGGCAAGCGCGGGTGACGGTAGTTTCTCAAACGCTTCCCAATTATTGTCGTGACAACAAGGGGGCTCGCTGGAACTACTACGAGTGTGCAGTCTATCGACACAGATTGTTGCTGCATAACAAGTTCAAACTACTGCTACACTGCAGATCCTCGTAGATTGTGCGATCACCCTGCTTGGAGCTCTTCACCTTTGCTTTTCAGTTGACAGGTACTACCCGGTCATGAGATTCATTCAGGATCCACTGATGTTGGTTGACTTGCTTTTTCCCAGAACAAACCCAGGCGCTTCGTGATGTGGGTCGATTCGACTGCCTTCCCACGGTCACCCGTTTTCCTTTTTCGGGTCGGGACCCTTGCTTACAACTAGAAACAAAAGTAGAAAGGAGAGTGAAACTCCGTAAGGGGGTGCGCGAATCCGTTTTGGTATGGTGTGCTCGGCCGTTTATCGGTCCTCTTAGGTTACTGACACGCTAAGCGGACACAATATCAGGCTTTGTCAGGGTGGCTGTTCGTAGCTTGGCACAGCCAGGACCATCCATGCCACGAGAGCACGGCAAGTCCGTCTCTGAGGGTCCCTACAACCGCTACTGAGACTCGCGAGACGCGCTGACTCGTCGTTTTCCACTGGAGAGTGTAAACCTTCCTGGAAAAGAAAGCGCTAGCTTGATGCTTGAGCAGTACTGTATGCCTGTTGGCCTCGTTGCGCGGTAACTTGTGTGGCAACCGTTGTTCCGGAATGCTGCCTTCAGCACAGTTGTTTGGACTTGCGCAGCAAGCTTTGATGTGCAGCAACAACAATTGACCTCTTAAGTCATATGTCACCTCTTTCGCCCGGCACTAAACTCAGAATTATCTGTTTCGAGCGGAATACAGGACATGGGAAATGCTTGGGGAGTCTGCCAGTCGCAAAATTTCGAAGGAGGTAAATGCGCTGCAGCCCACACGAAACACAGGTATATCTGGTTTAGTGGCGGGCGAAAGCGTTCAACTAGACACTACATCTCGTACACGCTTGATGCTGGCTTCAAGTCTTCTTCATAAAAAAAAGAGAGAGAAAAGAAGGAAGTGTCCATAGAGCTCCCTCTGTTTTAAAGAATGAGGTTCGTTTGAGACTCGGGGTTTGAAGCCCGGGTGACGTCCGTCGGGGCTTCTGAAATAATACTCGTACTCTTCCGATGAAAATCGATAATGCGGAGCGAGCGCGATGCAAAACAAACGCAGAAACAAGTAAAGCATCTTGAGACCCTGAAGGGTTTCAATTAAGAGCGTGGTTTGAGCTGAGTGGATGAACAGGGCAGCCGTCTAAGGTGGATAACCTTTGTAGTCTGCTTTTCTGTCACGAATATAGCAAATGGACATTTTTCACTTTTGTCCCGGCTCTCTCGTCTCGCCTCGTTCTCCGTCTCGGAGTTCGGTATCCGCAAGATAGGGCATTAAAACTCGCCTCTTCGAACCCGTTCGCTTCGTTCTCACTGCAGTGCAAATGCATGACGCGAAATGGTTGCTCGGCGGAGGACCTGTTTTGTATCCTTACATGGCAGGTTCCAACGCTGCCAACTTTCTTTTTTGTACTGACATGTCCACAGCGTGGTATGTTGTTCCAAAAACAAAATTGAGAGAGCGAGAGACGAGTTAGAGTGCAGGGACCATCTCTCCGGGGAGTATCCGGTCGACTTTAGAAACCCGGTTTCCCGGTTTCAGAAACCGATTTTTCCGGTTTCGGTTTGACGAGGTGTCCGGCCTGTGTGCAATGCTGCACGTCGCGAATATGCATTCGCTCTCCGCTTCATCGTAATCCTCCCCGCGGGGTAGTTTCAAGACGCCCATTTGACTTCTCCCTCGAGGATGTCAGTCCGAATTAGTGCCATGTTTTCGCTTGTACGTGCCGGGGGAGGATTAGCCGAAGAAAAATAATTTATGAAAGTCGATTTCAAGCGGCCTCTGCAGTACTGGTACCTGTACTGTACAGTACTGCAGTCACGTGGCGCATCACGGTGTGTCGCTGCTATTCGAAGCTTGTCACCCACCATCTCCGTAGTTTGATAGACGTGCACGCCACCGCAAACCTATATCTCACCACCACCCTCCGTTCCCTTGTTTGTGCGCGCGGGCCGACGGTTCCAGGCACTCAGACACCCACAGGCCCAAAACCGGGGTTTGGCTGAAACCGGCTTTTTTGCTCGGTCAGACACAGTGCTAAAGTCCCCTGGTTCAGCCGCCGTGTGTCTGCCCCGAACCTCATGATAACGTTGCAGGACGCTGGACTTAAAGACAGAGCAAGGGGTGGGTGGACAAGCGAGCGGTGAACTGCCCGCGGACTTCGACCGGTCAATCTGTTCAGTCTGTCGCAGTTCTGCCCGTGTCCGCAGTCCTCGGTGAGCTGCGACGGTTGCCGCTTCAGAATCATGGGGCAACAGGTTATGTACAATGAACCGGTCCATCCCCTCTTGATAGACCGTGATAGACTGAAGAATACAGCACCGGGCAATTCGATGCAGCTCTAGGGACCAGAGATGGGACCTGATAGACCGTGGTGGACCGTGATTCGCTGTGATAAACAGCGGCAGGTATGCAGTTACAAGAGATAGGGACGGACCGGCTCATACAAGCCATCAGCTCCTCACAGAGATGACAGGCTCTTCTTGTGTTGGGGGGTGGAGAGCCATCGGCAAATAAATGAGCACCACGATTTGTTGAAAATAGAAAGAGAGAGAGAATACATCGAATTCAGCGAAAGGGTTTGCATCAAGATTACGCCGGCAAGACCGCGCTCCGTTGCACCCACTGTTGCACGGGGGAATGAAAGACACTCCGGCGCACTCTTTGTTTTTCTGGGAGAAAGTCAGCCGTGAGTAGAAGAACCCATGCACGTGGGAGATAAGGGGGCCTGCGACTGCTAAGGCGCGGCGATCCGCAAATCCCTTTTTTGTTTGGATTTGTTTTTGTATAAGCACCTGCTTTGTAGGAAATACTTGAGGAGGCTGCCAGTTGCAAAGATCAAAGGAGGTAAATGTGCTGTAGCCCACACGAAACACAGGTGAATCTGGGTTTAGTGGCGGGCGTAAGCGTTCAACAAAAAAGACCCATTTTGTAGTTGTATTGTTTCTCCCCCTCTAGCCTCCTTCGAAGCAAGCACAAGGCAGCCCCTCGAGTATTTTCGAGTTGCCGTCGATCCCGAGGGACGAGCGGCTTGTTTTGTTGTAGGAAATACTTGAGGAGGCTGCCAGTTGCGACATCTCAAAGGCATAGTGTGGTCCTCATCGGCATGCCGATGACTCCCCACTATCCCAAAGGAGGTGAATGTGCTGCACCCCGCACGAAACACAGGTAAATCTGAGTTTAGTGGCGGGCGTAAGCGTTCAACAAAAAAGACCCACTTTGCAGTTGCATTGTTTCCCTCCTCTAGACTATGCACAAGGCAGCCCCTGCAGTATTTTCTCTTCCCCCAACGATAGACTAGCCCACCCATAGGCGGTTGACTCTTTTAAGCAGGCTTGCCTACCGGCCGAAGTTGGTTGATTTAGGCTTTTTTTGCCTTTTTCTGATATAAACTCTGCGGTGGTACGAGCTTGGTCTCTCGAAACACCTTGAATAGGTGACAAAGACAAGAAAGAGATTGGGGTGAGCGCTCACTCCATCATTTTCTAGCGCCAGCCTGGACAAATTCTCTTATCGGCGTCTGAACCTCTTCTAAGGATTCATTCCGATTACGATGAATTGGCATCTGAACCCTTTTCTTGGTGATTCATTCCTCATTCATTCTTCCCTCCCGGCATGTTCCAAATTCTGACCTGCAACTAGAACAGAAAATGGGGCAGCAGCTGTATCTGGCCGGCCACAGAACGCAGCTGCCGTCTTCCCATCATTGGATAAGTAAAGCGACAACAAGAGTAGTGGTATTTCATTGTTACGGCCTCCCACCGAGTCTACACCTCTCGTGTCACTGCACAAAGTCAGACTAGAGTCAAACTCAACAGGGTCTTCTTTCCCCGCTGACAGTTTCAAGTCCGTTCCCTTGACTGCTGTTTCGCCAGATAGTAGGTAGGGACAGAAGGAATCTCATTGGTCCATTCATGCGCGTCTTTAATTAGAAGACGAGGCATTTGGCTACCTTAAGAGAGTCATAGTTGCTCCCGCCGTTTACCCGCGCTTGACCTGATCTCTCAGCGTTGACATTCAGGATCCGACTGGCAAGCGGCGGAACCTATCTTTCGAGCACGAGTGTGCCATGAAAAGCCGCCACGGGGGGTCCATCCCCACGTGTTCGGTACTGCAGAGACGAGCCCACGGGTCGAGTGGATGTGAGTTTCCAAAACAAAGCAAGGCGCTGAACAAGGTCAAGAACAGGGCAGAGCTGACGGTTGTGGCACTGTGCTCCCTTCGCTGCTGTTGACCGCACTAATTCTGCTCTGAGTTCCACTACGCCTGCTCCCGCTTCTTCGCGCAGCCTCATTGCATCAGCAGTTCATCAAAAGCGCACGGGACCCCCTGTGCGCGGGTTCCTTCGTTGCCATCGAATCGCATCGCTTGCGCGCAAGTAGTTCGGTTCTCAATTCCACCCGGTCTTGTGCACTTCTGCCGCACCGGACATGACCTTCTCGCGCCCGTCCTTCGTCAGCAGCTTCCCGTCGCGGCGGAAGATCGAAAGCGCGGGGATTCCTTTGGCGTTGACGATGTCGACGAGCTCCTTCTTCTCCACCGTGCCGAACTTCGCGCACGGGTAGTCCGCGTGCTTCTTGCAGTAGTCGAGCATTTCGGCCTCGTTCTTGTCGCAACTCAAGAAGATGATCTCGAACTTCGGGTCGAGTTTCTTGTACTCCACGTAGAAATCGGCCAGCACGGGAGTGAACTTGCGGCACGGGGGACACCAGTGCGCGGAGCAGAAAAGCCCGATGGTCTCGATCCCCTTCAATGGCACCGTCGCCATGACTTCCTTGTTGTTGTGGATCACCCTCGTACGCGCGAGGAGGGCTTCGAACGAAGCTTTGGTGACCCCACCATCAGCCAGGTCATCCTGTTTGACCGACGCGCAGCCTCCCATTTTGTCTTCTTCTTTTCACTGTATTCGTGGTATGGTACATTGGGAGCTAAAGCCGAAAGCAAGCCGTGAAGCCAGCCAGGCGAGCAGGGCTTACGCTCCAGGTGTGGAACGTGTGGATTTCCACACGTTAATCTTTTTCGGTTTTTATTTCCCCACGTGTGCTTCCACGTGTGGATCCACAGGTACCACATGTGGATTTTGGTTTATTTTTTCCCCCACACGCAGGGGTTATTCTAATCCCCGAAATTCAGGAAAATCCCGGTTAAAAAGTCAACATGGCCAGAAAAAAATTTCCCCACGCTGCGCGTAAAAAAGGGAGTTGTGTGTGTGTGTGAAAGTTCGCTTGAAACTCCGGTACTCCGGCAGTCTCACAAAAATGTTACAGCTGTCGCTTTTTCTTCAAGTTAGTAGGACAGTTGTGAGCTTGCAGTCGAGTCGACGCTTGTGCAGCAGCTTCAGTAGCTCGTGAATCATTGCTGTAGTGACACACTGTACAAGTCGACAACCCAATGTGTCACGTTGTGGATCATACAAAGATGGCCAGCGGAGTCTTCGGATGTGCCTGATTTCATAGGTGGAATTGTAGGTGGGGTACAATACTTGGCATGGCCGCAGTTACAGGTACTATGACCTGTACCGCTTGAGCTAAAGAGGGTGTGCCCGAGTCACACCCGAAAAGCGGGTGTGCTACAACCAAAATGCGTGTAAATCCACACGAAATGCGGGTGTGACACCTGCTTTTTTAACCCCAGCTGCCTCTGAGGCTGGACCCCACCGTGTAGGTCTGCGGGAGTCCTGTAGCCTGGCCTGCAGGAGCACAAAAAAAGTTTTCACCAGAAACCCCCATGGTTAAAAAATCTTTTTTAACCGGCCCGTTATCAGATTTTTTTTGTTTTGGTGAAATTTTTTTTTTTAACCATACAGGATAATCCCTGCCCACACGTGCTTGCCACAGGTTGGTCCACATGCAGGGGAGTCAAGACCCACAAGTCGCCAAGGCCGCTCAGCCAGGGGTCGCCAAGTCCAGTAGTGAGGCTATTTTTCTGCGCCCACAAAAGGCCGGCTGTAGGGAAAGTGGTCGCCACAAAGGAAATACCCCGAAACTCCCCGAAATTCCCCGATATTTTCGTCCGGACGCTTGGCCAAGGAGAAGGTTGCTATGGCGACTGGGACAGAGAGATAACGCAAGATAGAGAGTCCTCCTTATGGGGTGGTCACACCTTCGCAAAGTGGACCACACGTATTTTCTTTGAGGCCGAAAACAGAGCATAAACCCTGCAGGCAAGTACGGCAACCAACAAATCCAGGGGTCGGGTGAAACTGTGCTCGCACGATTTCATTGCCGTCCAAAGTCCGGCGTCCCGTTCATTCATTTCTCTTGTGAGTGACAGCTGGCAGCACCGAGTTGTGACAGGAAAAAGGTTACTTCTCCCAAACAAATATAGCAAAGCCACAGGCTTTCTTTTCAACAACAAGGGAGGATTTCATAATCCCGAAATTCCAAACTTCCTGGTGCACCACGGCTTTCCCTGCCGCCGTAGAGTGTTGCTGCGTAGAGTGTTGCTGAGCACGTGCCTTCGTCTCTCTGCCGCATCATGGCATGGCAAAGCCAGTCGCGTATGCCCTGCCCAAGGCAGGGCTCGCATCAGATCTAGAGTCTGCATATTGGCGCGGACGAAGCAAGCTCGTTACGGCAGTCCTTCTCATCTCGCACGTCGATCATTCTGCTGGTGGCGCTTTAAAAAGAAACCAGCGAAGAAAAAGGAAAAGAAGCCGTGGCCAGGAACATTTGTATCTAGGTCTAAGCACATCTACGGACAGGGGTATCTATTCCTTTTGAGAAGGCAGCGACCTCGACGATGACGAGAGTACCAGCGGGCAGGAGTCAATCCTGCAGGCAGGTTGAGTAGGAGCGAGGCTAGTTGTGTACGGGGGGTTTATGTCGACTCTAAAGGGTAGGGGGGTCGTTGTTATTGGTGCTGGTTTTGAGGGATAAGGGAAAGGTAAGAAATCTTTTTGCGGTGGCCTCCGCCGGTCTGGTAGTTCGTGCTACCTAAAGGGTGGGGGCTTTACACGTTTGAGAGCATACTGTTCGGAAGCTCTTTGAATTTTGGTAAACTCTAAGGGTGCGCGGACTAGCTGGTGATGGACCCGTGTGTTTTCATTTGAGCACTGCCAAATTTTCCGACATGGGAAACTCTTGTCCTGCGGACCGGTATCGTTTCAATGGTCATTTGCGGCACTTGCGTCGGGCACGTACCGATTACTAGCAAGACGAGGTGACCAACAGAAGGAAGCGGACGCGACCCAGAGATCTGGGCTACAATAGCCTAGCGGAATAGGCCACACTCCGGGCAAAAGCCTCGAGGGAGGTTGCATCACGGCACACACAGTTATGTTTCTCAAACATCTGGCTGAGACAGGGGGGGAAAATCTAAGCATAGTGCTTAGGGAAAAATCTTGCCTCTCATGGGGGAGCGAGGGACAATTCTTCGGGGGGCCGGGAGCACGGGTCTGTGAACACGTGCGGCTCGTTGAGGTGACGAGCTCGCGCAGCACGACGCCCAGCGCCTGCACGTCGTTTCTTTTGAAAACGCCCGCGCTTCGGTCAACTCGGCGCCGCCAGGCGCTGCCGGCTCGCTGGGGCCCGCGGGCGACCCCATACCGCCTGAACGCAACCGCCGTCGAGCCCGTGACGTGCGGGCCGGCGTCCAGCCAAATGCTGCTGGTCGTCAGCTCGCGGTGCAGGACGCCTGCGGCGTGCAGGTTCGCGACGCCCAGCGCCCACTGTGCAAGTCCGTTGCTTTGACGTTCGCGACGACGAGACTCGTTGCAGCAGACTAAACTCACGACAGGATTATCCCTGCTGACAGTTTCAAGTCCGTTGCCTTGGCGTTCGCGACGACGAGACTCGTTGCAGAAGACTAGACTCAAACTCACGACAGGGATTATCCCTGCTGACAGTTTCAAGTCCGTTGCCTTGGCGTTCGCTCGTTGCAGCAGACTAGACTCAAACTCACAACAGGGTTTCTCCCTGCTGACAGTTTCAAGTCCGCGACGACGAGACTCGTTGCAGCAGACTAGACTCAAACTCACGACAGGGAGTATCCCTGCTGACAGTTTCAAGTCCGTTGCCTTGGCGTTCGCGACGACGAAACTCGTTGCAGCAGACTAGACTCAAACTCACAACAGGGTTTCTCCCTGCTGACAGTTTCAAGTCCGTTGCCTTAGACTCAAACTCACAACAGTGACAGTTTCAAGTTCGTTCGCGACGACGAGACTCGTTCCAGCAGACGAGAGTCAAACTCAAGGTCGTCTTCCTTCGCTGACAGTTTTCAGATCCGCCTGCGAATGGCAGCCGGCAGCTCGGCGCGAGCAAACGGGATGTCGACGTCGCCCCTGCAAAGGTTGTTCGCGATGCCCGCCACCAGCCCGGCAGCCGTCGGCCGCGACGGGGCCGGCCCCAGACACGGTCCTATGGCCGCCTGCCACAGCGCTTCGGGACACGTCGACGGCCGCGCGACGGCCGACCTGCCGCCGGCCGAAGCGACGGCCCGGTGCGGCTCGTTGTAGGTGACCAGCTCGCACAGCACGACGCCCACCGCCCGCACATCGCTTTCTTTCGAAAACGCCCGCGCTTCGTCCGACTCGCCGCCGCCGGGCTTGGGCCCGCGGGCGACCCCATACCGCCTGAACGCGACCGCCGTCGAGCTGGTGACCTGCGGGCCGGCGTCCAGCCAGATGCCGCTGCTCGTTAGCTCGCGGTGGAGCACGCCTGCGGCGTGCAGGTCCGCGACGCCCCGGGCTAGCTTTCCGGCCAAAGCCAGCGCCTCGGCGCAGGTGAACGGGCTGCCGGCCGCCCGCCGCCGGCGCGCGTACTCCGCGAGCGTCACCGCGCCGCGGGGTCGCTCGAAGACGGCGTACACACCGCCGTTGGACCACCGCACGGTGCCCACGGCTTTCGCGAGGCACGCGCTCGCGACTCCCTTCAAACGCCTCACCTGCTTCGCGCATAGATTCTCGGCTTCCTCGCTCGCGGCCTCGCTCAGCAACACCAGCTCCACCGGGTGGGCAACCGTCGGATCGTCAGGTGGACGGTATTCGCCGGTCATCAGGGTGCTGCATTTCCCGGGTTTTGCTTCTTCGCCCTGCATCGCTGCGACGTTCGAAAGATAAGCGGGGGAGATGGCGGTGGCGTCGGCGGGGCGGATGGTCGCGCCGTCGGCCTCGCTCTTGTCGAGCCCAGCCGACGGCGCCTTCGCGCGGTGCGACTCGGGCCTCGCGTCGGGCGCGGGGCTGCAGCTCGCGCTGCGGCCGCCGGCGGAGCCGCCCCTGGCGCCGGCGCTGGCTGCGTCGTGCTGCGAATTCGACGACAGCCTCGCCCTGCCAAAGTTGAGCACCGCGGTCACACCGACGGCGCACTGGGTTGTGACGGACGGAGACGCCATGCGAGCCGGCAGTGGCGACGGAGTCTGCGCCCGGGGGCAACCTGCGCCTTCGTTCTGCTCGCAGTGGTGCGACGAGCTGTTCGACGCGGCTCGGGAAGCGACGGTGCTGACGGAAGGCAGGCGCACCGTGTATGGGTACGACCTGCAAGATGAGACCGACGCCGAAACCGCCGGGAACCGCCAGTGCCCGCTGGCGCCCGCACCCCCCGCGATCTCCTCCAGCGACGGCAGGATGCTCCCGCTGACCGGGCCTGCGACCCCCGTGCCGGCCTCCTCCCTGCGCACCGCGTTCGTCCACACGGGCACGTCGGGCGACTGCGTCGGCGCCCTCAACCACAGGACAGGAGGGTTCTCAGCATCGCACTCGCCGCTCAGCAGCACTTCGCTTCCCTTCACCTCAGCACATTCAGCCACAGCGACGTCATCCTTCATTCGACCATCGCCTTCGCGCTGCGTCCCGCACTTTTTCGAAGCAGCTCGCTGCCCACCAGACGATATACACAGCGGAAATGCGTCAGGGCAACTCTGGCTGTCTGCAGCGCGTTTGACCGACCGTCCCGGATCTTCTCGACCGTCGGCCGGCGGCGTCCGCGCAGCCAGCTCGTTGAGCTCGGTGCAGACTTCCCCTCCCGAGGGATGAGGAGGGTGCGCGCGAGGCGACGTCGACGCCGGCCCGGCGCCGGTGCCGCCGCCGCCGTCTCCCTCGGGGTCTCCGGGGGTTGAGGAGCTGCAGGAGGCCGCCCTGCGGTACGCGTCGCTGACGAAGAGCGCGGTTGTCCTGCCGCCCTTTTCGCGGCTGTTCGACCGCGACGCGACCGCGCGCAGGCTGGCCCGTGCGGCCCGCAGTGCGGCGAGCTCGTCGTCGACGGAAGCGGGGGGTGCCGGCGGGTCTTCGGCGCCGGCGAAGGAGGCCATCCTCCTTTTGATGGCCTCCTTCACGTCGACGACGCCGGCCTCCTTGCACCGCTCGAGGTGCCTCGGCTCTCCAGCCGGCTGGACCTCGTTCAACTGGGACGCTGAGAAGGGTTCGTCGGGTCCCGTGCAGATTGGTCGCACGGAGGTGTCTGTCGGCGAAGCCTCGGCTCGGGCGGGGGACGGGGTCCGCCGGGTGAGCGACGGGCAGCGCGTGTTCTGGATGGGGACCGCGTCGAGGGTGCAGAGCCCCCGGCGCTGCGGCGGGCCGGTGTTGCTGCTGCGCTGCGGCGCGATCGGCGGCGTCGCCGACCGCTTGCTGCCGCTGCAGACCGACGGCTCGTTCCCCTCCGACGAGCTTCTTCCGGGGAGGACGCTGCCAGCTTCGTAGGCGGGAGCTGTGTGGGGCGTGGGAATACTCTGTTGTACTCGCCTTGGTACTATCACTTGCCAACTACCGGTGCAACAGATACACAGCGACTTCCATCGTCGAAGGAGTTCTTGCTTCTAGTACTAACAATCTTGCGGGTGGCCCTTCAAAGTATTGTGCAGGCTAAAAAGACGTAGGTAGCGTGTTTGTCATCAGAGGTGGTTGACAGTAGAAATTCCTAATACGTGGGAAAACGATCAACCGGCACGCACCAACAAAGCAACGCATCAGTGCGTGGCTTCCCTTAGCGCGAGACTCAAATGTATCTCCTCCAACTCTACCGTTCATCAATTTAGACCTTTTAACCCTCGTTTTAAAGTGCTTTGCGACTTTCCATCACCATATCGGCCTCTAGCTCCAAACTGAACGACTCGTGCCAGCAAGGAGTTAGCCAGAACGTCGAAACTCTACAAAAGCTGAAAGATCTTTTGTATCGCCCAGGTACGCATAGTAACTTGTGCATACTCCACGCAGACAAAAGTGCCGGCACTGTGCTGCGCGACAATGCGCAAAAGCCATGGGGGTGGCAAGAACTAAGCCACAAACCTGCTTCGTCAGCCCCTCGCGGCTTGGCGGGGGCTTCCCTCTGCGGCACGGGCGGCAGCGCGGGCGCGGCGACGGCGGCTGCGGGTTCCGACGGGCGGCTCGGTCGCGGCGGCGCCGCGGCGGCGCAGGGGCTGAGGCCGTTGTTGACGAGGGCTAGGATCGACCGGTCCAACTGCGGCGAGAACACGCCGGCGCTCGACGCGATCGACGACGCCGGAACGCTGCTGACGCTGTCCATGCTGCGGCTCCGGTCGGAGCCGCTCGAATACTCCGCGTCGGCGGCCGCGCAGCGGATGGAGCCGGCCATGTCGTTGTCGGCAGGCTTCGCGCCAGCTTCCCACGCAGACTTGAACGGCCGCTCGACGCACTCGGTCCTGCCGAAGAAGCCGGCGTTTTGCCTGCCGCCGCGGAGGGCCATCAGGTCGCCGACTATGCTCGCCTTCAAATGGGCAAGCTCGAGCACGAGCCGCTTCGCGTGGGCCTGCAGCGCCGCCTTTTCGGAGAGCAGCTGCGCGCAGCCCGCGCACGCCGGCCCGCCCTCATCGCCAGCCTCTGTCAAAACGCTGACCTCGAAGTTCAGCGTGTCGGACAACACCGCCACGTGCGGGCTCCGGTGCCGCGCCCGCCCTCTCGTCGCGGCCGGCGTGTCCGGGTCCTTAACGCGCTTGAACGGCTCCGGCGAGCCGCACGCGTCGTCGGGCGCCATCGCGCAGCATTCCACGCCGACGGTCATTGAACCCCCCCTCCTCCGCCGGTGTCGGTCGCAGGAGTCTTTTTCGGCTGGCCAAAGTGAGAAAAACAGTGAAAGAGTGCGTACGGTAGCGAGTAGAGAAGAGAAACGAGTGTACAAGAAGTTGGCGGTAGCACAAACTACCGGACCAGCCGTAAATCACATTATCCCTCAAAACCAGCACCAATAACAACGACCCCCTCCCCGCTTTCCTCTGGGCGGCGGTCATTGGTTCCGGTTCTGTTTCCACGCTCCTCAGCGACCTCGGAGTTCGTGGTTGCTCTCTCGTCGCAATGGTTGATTCTCTTTCTTCCTCATGGGGAACCGCAGCGCAACCTTCTGCGCGCGGTCTTTTCCCCCTCCCTTTGCTACAACTAATCCGGGTGACATTCGGTCGGACTGCCGGCCCACTTGAATCGCCCGTACCGTAGGTTTCGAGCTTCATCGTGTAGACCTTTCCTTCTCTTTTCTTTTTGCGGTAAAGGCGGTTCCTACATTGGATCGCCTCCTGGGAACATTTACCTTCTTCACTCGCAACTGCAGTCTCCTCAAGCATTTCCTACAAAGCAGGTGCATTCTCCACTGCATACAAAAAAAAAAAGCTGTTTTTTGCTGTTTTCTTCTGCTCTCTTTTTGAAGCCACCTCCCCGTAGCTTCACTGCGCGCAGAGACAAATGTAACAACAATGCAAGCCTCGTGTTCGGACCAATGGAAGGGAAAAGCCACGGGAATTGCAGCAACCTTCTGCGCGGGTCTTTTGCCCCCCCTTTGCTACACCATGTCCCAGTGACTGTCTGCCGACCTTGCGGGCGACCACATGAATCCACCGTATCGGGTTGTCGAGCTTCATCGTGTAGACCTTTCCTTCTCTTTTCTTTTGCGGAAAAGGCGGTTCCTCCGATCAACTTCACGCTGGGGCGGCACCAAAGCAAGTATCAGACTCAGTGGCTGATTCTTCGTCTTCCTCCAACGCCAACACGTGGCTACAGTGGCAGTGATTGCCGTCCAGCAGGTTTCTGTCCAGACCAATCTTACCCGCAAGTTGTTGCGACGTCACAAGCGGCGGACTACGAAGGAGGGTAAGAAATGACCTGTCAGTTGCGGGAAACGGACAAGAAAAAATGAGAACGCTCCCAGAGCGAGATAGTCGGGAGCAAGAAAGACTTCAGATTCAGAGGCAGAAGAAAGGATGCCGGCTTCTCTTTTCCCTGTTCGCATTTCTTTTTCCGTTCCCTCCCACCACCCTATTTTTTCTTTGATGATGCCCCGTGCAGATGCCTGCACCCGCTGAAAAGTGGAACCGGTAACGAGAGGAGGAGAGGAAGATGAAGGGCTAGAAAGCTGGGCGATCGGGTAACATAGATTTTATTTTTTCCCTTCAAAGAACGACAGCAACGTCACAGCATGTGTCAAGCTAGCCCAACCGAAGGTTGATTCCTTTTCGACAGGGTTTCTGTGCCGAGAGGGAGTTGTTTGAGTGACCTTTTTCTTTTACTCTTGAACAAGTCAGGGCATTAGCTTGGTTTCCGGCACATTTTTCAAATTTGGACCGCTAACGGCTTTTTGCGTCCTCACTCAGGAAAGGGCTCAACACAGTACGACGCGACGTATCTTCACGACAATGCTGGGCCCTGAGTGTTTCGGACTGCAGATTGGCCACCTCTGCCGGGGGCCTGGGTGATGGTGTGAGTGCCATTTATTTCTTCTTTTTCCCCGCCGGCTTTTCCAAATTTGGACTGACAGTCCAAATGTGGATGAAGAAGCTAATCCCCGGAATAAAGTACCTGGCTGGGTAGTTCAAATCTTGCCTGAAACGCGGTCACACGGCAGTACCGTAGGCACTGTTCGCACGGTAACATAACCAAATTGCTGAACATGGGTTTAGAAGCCGCCCAGCCGGACACGGCCAATGGGCGACCCGCCTACCATAAGCTTCGGGCCCTTCCCTATGAGCCCACCCTAAAAAATACCCGACGTTGTCGGACAAGGTAGTAATCACGGTTCAGCATCCCTTCGTTGATGGAAACTATTCCCAATCAGGGGCCCTGGGTAAGACTGGCGTTTTCCGCCACTGCAGCGCATTTTGCCTGCCGGAAGGTGTTGGGGGCACTGCTGTTCCTGGGAGGCATAGTGGGTATCACCGCGACGTTGAGCGGCGTCTACAATATTTATTGTTGTTTTCGACGCTAGTTCGGAGCCGTAGACTCGAAAGAATGCACGGTGTGCTGCGGGAGGATTCTCACACAACGTACTGCGCCGGGTCACCAGGTCACACGACGACGGCACTTCAGCTTTCCGACCCCCTGTCTTGTCAGCTGTGTGTGCGCCTGTCTCATGGGCCAGCTGCTGTGCTCTTTACTGCACTTTGATTGACTGCTTCAAAAACAAAAACTAAACGATCCGGTGTGTGGGCGAGCTTTTCTCTGAGCGAGAGAGGGATCGGTAGCGGGTGGGAAGGGAAATCACGGTTCGAGCTAGGAAGACGCGTGCAAACGGGGGGCCTCGGGCGTTGTCCGTGCCAGGAACACTCCGTCTCCGAAACGACGCAAAAATGGGCGAATTCGGCACATTGGGCGGCGAGGAGAAGGCTGTTCACCTTCCAGGGTGATAGAACAGATGTACGTGGGAAGGACGAACCTGTGCACAGGTGGGTCTTCTTCTATTTTCCTTCCTGAAAATACTCGAGGGACTGCCCTTGTGCTCATTTCGAAGGAGGCTAGAGGGGGAGAAAACAATACATAACTACAAAGTGGGTCTTTTTTGTTGAACGCTCACGCCCGCCACTAAACCCAGATTTACCTGTGTTTCGTGTGGGCCACAGCACATTTACCTCCTTTGATCTATCGCAACTGGCAGTCTCCTCAAGCATTTC
This sequence comes from Diplonema papillatum, assembly GCA_030068145.1. Lineage (NCBI taxonomy): Eukaryota > Euglenozoa > Diplonemea > Diplonemida > Diplonemidae > Diplonema > Diplonema papillatum. Next base: position 288,190 of record JAPJBO010000081.1, on the reverse strand, counting down.
CTACGAAGCAGGTGCTTATACAAAGAAAAAAACTGTTTCTTGCTGTTTTCTTCTGCTCTCTTTTTGAAGCCACCTCCCCGTAGCTTCACTGCGCGCAGAGACAAATGTAACAACAATGCAAGCCTCGTGTTCGGACCAATGGAAGGGAGAAGCCACGGGAATCATTGGTTCTGGAATTGGCGCTCGCCGCCCTAATGTGAGATCAACCAGTAATTAACAGAGCCCTGACCGAATGCCTGCGGACGTCTAATAGAGGAATTGCAAGCATGTGCTTGGAATGGACATGAGCTCAACACCGCACTGGTCCCGTCTGCGCCGTGTTTCGGTCCTTTAAGCCACGGCACAGAAGGCGGACCATTATCAGCACGGAACCTGAGTGTCTGCAGACAGGACTGCGGTGTGAGTCGAATAGGGGAAGGGTCAATACAATCATACTGTACACGACGCACATCTAAAATGGCACGACAAGTGTTTTTACTCAAGTGTTTACTACTGATGACAACAGTTGTGCACAATAAGCACTGTTACAAAAGATTTGCAAATGGGGTTTTACTACTCGTCATCTCTTGTCAACGTAACTACCAGTATGTAGAGTTCACTAGTGCGTCGTGGACTCCCCCGTCCTCGTGTCCCCAAAAGGTACAGAGTATTCATCGGCCTGCAGATACTGTCGAAGACCACAGCATCCACAACTCGGCATTTGAAATTGTCCAAGGAACGAGCGTAGTTGGTCGTGTTTACGCGTCGCTCGCCCTTCGCACAATTCGCTACTTAACGACTTGGCTTTTATAGGGCAGGGGCTTCTGACGTTCCTGCTAGAGAGAGCAACTTGCACTTTCCGGCACCTACTTTTTTCCTGTTGAGCTCGTTTCAGGAGCCTCATCTGCACGTTCCCGAGATGATACGTGCGCATATCCTAGAAAGCCTGCGCTATTGAACAGAGGGAGCAGAGAAAGGTGAAAAACAAACGGGAAGAAATGTGAAAACGGTTTTTGCCTAGAGGCTTTTCGTGTTATTCTGCAAATGCTTTGAGCTATCTTTGTGTCTGTGCTTGCAGTCGTCTTCTTAACCATGGTTAAGTGCGCAAATGGTGTCAGCCGAAGCTGGTAAAGCTGGAAAAATATGCATGCCACTTCCCTCCGCTTAGAACACTTCCGGAAGTACTGCAGACCCTGAGTGAGAGGGCCTGACTTGAAAATGTTCTTGGACCCGCGCCATGATGGCTATGCGCACTCTGACGCATATTTGGGACCACCAGGATAGCCACGGAGAGTGGCATCCACAGGAGCACAGCTGTGCAACCACTACTTTGGTGTGTTGTTACAACCTGCGGTAATCGCGCTTGTCTGCTGGTGGTGGACAACACTTGTAGCTGGAGGAGACACCCGACACAGCAGCTCAAGAACTTGCCGCCCACTGCCTGCGTTGAGAGTGATTGTTTCTGGGGTTATCGGCAGCAACAGCGGGGGCCCTTGCAAAAGTGGGACTGTGCAAGAGACTGCGGGCCAATTTTAGGCAGTTTTCTGATTGAAGGCTCCGGAGAAGCGCTCGCACCCAACAACTACTCATTTTTCAGCAACACAGCAGACCCTTGCGCAGACCCCACCACACGCACGTGTGATTTGACACAGTTCATGTCCGCGGGTTCGTAGAAGGGTGTCAGGGAGCGGTCGCAGAGAGAAACAAATTCAAAGACCACTGCCTGTTGTCCTTGTTTCGTGATGCGAGCCTCACGACAGCCACAAAGTATTCCAGACTCGATGATAGCACAGAAAGATGGATGAACGATGCCGCAGCACAGCAATTTTCGAAGGCTCTGTACCCAAACAAAACCTCTCAGCCATTGATAGAAACGGTGCTTGAAAGTGCGGGACGTCGGCAAGGCATTTCACTGACATGAAGAAGAGGCAGTTAAATGGCACATGATGGTGTCAACAGGGGTTTCTGGCCGAGGGGTGCAATGGAACCTACCACCCACTCAAAAGAATCTAGATTTTGATCGACAGCAATTGTTTTTTTCCGAGTGACTATTCGTTCCCGGCGAACCGCCGGTTTTCAAAAAGCGAAGGAGGCGAGAAAGCTGATATGCAGATACATGGCGCCCTTGTGGTGACCGACGCGGGTGTGTGTGTGGGTGCGTGGCAACCATGAGATCGTTTGATGTGCTCGACATCTGACGAGGATATGTCGGGAGGCAAGTTGTCAGATCGTCTAAAAAGGCGCGGTGATGGAGGCGCTGTTGAGTACGTCATGCTGCTAAGCGAGGAACGCACGGTGCGACCTCCATTCGCTTCAGCGAACGGCACGTTCCCTTCAAGGCCCATTTCCTTTTCGGCCCCATAGCGGTCCGGACTGCTCGTTGCGCCTTCCCACCGCAGGATGAAGAAGCGAACTAGGAAAAGAAGCTGAACGCGGCCTCAGGGCGCTGCCGTGCAGTGGGGTCTTCTTTCGGACCCGCGCCGGTGTGCGTTACGAGTTCGAAATCGTCGATGTACTCGGCTTCGAGATCTGCGGAGGACACGTTAATGGTGGTGTCTTGAGGTAAGTCGTCAGTCGGCGACGGAGCACCGGAGCAGGCGGTGTTTAAAACGTCATGCAGCTGAGCGAGGAACGCACGGTGCGACCTCCATTCGCGTCAGCGAACGACACCTTCCCTCCAAGCACGAGCAGTCCGGACTGCTCGTTCCGCCTTCCCACCGCAGGATCATGATGTTTGAATGGACACCGGGCTTCAAGAAGCGAACGAGGAAAAGAAGCTGAACGCGGACACAGGGCGCTGTCGTGCAGTGGGGTCTTCTTTCGGACCCGCGCGGGTGTGTGTGACGAGTTCGAAATCGTCGATGTATTCGGCTTCGACATCTGCGGAGGACACGTTGGTGGTGGCTTGGGGTAGGTCGTCGGTCGGCGACGGAGCACCGGAGCAGGCGATGTTGAAAGCGTCGCCGCAGCTCTCGTAGCCGTCGTCCGCCGCCGTCAGCGAGTCGTTGGCGAAGGACAGCTGCGCCGAAGACGCGTTCTCGCCGATGTCGCAGTAATCGTCGCCGTCTTCCCGACACGGCGACCCCTCGGGGTCCGGCTGGTTGCTGCCCGCGCTGCTGCCTTCGCTGTAAAAAGGGGCGGTCCCTTCTTCCCGATTACCAGCAGCAGCACCAGCAGCAGCAGCAGCAGCAGCAGGAGCAGTAGTAGTCGTCGTGGGCGACACTTCCTCACGTGCTGCGCTGTCTCCGGTGCTGACGAATGGAGGTCGAACCGCGCATTCTTCGGTCATTGGCGCAGCTTCCGGCTCCGAAGAAACCTCGACGACTAGAGGACTGTCGTCGATTGGAGAGGCAAGGATCGGCGTCGCTTCCGACGTAGGTGATTGCGTCTCGGTGGGGCTGTCGCTGGCAGCGGGCGCCGCGTTTGCCGACGAGGCAGGTCGGTTCTTGTCGAGACTGTCGTCACTGGCTGCAGAAGCTTCGGCTGAGGGCGAAGGTTTCGATTGGTTCTGCTCGGGATCGCCTCTCGCCGCGTGCGGCGTGAGCACGGGAGCCGACGTTGCCAGCGAAGAAAGGACGGGTTGTGCGCGAGTGGGACTGTCCCCACCGGAGAACAGCACCGGTGCCGACGTTGCGAGTGCGGACGGGGCCGACTGCTTCGGCGAGGGAGTGCCGGGCGCCTGCCCGGAAGGCGCCGACGGTTGCGGAGCGCCGCCGGGGCCGCCGCCACCCACCCCCTGCGAGTCGCTGTCTTGGGGGGTAATCCGGCACGAGCGGAGGCGGACCTTGCGCTCGGGCATCTGCTGCACCCGGCGGGCGCCCTGCGGGGTTGGGCCGTGCGGCGCGCGGGCGAGGAGGCGCTGCAGGGCGGCCTCGAGGGTCACCGCGCCGGCCCGCGCGGCGCGGATGTCCTCCAGCTGCATGCTGGGGAACAGCTGTGCGAGCTTTCGGGTGTCGCGGGCCAAGTCATCCTCTTCGGCGATCCGCAAAAGCGCGTCGATGGCTTGGTTGTCGCTCGCGCTCGCCTCGAAGACGCGCCGCGCCACCTCTCGGTCGACGCTCGGGAACATCGTGCACAGCCGCTCGAGCTTCGCGTCCGGGGCCGGGGGGAGCGGCATCCTCTTCGCCTTCAGTCCTTTGCCTCCCGCCACCTTTCCGTCTCCCTCACCCTCGGCGTTGGTTGGCTGCGGCTTTTTCTCGTGGTGTTGTTGTTTTTCGTGTGTGTGTTTTTCTTTGTTCTTGTTTTCTTTTTTTTCTTTTGGTTCTTCTTTTCTATGTGGTGTTCTTGCCAGTTACCTGGAGGAGAAGATGTGTCTGGTGAGCTGCTGCACGCTAATTGCGTGAGTGCATGATGAGTGCATTCCGTCAGATAAACCTGACAACAAGAGCTTTCGCCATTCCCTTGGCTGGCTGACAAGCTGCATGCTACAGAACTGCAGCTGATGGCGGGTTCAGTGGTAGTTGGTCGTCGCTCGCAGCCCTCGGTTGACACCTAAGACAATCGTGCACCGTTCGACCCTTCACTTTCGCTTCTTCGGAGAGTGCAGTATCACGCGTTTCGGGCGTGGCACACCCACATTTGAACACCAGCTTTTGCGGCTGGAATTCGCAACGTTACACAACATGTTATCACATTCGCAGCCGGGATATCAAAGAATCGCCTGCTTGCCTGGCTGTTTCGCCAGAACAGCAGGTTTTGGGTTAGAAAATATTTCGAGAGCACCTGGAAGCGCGATCGCGAATTGGCGGAGTTCCATCAGGCATTGGTCAGCAAACGGAAAGGGGAGACTCGGAAGGACGCTGGTGCGTGCCCGTCATCCGAGCCGAAGGGCCCGAACGTAGAGGAAACAAATTTGCAAGCGTAATGTTCCACACCCATGAGGCAAGGTCGCTACAGGTCGTAGAATGCGTGTCTGCACATAGCCGCTTCCATTCAGCGAAAACGACCGAGGAAGATAGCTACCCAGATGCAACGGTAACCCGGGTTCTCAATTTGAATCCGTAGCAACATCTCATCGCAAACGAAGATCTGACAACACAGCTGCAGCTCTCACGTTCAGTTAAGCGACGTCATCAAGAGCGTCGCCTAAAAAGAGCACGTGTGGTCTGTCACCGGTCGCGTCGAGCGCCACCGCCGATATGTGGCCCGCGTTCTCAATGTTCTGTTTCGGTTGGTTGTGTCTCCCTTCAGGCAAGCCTTTCCTTCGCCACGCCCAAAAAGCAAAATGCACGAGGGGTTGCCTTGTGCCTATTTCGAAGGAGGCAGGGGGAACAATACAACTACAAAGAGGTCGCCACTATATCAGAGTTGCGTGTGGGCTACAGCACGTTCTCTGCTTTCTCCGCTCTCTGCTGAGATATTGCTGGCTCTCCTCAAGTATACCCTACAAAGCAGGTGGCCAGCCCTGAAAGAATAGTAGTCTACCGACCAACAACTGCTTCTGTTAGGAACGATGGTGCTCCCTCCACAAGCACAAGCCGCTCATGCTTTCAGGCGCGTCTAAGGTGCGTATAAGTCGATCTTTGAGTGCGTGAACCCCTCCAAAGAAAGGTCCAACACACTAGTTCCAAGCTATTTAGCCCGGGTCTCTGGGTCCCGTCCCCCTCCTTCTCTTGGTCGCCTGGTCTTGCGTCTTGTTGGTCCGTCCTCGCGCTTCCCCTTCGTTTTGCATCACCTCGTCTCCACTCCCTGCCGCACGGGCTTCTCCGGTTTGCTCAGAGCGCGTCTGTGCGGCTCTGAGAGAGAATGGGGGTGCCAGATCGTGGATATGTGCTACACCCGTGTCTGAGCAATCAGCTAACAAAACTCTGGGCAAACACCCTACATGTGAATGAGACGCGCTAGAATAAACTGACTTGCCTTCTTTGTACTGTGGCCATCTACGCTCCACGTTTTCCGTGTGGTTGAAGGTTGTAGTCAGGTATCGTTGCTCATTTCCAGCCAAGGGACTTAAATTCTCCCTACCTTGGGAAGGTGTAAAAAACATTTTGGTAAACATTGTTTACCGATTTTTCAGAAAAGGGGGGGGGTCGGTAAACATTCACTGTACTGTGGGTCGGGCCTGGCGTGTCGCTCTCTATAGTGCGTCTTCGTCACAACCACGCAGCCTGTTGAGGTGGGGGGGCCTCCAAGCGAACACTTTTGAAGCCGGACAACCTGCATACGTCTGTTTTTCAGTGGGGACAACCTCCGAACCTTGGCCTTGGACGTGCGGTAACAACGTCCCCACATTGGATAGGTAGGATTCAGAGGTTGTCCCATCTCGAAAACAAGGTTTTAGAGGTTGTCCCACCTCGAAAACAAACCTTTAGAGGTTGTCCCACCTCGAAAGCAAACTTTTAGAGGTTGTCCCACCTCGAAAACAAACTTTTAGAGGTTATCCCACCTCGAAAACAAACTTTTAGAGGTTGTCCCACCTCGAAAGCAAGCTTTTAGAGGTTGTCCCACCTCGAAAACAAGCTTTTAGAGGTTGTCCCACCTCGAAAGCAAGCTTTACGAGGTTGTCCCACCTCGAAAACAAACTTTTAGAGGTTGTCCCACCTCGAAAACAAGCTTTAAGGGGTTGTCCCACTTCGAAAACAAACTTTTAGAGGTTGTCCCACCTCGAAAACAAACTTTTAGAGGTTGTCCCACCTCGAAAACAAACTTTTAGAGGTTGTCCCACCTCGAAAACAAACTTTTAGAGGTTGTCCCACCTCGAAAGCAAGCTTTTAGAGGTTGTCCCACCTCGAAAACAAGCTTTTAGAGGTTGTCCCACCTCGAAAACAAGCTTTAGAGGTTGTCCCACCTCGAAAACAAACTTTTAGAGGTTGTCCCACCTCGAAAGCAAGCTTTTAGAGGTTGTCCCACCTCGAAAACAAGCTTTTAGAGGTTGTCCCACCTCGAAAGCAAGCTTTAAGAGGTTGTCCCACCTCGAAAACAAACTTTTAGAGGTTGTCCCACCTCGAAAACAAGCTTTACGAGGTTGTCCCACTTCAAAAACAAACTTTTAGAGGTTGTCCCACCTCGAAAACAAGCTTTAAGGGGTTGTCCCACTTCAAAAACAAACTTTTCGAGGTTGTCCCACCTCGAAAACAAACTTTTAGAGGTTGTCCCACCTCGAAAACAAACTTTTAGAGGTTATCCCACTTGCAGTTTACTGAGGGAACTGGAGCAAGACGCATGGCTAGACGAGCACGACCACCTCGAATCGACACCAGAAGAATTCGGGGTGGGGCTGGCTTCGACGACTAGTAATATCCCGGTAAATGGTAGCACTCCTGAACAAGCCTGAACCAACAGGATCAAAGAATGTCAGTCACACCTTCCCGATTCTTTTCAGCCCCCACATTCAATCAACTTTGCGGGAGTGTCTCTCGTTGGACACCATCCGGGCACCGCCCGGTCGCCTGACTCCCGTGAATCCCATTCTTCCCCGATTGCAGGGGAACCCCCTGCGCAGCGACTCGGTGCGGCTTCAGACCCGCAGAGTGACGCAGCGCGTGACCCCGCAGGCGCGACGACTTGCGGTTACGCAGCGCATGACATCGGCCACGGCGGCGGTGTCGGGTTGGGCAGCACATGCCCTGATGCGCAGCGACTCGGTCCGGTAGAAGGTTCCCTGGTGGGACACGACGTGGCGTGCTCAGGCGGCGCGCTACGACCCGGTCCGGTTGAGGTTTTTGGGGAGGCGACATGTTTCGCGACAGGTGAATGGGAACCTGCCCTTGGGATGGCTCCCGGGGCGGTTAGCGGGTTTGACCCGTCATGTTTTACGGGATTCGCTCCGTCTGGTTTGAATCAAACCATTGTTCCATTTCTGTATCCTTGGGGTTCTCCGCAAGGACCGTTTTTCATGGGTGGTTCTGCACCTCCAGGGTGGTTACCACCAGTTGGTACCGCGTTTTCGCGGTCTCTTCCTCAACCTGGCGTTGTAGGGGGAACAGCTACACCAGGTGGGCCTGAAAGCTCCGGTGCAGCGGCGCCTGTGCACCACATCTCGGGAGTTTCTCCAGGGGGGTTTTCCCCCATGGCTTCCGCGCTTCAGAGCGTTCCGGAGTTCAAGGTTGCTGATCTGCTGCCTGCCGAAGAGTTACCCGCTCCGTCAGCCATGCCCGGCACTGAGTTTACTGCATTGCCGCCGCACGTAGGGGATTATCTGGCTCCGCTGAGCGACGTTGTGGGCCGTCGGGTCCACGGCTTTACCAGACGCGCGCACAACACGCGTCTTCCCCAGTCGCAGGCGGAAAAGGAGGCACCTCTCCACGTGGCGGCGGTGCCGGCCATGGACACGGCGGCGCTCCGGCTCAGGATGAAACCTGACGTACGCGCGAGATTTGACTCGGTCTGCAATGCCACGTTTTTCCCCGTTCGTGACGATCAAGAAGGAGACTCGTCCGGGGGCCAGCAGAGGAGGAGTCACCTCAGGTGCTCCCACGCTTCCGAGCTCGTGAGGCTTGGCATTGCGTCGCCTTCCGACACGCCGGGCACTTTCCGCAACGTGCCTTTTACGGTCGTGGAGGACAAGGCGGGCCGCCTGCGTCAACGGTTCATTCTGTGGACGCAGGAGGCTAACGATGTGCTAAGCCGCCAAGGCTACGTGGCTCAGGTACCATTGGGCCATGTCTCGGAGTACCTCGATGTCGTAGAGTCCGAGTGCGCCACAACGCGTGATTTGCGTTGTGGCTTTTATCAAGTAAAAGTCCCTGAGGAGGCTCGAAAGAACTTCGGTTTTCTCGATGAAGATGGCAATGCCTACGTCCTAAATAGGCTGCCGATGGGACACTCGTGTGCACCAGAGCTGATGCACACGCTAACAGCTGTGTTAGCAAGCCACCCGGACTTCGTTGGGCCTGAATTCACGGCCGACGGGGTAACAGTCCATGCCTGGGTGGATAATATTCGTATTTGTGGATCCCGTGCCGCAGTGCTCTGCCAGACCGAGAAGCTTGATCGGCTGGCCGCACGGGTCCACGCTTCTTGGAAGCCCGAGGATAGCAACGACGCTTCCTTGGGCTATGATTTTATAGGGGTCAGTTTTGACCACGGTCGGAAGACCGTCTCTCCGGCGGCTCGCCTGATCGAAAAGATCCGGGCCGTCGATCTCTCTAGCCCAACCGCCGGCGATTTAGAATCGCTCGGCGGTCGTCTGCTCCATGCGAGCTCAGTCGTGAACGCGTTCCCCGGCTCGTTCTGGTTCGCCGTCAAGTTCTTGCGACGGATAACGAACAGCCTCAACAAGGGAACCCGCACGCAGTCAGAGACTGTGCGTGTGCCGGCCTCCATACGGAGGGATTTGCGATCATGGATCGATTCTGTCGATGTGAACAGAAAGTTCACGCGTCCGTCCACGAACCGCCCGTACGCGGTCTACGTGGACGCTTCCTTGCTGGGGTGGGGTGCTGTCCTGGTTGACCGGCAGACAGCAGAACTGACTGTGTTGGGTGGCGCGTGGACCGAGCAGGAGACTCGGCACCACATAAACACGCTTGAAGCACTGGCTCTGAAGAGAGCCGTAGATGCGCTACCCCCGTCAGTGGTAGGGAGCGCGGTCGACATCCATGTCGACAATACGACCGTGGTCGGGGTGGCGCGGAAGAAAAACTGCATGCTCAACAAGGCGTTGAATGACGCAGTTGTGCACGCGTTGACCCGACTACGCGATTTGAAATGTTCCTGGTCCATCTCGTGGATCAGCACGAAGGAAAACCCGGCCGATGTCCCTTCGAGAGTTGCCCTTGCCGCTGACGCCTCGGAAGAGGATCGACAGCGACTTTTACTTGCGGTGAGGGCATTCTTTACTCGCGAGGGGGCTGGTGGCGTGACGTCGTCCCAGCGGCGATCATAGCTTGCCTCATGGTCGGTGTTCTTCCCCTTCGTTTGTTTGTAAGTATCCGCTTTGGTTTCACCCTTTGTTTTCAGATGGAGTTGCACGAGCCGACCGGAGGAAGGGGTCAGCACAAGCCCCAGGAAGCCAAGCCAGTGCGAGAGGCCAGAAGACGCCAGCTCCAATTCTTGCAGTTTACTGAGGGAACTGGAGCAAGACGCATGGCTAGACGAGCACGACCACCTCGAATCGACACCAGAAGAATTCGGGGTGGGGCTGGCTTCGACGACTAGTAATATCCCGGTAAATGGTAGCACTCCTGAACAAGCCTGAACCAACAGGATCAAAGAATGTCAGTCACACCTTCCCGATTCTTTTTCCCACCCTCCATCCCCCTGGCCTGGTGGCGTGACGTCGTCCCAGCGGCGATCATAGCTTGCCTCATGGTCGGTGTTCTTCCCCTTCGTTTGTTTGTAAGTATCCGCTTTGGTTTCACCCTTTGTTTTCAGATGGAGTTGCACGAGCCGACCGGAGGAAGGGGTCAGCACAAGCCCCAGGAAGCCAAGCCAGTGCGAGAGGCCAGAAGACGCCAGCTCCAATTCCTCGAAAACAAACTTTTAGAGGTTGTCCCACCTCGAAAGCAAGCTTTTAGAGGTTGTCCCACCTCGAAAACAAGCTTTTTGAGGTTGTCCCACCTCGAAAACAAGCTTTACGAGGTTGTCCCACCTCGAAAACAAACTTTTAGAGGTTGTCCCACCTCGAAAGCAAGCTTTTAGAGGTTGTCCCACCTCGAAAACAAGCTTTTAGAGGTTGTCCCACTTCAAAAACAAACTTTTCGAGGTTGTCCCACCTCGAAAACAAACTTTTAGAGGTTGTCCCACCTCGAAAACAAACTTTTAGAGGTTATCCCACCTCGAAAACAAACTTTTAGAGGTTGTCCCACCTCGAAAGCAAGCTTTTAGAGGTTGTCCCACCTCGAAAACAAGCTTTTTGAGGTTGTCCCACCTCGAAAACAAGCTTTACGAGGTTGTCCCACCTCGAAAACAAACTTTTAGAGGTTGTCCCACCTCGAAAACAAGCTTTTAGAGGTTGTCCCACCTCGAAAACAAACTTTTAGAGGTTGTCCCGCCTCGAAAGCAAGCTTTTAGAGGTTGTCCCACCTCGAAAACAAGCTTTTTGAGGTTGTCCCACCTCGAAAGCAAGCTTTACGAGGTTGTCCCACCTCGAAAACAAACTTTTAGAGGTTGTCCCACCTCGAAAACAAGCTTTACGAGGTTGTCCCACTTCAAAAACAAACTTTTAGAGGTTGTCCCACCTCGAAAACAAGCTTTAAGGGGTTGTCCCACTTCAAAAACAAACTTTTCGAGGTTGTCCCACCTCGAAAACAAGCTTTTAAAGGTTGTCCCACCTCGAAAACAAACTTTTAGAGGTTGTCCCGCCTCGAAAACAAGCTTTTAGAGGTCCCACCTCGAAAGCAAGCTTTTAGAGGTTGTCCCACCTCGAAAACAAACCACGGGCAACCACGTGAGTGTTCACTGATTGAACCATGACACGCATGTCCAGAAACCCTGCCTGGTCCTCCGTGCGAGATTGCACCATGAAGCATACCATAGATCGCGTGAAGCGCGCCAGCCAGTCGTGGTAGGCGGCGCCGCTCGAAAGGTACGAGAGGTCGATGGCCGAGAACAAAACGGGAGCCGCAGCTTGCGCGGACCGGCACCGGTCGACGACGGGGCTCGCCGCCGACACGAGCACCGCCTTGCTTTTGAACGCCGGCGCCACGGCGACCCAACGAGACACCGTCGTAACGAACGCCCTGGGCACCCCGACCTGCCCACGGGAAAACACGTGCGAGAAGGACGGCGAGAGGGGCATCGAGGAAAGAGGCGCGGCGGCCGGCGGGGGCTGTCCGCATGGGGTCACCAGGCACAGATCCGCGTCGGGGCCGGCGAACAAGGCCGCGGCCTGCCGCCCGGCTGCGTAGAGGACTTCGAAGGCCTCCGGGGAAAGTTGGACGGTGTCGGAAACGACTGCGAAGCCGGCGGTGTCCGTCGGGGCGAGTCCCGCCTTGACGTGGTTGATGCCGCTCGCGAGGAACGCCATGTCGCCTTCGGCCGGGTCGCCGCCTCCAGCCGTCTTCACGATCTGCAGCTTCCCCACGAATGGAGAAGCGCCCGCCAGCTGCAGTCTGTTTACGCACGCGTCAACGCGGGATTCGGACGTGAGTGGATACAGGATGAACTGGCCGTAAGGCACCGCAGCGAGCACCGCTTTGTTGGTGCAAGGGACGATGAGCGGGACCTTCACGGAGGCCCACGCCGCTTTGGCGCGGTCGACTTCCTGGAAGGCGTCCTCCGTCGCCTGGGCGAGCCGCCAGACCTCCTTCGTCTCCTCCTCCGCCTTCGCGGCGAGGTCCCGCCGCTCCGAAGTCAAGCGGTCGACGGCACCCGTCAACTCCTGCTGGCACAGCCCGTACTGCGTCACGTGCAGCACCCACAGCAAGCCCCAGCAGAGCAGCAACGCGGACACACTCAACACGGCAAGCCGCTCCGTGCTCACGTAGCTCCGACCGCGTGGGCCCATGTTTCCCGTATGGTTTCCCGCCTTCGCTCACACACGGCCGCTCGCGTTTCTTCCTCTCTTCGGTAGGGGCGCCAGGCAATGGGTCGCGTTCTTCTCTTCGGAAGGGGGGCTTTTCTCCCTCTTTTTGCCGTGTCTAGGCAAATGCCATACCCCGGCCCTCCCCTCGAGGCTGCTGCTTTTTTGAGTGGGTGGGAACCCCCTTGCACGAACAAAATGAAGCACCTGATCAGTCTTATCAGAATATCTCAATCCTCCTGACTCTGTGTCGTTGAAGTTCTGAGGCTGGCACGTCGCGTGCGAAGAGGTAACCGCAGCGCCGTCGATGCAGATTATCGCCACCCACTGATTGTTTGCTTCCTAACCCAAACTGACCCTGGCTCATCCCACAAGTTGCTAACTGCGTCAGGGCTCCATGGGGCAGCCCGAAGCATTCCAGTGGGTGAGAAAAGGCCGAGGGAGCGGGCTCTTCAATGACGCCAACCCCTCGCTGTCATCACCTGGCGCAAGTCCACTGTGAAGTCCATGGGATACCTCGAGGCAAACCAGGTGCTTGATGGTTCGGTGGGTCTGACCAGAGGGTGAGAAAAGGCCCACGAAGCGGGATCTCCAATGATGCCAACCACTCACTTTCATCACGTGGCGCAAGTCCACTGTGAGCCATGGGATACCTCGAAGTGCTTGATGGTTCGGTGGGTCTGGACCACGTCAACACCGCAACAGGCCTCCTGCCGTCGTGTTATCCACCCACTCATCGCGAGAGGAGTTCAGTTTGAAAAGGTACTTGTAATGAAAAGGAAGCACCGTCGGAGCTCATTTTCGTGTGCGGGCGCGGGTGTGTGTGCTGCGCCGTTTTCGATTGATTTTGGTACCGGTCCGAAGCCGGCGGACCCGTGCCAATACGATATTCGAGTGATTACCAAGGGACTTTTTAGTTATTTAGTCGCGTAACGAGTCCCCAGCACTGCACGCCGACGAGTACTGTAATGGCAGCGTCGGAGAAGCCGCGGAAGAAAACAATTCCGCACACAATGCGGGCGCGCGCCGTCACAGTCGGCGCTCCTTTCGGCAAGACTTCCAAGGATTCCTGCCGAAGCAGGAAGGAACTCTGGTGATTCTAAGGGCGGGGGAAAAGAACTATCCGCCCCCCACACAATGACGGGTACGACGATGCGTGCTCGGTACGAGCTGCATTCGGAGTTTGAACGTGGCCGGATTGAGTTCTTTTGAGTGCATGAACCACGTGGATAGCACTTTCATGCAGGCCATCCGGAGGCGCGCCAACCACGAAGTACTGGCGGTCGGAACGCCACCATTTCCAGCTTGGGGTTGGCACAAAAGCTCGAGGCTGAAGGCAACAGCCGACCGAAGACGCAGTCGAGCCGCACCGACGAGCATCGCCTCGTGTACAACTCGGATCCGAAGCGCAAACTCGCCTTTCTGTATCCGGGTTTCCAGCCCTTTGCGCAGTTTGCTTTGCGGACACCGGGGCTTGCCGCTTTCGTACTTCGGGTCGCTCCCCCCTGTGTGCAGGTCGGCGCCGGTGTGGAAAGACAGCTTCGTGGGAAGCTGTTGCTTCCGAAGGTGAAGCCCTGCTTCGGCATGCCGAAAACTCCTCACTCGCCGATGGTCGGAAACTGCATCTTCTTGCTGAGAACGACTGTCTTCAAAGAACGGGAGATGTAGCCCTGCGGTGTGGCGTTTTTTACTAGAGTTCAAAGTTTGCAGGCGGTTGAAGCTGGCTTGCTGCTCTATATGGCGCAACGGGGTACTTGTCCGCAGCGCTCTAAATGACGGGTTGATGGAAACGTTCGCATGCAACTGGAGCTTTGCAATAATGTAAACGAGAGTGGATACCTTCACCTGCCCACCCGCGATCAGGCACACGACGGCGCATTCAATCTCTTCCGGGTTAACTTCTGCCCCTTCGTTCGCTAAGACGAGGGCTTCAGTTAGCATCCACTGCTTAATTCGTGTTTGGAAGTTCGGGTCGTTCGGTTCAATCAAGCAAAGCGCTTTATGAACCCTTCGGATCAGCGTCAAGAAGCACACAATTCGCGCGCGGTGCAGAATGACATAGATGCCCTGTGTCGGTGTGTGGGAGGCTCACATTTCGCAGAGTTCAGAGGGGACAGTCTGCCAACAGAGACGACGGAAATGCCGATTACCGATGTAGCAAGCACCCGACCACCGCGAGCATGGCAGCTGTCACAAGGCTACAAGCCCGCCGTACGGCATGGCGTATTGCATGACAGCGCGCGTAATTCGTCAAAAACAAGAGAAAGCGGAATGTACCACTTCGGAACGGTAGCGGCTACACAGCCTGACGAACTGGTGGCAAAAGAAACGTGGTGCCACCGACAGACACCACTCAGGGGCCCGTACTACACTCTCCTGGCCACGGGTGCGACCAGATCGCTGCGCGTGACCAGAACCGAACAACAAGGTATCGTACAATCCCGCGATCTCGTAGCTACGTTGACTGCGCAAGCAGCAAAGTGCATACCAGCTTCGCGAACAGAGACGCGTTCTGCTCCATCGCTTGATCGAACTGCGCGACGTTGCAATTCTTCATCGCGTCGGTTATCGGCTGGAAAATGCTCGTCAGCCCGTAATCTTCGAGCAGCGGCCCGGCCGGGAACTTGCCCTGCGCAGTGAGTGTGTGAGATTTGAACCCGCAAAACCTGCCGACTTTCAACGACCACCCCCACGCGGTCGGCATATGGGCTTCTGGCCCAACTCATTTAGTCATAATACGTGCCCAGTGTTTTTACCGATCTCAGGTTTCACTCGCGACAGACCTCGCAGGTGGGGGAATCTTGTTCTAGTGTTTCGGCAACATCCTGCCGCTCATGTATGTTTGATGCTCAAGTCAGCTTCCACCGTTTCCTTTCGTTGCCGACGGCTGGGGGAAATACTCGAGGGACTGCCTAGCTCATTTCGAAGTGGGTTTTTTTTGTTGAACGCTTACGCCCGCCACGAAACCCAGATTTACCTGTGTTTCGTGTGGGCTACAGCACATTTACCTCCTTTGATCTATCGCAACTGGCAGTCTTCTCAAGCATTTCCTACAAAGCAGTTATACAAAAAGTCTTAGTTTGGTGTTTGGCAGAATCTTGCCTCTGATGCATGGAGGGAGGGCCAGGAACCGAAGCCTAGTACACAGCGGCCACGACAAAGTACTGGTGACTCCGTTGAAAGATGCTCGCCCTCGACACCAACAAAAGAACAAGGTGGAGGCATTTTTTTGATTTGAACGCATACGCCCGGCGCTAAACCCGGATTTGCGCCCGAGACTGTGTAGCAGAATGTAGCAGAATTAGACTGACGGTCTAATTCTGCCAACCAGAGAAGAGAACATCGAAAACGACAGTATGATGAGTATGTCACCGCTTGCGACGAGCGGTGTAAGTCCCAGTTGGGGTACCAAAGGGAACAGTAATAACAATAAGCGGTGGCATGTCGCATTTTGCGAAGTACCGCTTGGAATGGCACCTGGGTTGCACATTACCAACCACAGTTTGAACCGAGGGTTTCTGGGGTGCTCGAAATGACGGTAGAAAAAGCAGCGAAAAAAAACGCGCACCTGGACAAGCTTGACGGTGACGAGGAAAATCAGGATCCGGATCATGTTCTTGTGGTAGCTCGTGTTGCAGCAGGCGAAGGCCTCGGAGAGCGCCTGCTCCGCGTCCTGGAATTTTTGCTCGAGCATGTCGAAGCGGCCGGAGTAGTACTTGTGCGTGACGCGTTCGGCGACGGGCACCGCTTCGAGGAGCGAGACACCGAATTCCTTCTTCACCTTCTCGTTCTGGCTGGCGAGCATGCCCATGACCGACTTGAGCACGCCCATGTTGTTCGTGCAGAACGCAATCCGCGACAGCTCGTTGCAGATGGTGATCATCCCGAGCTTCTTCGACGTCTCGAGCGACGACGCGCGGTCGCTGGCGAGCTGCGTGAACACCTTCCGCAGGACCGCAGCGACTTCGTCCATGCGGACGCTGCGCTGGGGGCCCTCCCACGCCATGGCGATGCGCCGGGCGCGGGAGGACAGGGGGCTGAGCATCGGGAGCATCCAGGCGGGGTGCTCACACCGGCCGGGCGACGCGTCGTCGAGGTATCCGCTGAAGTTGCTCACCGCGGACTGCATCGCGCTGTGCGCGGAGGTCAGCCGGTTCTGGTCGAATTCTTGCATCGCAAAGGAGCAGCACGCGAGCACGGACCCTAGCTTGCGGTGCTCCCCTTGGCACCACCCGGACAGCTTCGCTGCGAGCGTCTCCACCGACGTCGCGCCGGTCTCCCGCCAGAGGACCCCTGGAGACCGGTTGTTGGTCAAAAACGCTACAAACGGCTTCACGTCGTGCACCGCCAACGCCGCCCGCAGCCTGCCCTCGACGCCGTTCCCCAGCGCGCCGCCGCCGCCGGCGGCGGCCGCCCCCGCCGGCCGCGGGCCCTTGCCGCCGCGCATCATCCCGCCGCCGAACGGCGGGGGCGCCCCGTTGCCGCCTTCCTTCTCGAGCGCGTCGAGGACGCCCATGCCGCGCCCGGCGCCCTTCCCGGCGGTCCCGCGGCCGCCGCCGCCGCGCCGCTTGCCCCGGCCGCTCATTCTGCTTTTTCCGGGGGCCTTCCCGCGCGGCCCCGCCCAGTGGTTGATGCTGGTGTTGTGTGGTGTCATGTGAATAATCCGAGGTGTCACATGCGATGCGCAAAGCACTAGTCAGTTGCTTGCATGTCGCGAGGATGTAGGAAGCTGCCGCATGCGACGCCAGTAACCGTCAGGTAGACTGCTATGGTACAAAAGCTAAAATCAAACGCACCAGACTTACAGGTTTCGTGCATGAACGTAGCTGGTTGTCTCTTCCTTGCGTCTCGTGAGCTGTAGTAGGTGCGAGCACAACAACCTAACTAGAACGCTCAAGCGACACTGATGATGGACGCCTGTCCAAGTTGCTCGGACAGCACCACCTTCTGATGATCCTGAGCTGGATTCTGTTCGCTGAAGAAAGGCAAATGCGGAAAGGTTTGTTTGGTATCTCGGACGAGATGATTTTCTGTCCACGGAGAACTCAGATCCACAACATTCATTCGAATGGTAAGCAGGGGAAGGTGTACAACTGCAGTCCCGTGAGCTGCCGACTGCGACGTTGCCAGAGAACTAAGCGAACCTTGTGCTTCGCTTGGTTCAAGGGACGAACCAGACAGCCGAGTGCTCGTCCAACCCGGGCATGCGCTCCTTCATCAGAGTCAAAATACCTTGGAACTTGTACTCGAAACGAGGAAGTGATACTTTACCACAAACTCCAACGGAGTAACAGTGACGAATGGAACCACTATCGTTGCAGAAACGTGTGTAAATCCGTTCGTACCTAGTCTTGCCCGGGTTGTTCTGTCCATCAGATTCAGAATCACGAACTTGAAAACTTGAATATACTCGAAACAAAATAGCAACTCCAACGGAGTCAACGGCACTGCAGCGCTCTCTAGAGTAGCCAACGTCTGCCGACTCCGCGCCCATTCATTCTGGTCAAGAGTCCATGTTTAGATGCGCCTTACGACTCTATCTCGCGGAGGTACCTAGAAGGCATACTTGGAAGCAGGCCTCGAAAGTTTTACCTCTTTCTCTATCAGTCATTCGATTTCGACGATCAAATATTGAGAGAGAGAGAGAGACGAGTTAGATATTGATATATCTTTCGGGCCAGGTTCGAAGTTTGGTCTGTTCTACCGACTTACACACGTGCCGGCAGGCTCCCCCTTGCGTGCGCAGAGGTTGCCACGGGTACGTCGCCTAAGTCCCTGCTTGAGTGTGCGTGGAGGTCCCACTACGCGATCGCGTTTATCACGGGTCCCGCCCTTGTGCAACTGTGGCCCAGTGCAAGCTGAACTGAGCTCATCGCTGTTTGCGAGGTGGCTGCATGCAGCTGGGCCAACTACGGGCCTCGTCTGAGTGACCGTGAAACGGCTCTAGGGGTAGAAAGCAACAGGAAAGGTACCTCGTCCTGCCGATCTCACCTCGCTCCCTCAGATCCAGGATCCGGGGTCTACCAGTGAGGGGGGCAGGGTAATACAGGGGTTCTAGACAAAAACTGAAATAGATTTGGCGCTGGGGGTCGGGCGACACGGCGTCAAAGTACAGCGCCACTTCTCGGTGCTTCTTTTTTCTTTCGTTGGTTGTTTGCATTCGGGCATTCTTTGCGTCGCGGGCGCTCCCACGCGCGCACTCTAACGAAACGGAAATGAACTCATGAGAGGAAGAAGAACAAAAAAGAAGAACTTCCCTTCCAGAACACGAGTGACCTAGGCACTACTGCCGTTTTGGAAGTTTTGAAAGCTCACGCGCGGTACCCTCGGACGGCAGCATGAGGTTCTCGCAGGGCATTGCCCTGAATTTCGTACAGACATGTGCATTCGCGATGTTGTAGCAGGTTCACCTAGACGAAGTGATTGACAACTAGGTTGCGAGTAATCTCGCAGGACACGACATCGTTTATCGTTCGCACCGATGAACGCTAAAAGCCACGAACGATCTATTTGGAAAGATGGTGCGTCTTCGGTGACCGTTCTGCCTACCGAATATGATACAGGGGCCGAAGCACGCGAGGCGCGTCAAAGCATTTCACGGAACCACTCGTCGAAATCCTCCTTCATCACCGCTTGCCGCTAGAGGCCGCGCCATGCCGAGCGAGTCTTCTGCTTTGTTTGGTTGGCAGTTTCGTCTGCTGTGCCGGAAGCAGCCACCTTGGCTCTGGGGAATTACTTCTTCTCAGGCAACACACGGCAATTTCGGCCGTTCTCTCAGACTGTCGCTTTCTCGACTTTGTACTGTGACATATCCGGCTGTATTTTCTTGCATACCAGACTGTCGCTTTCACTACTTTGCACTGCGACATATCCGGCTGTATCTTCTTGCATACCTACCCCCCCCGTGTTAGTGTCGCCGACCTAAAGGCACCTTTTCCTAAAAGGCGACACTAACACGGGAAGCCGTTGGTGAGGATGAGACATTCTTCATGCAAATACAGGGAACCCAATTGAGAACCGTCTTCCGTGTTAGTGTCGCCTACCTAAAGGCACCTTTTCCTAAAAGGCGACACTAACACGGGAAGCCGTTGGTGAGGATGAGACATTCTTCATGCAAATACAGGGAACCCTATTGATAACCGTCTTCCCGTGTTAGTGCTGCTGGGCGTTTTTTGACACGCATGCCTCCCAATCGTTGATTGCACGCACGTTGAGCGTTTCCGCCAGCGGCAAGGGCAAAGCGATGAAAAGACGCCACGGCGAAAAAAAAGGAACCCACACCTTTGCACCCTCAGTTCTGCCAGACGCTTTTGGCGAACGAGTTGAAGCTCCTCTATGGGATCTGTGTTTCGTTCGATTTGGTTACGTTCAAACGATAGTACCCGATGTCTATTAATGTCGAACTCAACAGTACTTTTCGTGTCGGTTACAGTCAGTGTGTGACAGAAGCTATTCTGATAGACTGTAATCAATAGGTCTAGTTTGGGTTAGAATGCAAAGAATCTATAATCTGCATCATAGGTCTAGAGCACTCCGTTCAATGGAGCTGAGCGAACAGGTGAGTCTCGCTGGTAGTAGAACATACCTACGCCGGCCCCTCTGAGGATGTCGTATTGGTGCTCGATCTTGTGCTGGTAGGCCACCTCGAGAGCCTTCTGGTGCTGGCTGAGGACGCTGGGCACGCCGCAAGGCGCGGTGGGGTCGGGGGTGAGCAGCGGGTTGGGCGGGTTTTGGTACAGGTCGTGGTCGGCGAGAAACTGCTTGTTGAGCATCACGCGCTCCTGCCTGAGCCGGTTGTAGTGGTCGTTGGCGAGGTATTGTTCGCGGTTGACCTCCCAGTCGTGCTTCGCGTCGAAGAGCTTGCACGCGCGCTCGAAGTGCGCCCGCGAGTCGACGCCCACCTTCTCCTTCGCCTTCTGCTTCTTCTCCACTTCCCGCAGGAACCGTTCCTCCGCGTTCTTCTCCACCTCTCGGGTCGACACCCGCTGGATGCTCTCCCGCTTGAGCCGCTCGCGGCGCTTCTCTTCCTCCACCTTCCGCAGCTCTTCGCGCTTCTTCTTCGATTGCTCCTTCTTCAAGTCGTACTCCTTCCGCTTCTCCAGCTGCACGCGCTTCTTCCTGTGCTCCTCCGCTTTCCGCATCTCTTCGACCTTCTTCTCGAACTCGAACGATTGCATCATGTTGTGCGCCCGCCTCTGCTTCCGTAGCTGCACGTGCACCCATTTTTCGTCGAAGTCCTCGATTTCCTGCGTGCGGTTGGCGTGACGGGTTAGTAGTCATACTATACGCCGACGAATACCCCACGAGACGTGTGTACACCGTCTTCACGTCTTCAAAGCTGCTATATAGATCATTTGCGGTACGTCTCTCTTACTCACGGCCCCCACCCTCTTACGAGGGAACGGGGTTCCCTCGTATGGGGCGCTTACAACATCTCTTCACCCGAGAGGTTACTTTCATGCTAATTCTGCGGGCCACAAGAGACTGGGGAACGCAACACAAAGAACAGCGTAAATATCGTTTGAGCTTGGATTCTGGACAACTTGGAGTACGGAACTTCCGGTTTGTCTCTGGCCCCCCTAATCGAGCGATAGAAACAGAGCGCAAACCTTCCGCTTCTTGTCAAGCTCGATCATCGTCTCGTGCTCCTGGTAGATGCGCTCATCAGCGAACCATTCGTCCCGGGCGCGCTCCATCTCGCGCTGGAGCTCCTCCTTGCTGCGGGCCTCTTCTTCGACGCGGAACAGTTCTTCGGCCTCCTGCTTCGCCCGCTGCTGCTCCTCTTCGGCCACGCGTTTTTGCTCGACCTGCCGCCGCTCGGCTTCCTTCTTCTCCGCCTCGATCCTCGACTTGTGCTTTTTGACGAACATCCAAAAGCAGTCGCTCCGCGCTTTTTGCCCGCGCGCCGCGCACTGCAGCTTGACGACGTACTGTAGCACGGCGCTGTCCTTCGCCGCGTTGAGCCGAAGAAAGGCCTCCTGCCGGAGAAACGTCTTCGTGTTCCCCATCTGGGCGACCTCCTTGCCAAGCCCCAGCTTTTCCAGGATCTTCCCCGCGATCGGTTTCGCCGCACCGGCGTCGCCGCGGCTCAGGAGACCCTCGCTGCCCAGCACGGCGCAGTACCTATCGCGGAACATGGTGTGCGGAAACCGGATAGGGTACCCCGCCTTCCGCACGCGCACCGTTTCGATGACGCCAGCGCACCGGAGCTGGTTCATGACTTCCTTCGGGGACCAAGACCCCGGCTTCTTCGACGGGTGCGGCTTCACGCAGCGGATCCAGTGCGGGTTCGTGCCGTTTATCAGCGAAATCAGCTCCTTCACCTGGTCGCAGAAGAACCGGCTCACCGTCATCTGCTGCGAGCCCTTCGTCGAGTCCTGGGGCGCCGGGATCAGCGTCTTGATCAGCGTGTTGCTGCTGTTCCGCATCAGCGTCCGCATCTCGTTCTTGAGCGGCTCTTTGTTTTTTTCGAGCCACGCGGACACATCGTACGTCACGCTGTTCATGTTGGTTTGCATGCGTGTGTGCCCCCGACCCGTTTCAACGTGGTGCCCCTTCACGGAAGTGCAACACGTGACGCTCAGTTCAGGCGTATGTGTGTTTCAGTACATGAGGCAAAATGCAAGGCTGCCCCTGCTTTTTGTGTTGTTGGGGAGCAATAATGACGTCGTATGCCAGCAATCAGCCGTAAGCAGTAGCAGCGTGGTACCGTGGTGGGTCTGCGAGGCCTACGGCCCCAAATACCTATCCACAGAGCCTATCAACATGACGGCTTCTGCTACGTACGTACCTAGCATCACCCGTAGACAGCCACTCCACCTCTACAGGACGATCTGGGCATCCACAGAGATGTGGGTTCACACTTGCGCGTACTCGCACGTACCACTATTTCACCGGTAGCACATGTGCACACATAGAGGACTACATGAGGTGGTACATGCTGTTACCTCTCGTTGTCTCGGGATGCTCCGTTTCTTGGTTGCCTGTGTTCCTAGCAACACTTGAGTTCGGCTGGCACGGTACGAACTGTCGCGATGATGTTTTTTTCCAGAAAATAGTCAGGGCCGCCATGTGATCACTCCGATAAAAAGCATACTCGCCGGCGTAGTGCCGTATGGTGAACGTGTTCGGGCTTGACAGCTGCCTCCGGTAGAACTCGTGCGCGCGCTTGCCGTTTGCGCCTGGGGTGCCACCGAATGCGTCGTGCAGCTTCGAGATGAATTGCTGGTCAGTGCCTCCCGGCAACGAGCACTCGACATCCAGCATCGAGAAGACCGAAAGCTTGCCGCTCAGCAGGTCAAGGCACGCGGAGTTGTCCGCGAACGTGACGCCCGTCGTATCGATGCCCTCGCGCTGGCACTCCTTCATGTCCTCCACAAATATGTAGTTGTTGTAGTGGCCCTGCAGCGACTCGTTGGCCAGGTTGATGCACAGCTGCTCGAACGAGTTGTGCTCGAAATCCTCGAAGCCAAATATATCGAGGAGTCCCAGCCAGTTCGATGTGTCCGCCCCGCGGTCAGTGGTGATGTTGATCTTATCAACAAGCCACTGGAACATTGAGTCGTACAGTACCTGTGCAATGTGCTTTTTGTTGAACGCTTACGCCCGCCACTAAACCCAAATTTACCTGCCTCTTCTCTTCTTCATCTTTCGGATTTCGCAACTGGCAGCCTCCTTAAGTATTCCGCAGGTGCTTATACCGGTACAACAAAGAAAAAGCGCTTGCGAAAAGACGACGTTAACTGTTCGCGAACTGTCTTTTGTTCTTCAACCAACTCCTTCCTTTGGCGGAGGGGGGTGTTGTAGATGGCTGAGAACAACGGGGACCACACCTTCGATACGGAATCTCGCACGTCGATCGACTTCGCCTTGGACAAGGCCCGGGTGAAGGTCTTCGACGTCGTGGAGGTCATCTCCTTTTCCATGACCGCAGCGTTGACGCCAAATTGCTCGCACGCAGCGGCCAGCCTTTGCTTGTTCTCCGCGTTGAGCTCCGCCATCTGAGAGGGAAAAATGGGTTTATTTGTCGGGTGGATAGCGCGGAACGCAGGGCAGCAGCTTGCACTTGGCTTTTTTACGAAGCTGGTTTCGTTCGAAACGAGCGGGGTTTCGCAAGGCAAATCCGTAAGCCTGTCAAATTTTTCGACCTGCGCCGTCTTGGTCATTTTACCTCCGAGAATTTCAAACACCGTTTCGTCGACTTCGTTGGGAGCCGGAGAGTTTGATTGTTTTCCAAAAAGGTCTGCTGCTCGGGCAGGAGGGCATACTTGGTTGTTCTGCGCGTCGGTCCTTTCCGATATGGACGTACTCTGCAGCATGAGGATGCCGGCGACCGCTCGCCAGACGCTGTCCTTTTCCTCGTCGGTGATGCCGCAGGCTTCCATAGCTTGGATGCAAGAGCTTTGATCTTCGTTGTCGTCGACGCCATCGATCGAGAGGCACTTTCCCGCGTTGCACGTCGTGTACTGCTCAGCGGGTCCGAGCTTGTACTTTTCCCGGTCGCTATGCGCGCAGATCTGGTAAAAGACGTGGTAGATTCGCTCGTTCTTCGCCGCCGTGATGATGCGTGACTTCTCGAGCAAATACTTCGTCGTGTGCGCCCCTGTGTTTGGCGAGGCAGCTACAGACTGTTTCAAGAAGTCGGTGCTTTTGCAAGTTTCCGAATGCCGTGTTGCGAGGCGGGGTGGGTCGTCCTTATTATGCGTTGCCTTGTTGTAAGCGCCTTTTCGGGTGAAACTTTAGCATAATGTCTGGGCAGTACTGTCTACTTTTCATGCATGTGTGATGAAAGGCAGACAGTACTTACTTAATGATAGCGTCAAACATGCATGAAAAGTGAAAAAAAGTACTGCCTGAACAATTCAGTCAATACTGTCTGCCTTTTATGCGTGGTTGGTGCACATCATGTGTCAGTACTGTCTGCATTTCATGCATGTTTGACGCTAGCTGTTCTGTCTTTCATGCATGCTTGAAGCCGATGCCAGCATGAAGTCTTCTCGGACGGGGAAGAATCTTAGTTTGATGTTTAGGCAGAGCACTGCCTCTCATGAATGGCATCAAGTCTTCTTCGAGGAAGATGTTGTCTAGGAAAGGGATGCAAAATAGAAAGAGATAAGAAAGGGAGGGGGCGGGTGGGAGGGTGCAAACCGATGAGGAACCCGTCGGTGTCGAACTGAACCTTCATAAACTTGCCGAAGCGGGAGGAGTTGTCGTTCCGGACGGTCTTGGCGTTGCCAAACGACTCGAGGATGGGCGAAGCGGCCTGCACCTTCACGCCAACGAGCTCCGTCGCGTGCTTGATCGCCTCCGTGGCCCTCTGGCACGAGACAGCGGTCAGGTACTCCACCATAATTTTCGCGGCCACCGTCTTCCCCGCGCCAGACTCACCAGAGATCAGGATCGTCTGATTCTCCCGGTCATTGACCAGCTCGTGGTACGTCTGGTGGGCGACCGACCACGCGTGCGGCAGCTGCGTCTGGATGACTGGACCTTCAGACAGGTAATCTTTGATGGTATTTTCGGCTTGGTACTTCGCGATGCGCTTGAACGGATTCACCGCAACGATGAGCGTCCCGATGTTCGTGTACACGATGTCCTTCAGATACCGGGTCTTCAGACAGTGCAGCAGCGTCGCCTCATGGAGCTCCGTCAGCATCAGCAGGTCGTTCGGCTCCTCAGCAAACAGCTCGTCCCGGGCATGGTACAGCTTAAAGTGCGAGTTGACCGAAAATTCGCCTTTTTCCGTGTCCGCTGAGCAGACGTACGTGGTCTTCTTCCCGGCCTTGTCGATGCGTATAATCTTGCCTGCCGTGTTTGGGTGCTTTCAAGTTCAAGTTTGGCGAGCGGGCTTCAGTCGCCCGAAGCGAAGAAAAGCGCCCATCGTTAACCAGACTTTTCGGTTGCCCCGCTTTGCATCCTGCTTTTGCCATATCTCCAACCGACAACCCAACCGTAGCAAAATAGCTGGCGTCTGTTGTCGGCCCCCGTCGTGACCCCTCCCTGGAAGGGTGGAAGGACCCTCAAAATATCAGAAATGGGCTGCCGGGGTGTCTCCGAGGAGACCCCAGGGCCTACTGTGGAAAAGGGCTGCCGGGGTGTCGCCGGGGAGACCCCAGGGCCTACTGTGGAAATGGGCTGCCGGGGTGTCTCCGAGGAGACCCCAGGGCCTACTGTGGAAATGGGCTGCCGGGGTGTCTCCGAGGAGACCCCAGGGCCTACTGTGGAAATGGGCTGCCGGGGTGTCTCCGAGGAGACCCCAGGGCCTACTGTGGAAATGGGCTGCCGGGGTGTCTCCGAGGAGACCCCAGGGCCTACTGTGGAAATGGGCTGCCGGGGTGTCTCCGAGGAGACCCCAGGGCCTACTGTGGAAATGGGCTGCCGGGGTGTCTCCGAGGAGACCCCAGGGCCTACTGTGGAAATGGGCTGCCGGGGTGTCCGGGGTGACTGCTCTTAGTCTGGCAGGCCCACGTGATAAGCCGTTAAGCAGCGGCTGCCGGCTTATCCCGCGTCACCTTTTATATGTACGGTATAGAAAGAGTGTTGGCACTCTTACAGGTTATTTCCCTCGTAGCTCGCCGGGAACGGGCACTCCAGTGAAACTGGGTATGATACCGTCAGGTTTGGATTTTGGGAGCATTGCCTCATGTGAATTCTGAGACCTATTTCTCCCACGAATGGTGAACCAGCTTTGGTGACCGCTGTTCCAGTGGATACATCGATATGTTTCCCGGCTCGGCATTTGAAGGGGCGCGGACAGTCGACGAGTGGTCTGGTTGAGATGAAGAGAGAAACGACGCCAGCATGACAACTGCAGGTGCATCTCTGCTCGGGTTGCATGTCAGGACTCCCGAGGATATGGCGGGGTCTCTGACTAGCTTCCTGACGCAGCTGTCATCTCTCGATCGATGCGCCGTGTGATGATGCGTGCATGTGCAGTTCTGGTGTAGTGAAAGAGCATGATCAAGAGGGCACGCTACGGAAGCATGCGGTCCGTCGAGGCCACCGGGGTTACCCACGGAACCCGTACGACTCGTTTTAGCGCCTGGAAGAAGCGTGCATACCCAGTGTCCATGACAAGGCGTCATCGAGGAAAGCCACGCGGGAGCCCACAATGAAGCTGCTGTCGGCCATCGTTTGTATTTCACATGCAGCTTGCCCCCACCCGCACCGCTCCCCGCCAGGTCGGCACCAGACTGTATGGATGGAGATCCAGTTTTCGACGGTTCCCGAAAAGGTGTCTACAGGAACAAGCTTCTGAACAAGAAGGACCACGAAACGGATTCGGACTGCATAGCATGCAAATTCAGGTGATGCTTCTCGTCGGGCACCCTTTGCTCTCACGAAGATCCAGGCCCCAGAGCTGCATCAGGATGCTTTCACCGATGCATTGCCTGTCAGGCGTCACAGCCCACGACCGGGCCCTTCCGCAATCACGCATGGAACCTAAGATAATGGTGCTGCATGTTTGCCTTGGGCTGCAGCAGCGTCTACTGTGAGGAGGCTACGCATATAGGAACGCGTTAGACATGGAGTCAACTTGTTTCGTGGCGAAGTTCATGCGGCGACCTTGTTGAGGGTGAACTCCTTTGAGGAATTCTGCTTGCAGCAGCCTTGGCTGACGCTGTCCTGCTGCTCGTTGGAAAAACCGCAAAGATGGAAGGAACAACTCGAATCGAAACCATCCGGAAGAGGGGAATACCTGTTCGCTGTCATTTGCATAGGGGCAAGGTGAAAATACCCGCCCCCCCTCGGGCCCTGGTAACAAGAGGCCGAAAGCAACGGCTTTCTGGCGTACGCGATATCGCGGAGGGCAAGGCTTCATTGAGCGTTCTTGGCTTGAAGACGTTTCCTTTGGAGAGTCCTTTCACGTCCAACAACCAGGAAGCCGCAAACGGCCACAGAACCTCAGGCTCGAAAAAAAGGCGGCGGAGAGATAGACCGGCGAATAAAAAAAAGGAAAGCGGCCGCGGGGTTTTCCCATCGATTCTTTTTTTTTCTTAATAGTACATCTGTACTGACGGGAACATTTCCGGAACAACGGTTGCACATGAAAGACAAACCGAAGCCAACGAAAAAGTGCTAATACAGGAAAACCCCCCCCAGAGAGGTTTATACCCTGTACACGCGAAGAACAAGAAACTTTTGCCTTATCATTTTCATCACCTTTGGTCAGTTGATGCTGATCGTCCGTTGCTTCGTTTATCAGCGCAAGCCCCAACTCCGGAAATGTTCTTCGGGAAAAGATTAATAATAATGCGACGTCGCCGGTTTTCGCGTTCCTTTCGCAAACTTTTAGCGCGACGCACGCATCCGCCATCCGCACAGGAAGCACAGCCGCAGCACAGGCGCGGTCACGTGAACCGAACCGAGAAAAACTCGAGGGACTACCTTGTGCTTATTTCGACGGAGGCTAGAGGGTCTTTTTGTTGAACGCATACGCCCCACTAAACTCAGATTTACCTGTGTTTCGTGTGGGCTACAGCAGATTTACCTCCTTTGAGATTGGAATATTGTTGCGATAGTGAGGAGTCATCGTGGCCATCTCGTCGATGGCCCGATGACGGGCGTCGTCGCCGCCGCTACGCCGGAGGAAACTCAAGGGTGTCGAAATATCATAGCTACAGGACACATCCACGCGGAAGCTGAGTTCCAGTTTGACTTGCCTGTTTGGGTGTACCTCGCCCCCTTGCGAGCACCTTTGTCCGAAAAGCCCGCGTCTGACACTTCCACCATCGCCTAACAACGCGACGAATCGTAGAAGCCGATCAGCACGAGAAGGAAGATGGCCACGAAGATGACAGCTGAGTTCCAGTTTGACTTGCCTGTTTGGGTGTACCTCGCCCCCTTGCGAGCACCTTTGTCCGAAAAGCCCGCGTCTGACACTTCCACCATCGCCTAACAACGCGACGAATCGTAGAAGCCGAGCAGCACGAGAAGGAAGATGGCCACGAAGATGACAGCTGAGTTCCAGTTTGACTTGCCCTTTTGGGTGTACCTCGCCCCCTTGCGAGCACCGTCCATGTCCTAAAAGCCTGCATCTAGCATTGCGTTCTGTAAAGTGCAAGTGCCATCAAGGCAGGCGAGCACTGTTCACGGGCTGTTACTTGATGACGTCGTCCGTCGGGAGAGTCAACGATGATGAGGATGAGGTCAACTGGTCATTTCCGAGTCAAGTTCTATTCCCGCTCGCTTTCGCGGTGCGGACTCTCCGGGCCGTTTCCGGGTCGACGATGGGGAAGAAGTCAGACATCTTCTAGTCAGACAGCGTTTAGCACTTCCACCCACCTAACAACGCGACGAATTGTAGAAGCCGAGCAGCACGAGAAGGAAGATGGCCACGAAGATGACGCTGTTGAGCGTCGGCCGCCGCGTGACGCTGGTGAACCCGCCGCGGGAGTGCTGCTGCTGCTGGTGCTGCTGCGGCTGGTCCTCGTCGATGGTGACCGCGTGCCCGATGACGGGCGTCGTCGCCGCCGGCGCGCTGCGCCGGTCCGCGTACGGCGGGGCGCCCGGCTCGTTCTGCTTCTGCAGCTCCTTCACCGCCAGCTCCGCCTGCTTCATTCGCTGCGTTCGCTGCTCAAGCAACGACTCTCGGGCAGCCAGACTCGCGGCAAGCTCTTCGACCCGTGCTTGCAGTGCGTTCTGCAGTACCTCCCGTTCGTGTTCCTCATCTTTCAGGCGGCCGGTGGTGTCCTCCAGGCTCTCTGTCAAGTCTTTCACCGTCGTTTCGAGCTCGAGGAACCTGTCGCGCTGCTGGCTTTCCTTGTAGAACACGTCGAGAGCCTCTTCCCGCAGCCGCTGTTCGGCGCGCAGCTGCGACACCTGCTCGTCGAGAGCCGCTGCTTTCGTGTGCAACTCGGTGCGCGCGCGGAGGGCTTCTTCGAGGGCAGCTTCGAGCTCTTCCACCTTCTCGCCGGCCGACGCAAGGGATCGCTTCACGGCGTCAGACTCGCGGTCCTTCGCGTTCAGGACCGCGGCGTGCCGTTGGTGCACACGGCCAGCGTCTGCTTCTAGCCGTTCGACCACGCTTTGTAGGTTCGCGTTCTGCTCTTGCAGGGATAACAATTCGTCTTGGTGCTTCGCCTTGAACTCGAGCTCCCTGCTACGCCGGTCTTCTTCCTCGCGGCTGATCAACATGTGCTGCGCCCGGACTCTGTTGGTTGTGTCGTTCTTGAGCTCGATGGAACCGTGCAACCTGGGCGACAAAACGCTCTTCTAGGTCAAGGACTCGGCTACAACCGTTGCACGCCTGACGAGCTTGTCATGCTTTGGCAGCGGGGGGGCGCATTCCACCCTGCTCTGACCAGAAGAGGTGTTCGACGCAATCCAACCCACTGCTTAGTTGAGTGTTTAGGCAGTACTGCCTGCCTCTCATGCGTGCTCGATGCTAGCAGCAAGTCATTTGCGAAGAACATGTTCATAGAAGAGTACAAGTGGGGAAAAGGGGGAGGTTTGCCAAACGTGCTGTGGTCAACGCCGCACTCGTCCCATCTGCACCGTGTGTCGGTCCTCGAAACCCGAGAGTCGCACGACTGTCCTGTCGGCAGACACTCAGGTTCCGTGCTGATGCTGGCCCTCATGAATGTTTGATGCCGGCGCCAAGTAATGCAGAGCTTAGGGTTCCATCTTTTCAGAGTTCGCCAGAGAATCCGGAATTTTAGAGTCTCGGGGTGACCTTCGGATTCGAAGGCAAACAATCTGTGGCGATATAGCCTGCAGCGGCTCATTTTCGTGGCTACCTCTTTGAACGCACGTGTCATGTTTCCGGCGCTTGTTATCCTCTGGCTCGTCGGTCTCCGGCGGTCGTTTCGTGCCGCAGAGCGCACGTCACTGTCAATATCGTAAAGGAAGAGGACAACGAAAGCATACTTCTCTTCTTCTTCCTCCGCCCGAGACCGACACGCCTGCGCGTCGGCTTCCGCCTGCGCCCTGCGGAGCCGCTCCGCATCGAGGGTCTGGCGCAAGTCGAGCGTCTCACGCCGCTCGTCGTCCGTCCTTTTTTCGGCGGCCTCTCTCGCCTGCTCCGCAGCCTCAAGCCGGCCTACCAGCGACGCCACCTCTGCCTGGGACGCCGCGGCTTGCTCCGCTTGCCGGTCCAGCTGGTGCTGCAGGTCTTGGAGCTCGGTGTCCTTGGCCTTGAGCCGGCTCCTCCACTCTTTTTCGAGCCTGAGGCGGACGACCCCTTCCCGGTCGTCGGCGTTGGCGGTGAGGGAGTCGATTTGCTCTTGAAACTCGGCTTCCGCGAGGCTGAGCTTCTGCCGCATCTGCGCCTCGGTCGCAGCGGCGAGGGACGCTGCGTTAGCTTCGGCTTCTTGCGCCCGGTGGAGGAGGGAAGCGAGTTCGGCGGCGTGCGCCGCCCGCGCCTCTTCGGCCTCCGCCGCCTTATCGGCCGCGGTGGCTTGCAGCTCTTCCTCCGCTTTGCGGAGGCCCGCGACTTCGTTCCTCAGCTGCTCGGCCGCCGACTCTGCTTCTCGCAGTTGTTGTGCGACCACTTCGCCGGCGCCTGCTGTTTTGTGTTGATGATGATCTTTCTTTTGGGGCTGGTGTCTTTTCTTCTATTTCTCTGGTTGTTTTGGCGGTATTTCACTTATTGCGTAAGCACCTGCTTCGTAGGAACTCCGCTTCCGCCAGGCTGTTCTTTTCCCGCCTCCGTCGCAGCGGCGAGGGATGCCGCGTTGGCGCCCGGTGGAGGAGGGCGCCGAGTTCGGGCGGCGTGCGCCGCCCGCGCCTCTTTGGCCTCCGCCGCCTTATCGGCCGCGGTGGCTTGCAGCTCTTCCTCCGCTTTGCGGAGGCCCGCGACTTCGTTCCTCAGCTGCTCGGGCCCAGTTGTCCAGAGGAGGTTGATTTTGGGGCTGTTTTTGATTGGGGTGCTTTTTCTTCTATTCCTCTGTTTGTTTTGGCGATCAAGTCTCTGTATTTCACCTATGGCGTAAGCACCTGCTTTGTAGGTGGAGGAGGGCGCCGAGTTCGGCCGTGCGCAGCTCGCGCCTCTTCGATCTCCGCCCGCTGCTGCGCTGAAGGAATCTCATTCTCACCAAACCAAAGGCATACCACATGCCTCCTCCAGCTGGCGTTTCTCGGCCTGCAGTGACTCAGCGCGAGGGCGCAATTCTGTGTGATGAGGTGGTAGAGATGGTGGTAGACGAAGAAATGTGAAAATGGGTTTTTGCCTAGAGGCTTTTCGGTGTTATTCTGCAGATGCTTTGAGCTATCTTTGTGTCTATGCTTTCAGTCGTCTTCTTAACCATGGTTAAGTGCGCAAATGGTGTCAGCCGAAGCTGGTAAAGGTTAAGTTTGTTTAGCATTGAGTTCTTTTAAGTACATGAACCACATGGATTAGCATGCACTGGTTTAGCATTGAATTCTTTTAAGTACATGAACCACACGGATTAACATGCACTGCCTTGAAAGTCAGGTTATCGGATGAAGTCGTCACCTGCCATTGCGTCGTCAAGGTCGAGCATTTGTGGAGCTAGCGGGGTTTGGCTTTCTTGCGATTCCAGAGACTGAGTCGGCGAGTACGAGGGCGGGCACGTGTGCCCGTTTTCCACTTTCGAGGGCATTGGTGTGCCCGTGGTCCCCGGTCGTTTCTGAGAGCTGCTTGCCCTCGGTACCTTCTTCTTCCTTCGATGCACCCCTGAGTCGGGTGTGGTCGCCTTCGTCTTCTTCCGCTTGCGGCCGGCGAT
Source organism: Diplonema papillatum (assembly GCA_030068145.1). Taxonomy (NCBI): domain Eukaryota; phylum Euglenozoa; class Diplonemea; order Diplonemida; family Diplonemidae; genus Diplonema; species Diplonema papillatum. The sequence continues at coordinate 256,123 of JAPJBO010000081.1, read as the reverse complement.
CGGGCCTTCCTTCGGGGTGCCGAGCACCCTCTTCTTCAGCGCTGGTCGTTCGCTGGTTCCTGGCGTTGTTTAGCATTGAGTTCCTTTAAGTACATGAACCACATGGATTAGCATGCACTGCGGCTGCCAAACATCCCGAGGTGGTACAACGCTCTTTTTTCTTTTCGATTGCTCTTGATGGGGCATGCAGGCCTGAAATGCAAAAGAGAAGGGAAGAGAAGGAAGGTTTGTGCCCTCGTAGCTCGCCGGGCCAGCGCTCCAGTTAAGACTGGGCTAGATTTATTGGTGACATGCGGGGTTCTTTGCGCAGGTGCGCTCGTGGATTTCGACTCCCCGTGTGTTGGCAAAGGATCCGCCGCTTTTTCGGCTGCCCCACAATGGGAACATTCCAGTGGCTGGGCGTTGCCTTGGGATGAAACAACACATATGGTCGGACTCAGCGGCCGGGTCGTTTTGACGCTGAACACAACATGCTGAAAACTCGCCCTGAGCGAGAGAAGCGACAAAATGACCCCAAAATGTGACCCAAAACTTTGACCCAAGATCCTGACACAAAAACCTGACCCAAAAACCTGACTCAAAATTTCACCCAAAATACACACAAAAAATATGTCAGAAGGTGTATTAACGGTAAAAAAACGTAAAAAGAAATATGTCAGGTGCATTAACGGTAAAGTTCCCAACTCTTTGCAGTCCAAGCGACCACCACGTCCAGATGGCCGCTAACTGATTCCCCGCCGACATACTGTGATGAGAGACGATAGGCTACCTACCGTTCACCCGCCCTGACCCAAACTTAAAGAACAGGATCGGAACGCAGGCACACCTTCCAGTTCAGCCTCGAGTGCCGCGAGCTGCTGCGCGGATGTGGCCAGAGACTCGTCAGATTCCTTGAGGCTCACTTCGAGGGCGGAATACTCCTCTTGCTTCGCTTCCAAATCCCGCAGTGCTGCTTCGGCGGTGCTCTGCTGCCGCTGGGCTTCTGCTTGGGCTTCGGTGAGCTGCACGCGTAGGGCGTCTAATTCTTGTTGCAATACCTTGAGTTCGTCACTCGTGTTGGGGGACATCGCGGCAAGTTCAGCCTCGCCCTCTAGTTCATCACATCGCGCCTTGAGCGCATTGCGCTCTTCATCTGCAGCTTGAAGCTGGCTTTTGGCTTCGGTGAGCTGTGTCTGGAGGGCATCTGTTTCTTCCTGCAATATCTTCAGCTCTTGTTCCCTGTCGGGCGCCATCGCCGACAGTTCAGCCTCCCCCTCTAGTTCGTCACATCGCGCCTTGAGTGCAGTGCGCTCTTCATCTGCACCTTGCAGCTGACTTTTGGCTTCGGTGAGCTGTGTCTGGAGGGCATCGGTTTCTTTCTGCAAAATCTTCAGCTCTTGGTCCCTATCGGGCGCCATCGCCGACAGTTCAGCCTCGCCTTCTAGTTCATCACATCGCGCCTTGAGTGCAGTGCGCTCTTCATCTGCGGCTTGAAGCTGGCTCTTTGCTTCGGTCAGCTGCATCTCGCGGGCATCTGCGTCTTGCTGCAGGATCTTCAGCTCTTCCTCCCTATCAGGCGCCATAGCTGACAGTTCAGCCTCGCCTTCTAGTTCGTCACATCGCGCCTTGATTGCAGTACGTTCTTCTTCTGCCGTTTGCAACCGGCTCTTCGCTTCGGTGAGCTGCGCCTGGAGAGCGTCTGCTTCTTGCTGCAAGACCTTTAGCTCTTCCTCCCTATCAGGCGCCATAGCTGACAGTTCAGCCTCGCCTTCTAGTTCATCACATCGCGCCTTGAGTGCAGTACGTTCTTCTTCTGCGGCTTGTAACTGGCTCTTTGTTTCAGTGAGCTGCGTCTGAAGGGCATCTGATCCTTGCCGCAAGACCTTCAGCTCTTCTTCCCTATCAGGCGCCATAGCCGACAGTTCAGCCTCGCCTTCTAGTTCGTCGCATCGCGCCTTGATGGCAGTACGTTCTTCGTCTGCGGCTTGCAACTGGCTCTTGGCTTCGGTGAGCTGCGCCTTGAGAGCGTCTGCTTCTTGCTGCAAGACCTGTAGCTCTTCCTCCCTATCGGGCGCCATAGCCGACAGTTCAGTCTCGCCTTCTAATTCATCACATCGCGCCTTGAGTGCAGCACGTTCTTCTTCTGCGGCTTGCAACTGGCTCCCAACTTCGGCGGCTTCCGATTCCAACTTGTCCGTCTGCACGCGAGAGTCGTCCACGCGAGTTTGCGCCGCAGCGAGCGCCTCTTTCAGATCGCCAAGCTCCGCTTCCAGCTCAGCTCGCTTCGCTGCTTCCGCTTCGAGCCTGGAGGAGAGGGCAGCTATGGTTTCGTCGGCTTCTTGTTTGCCCGCCGCCTGCCGGGCTGCTTGAGCCAGGAGGTCCTCGCGCTGCACGTCCGCCGCCTCCGCTGCCTCCAGCAGCTGCAGCAGGAGCCTGGCGCGGGCTTCGGCGGCTTCGACGAGGTCTGCTTCCAGCTTCGCGTGATTTTCGCCGGCAGCTCGCATCTCGATGCTTCGCGTTGCGGCATCGAGCTCCGCCTGCGTGCCGCCGCCAGACGCCGCCGCGGGCGGCGCCTGGGGTTCGGCCGCCTTGTCGGCGGCGCCTTCGCTGGCGGGGGCCGCGGCGGCGTCGACCTTCCGTTGCAGCTCGTCACGCGACGCCTCGGGCTCGGTCACCTTGTCGGCGGCGCCTTGGGCCGCGGCGGCGGCGACTCTCCGTTGCAGCTCGTCGCGCGCCGCTTCGAGTACAGCGATTCTTGCGGGGAGATTTCGGGACGAGTCGCCGGGCTGGGCTCCGAGCTCGGCTGCCGCCTCCCGCCCTGCCTCCCCGTCGACGCCGGCGATTTCGCCTGGCTGCTCGCCGAGCAGGCCGGCGAGGTCACCCAACGAAGCTTTGCACAGGGCGATCTTCTGGTCCTCATCGGCCGCGGCCTCGATCTCGGCGACCGTTCGTTCAGCCCCTTCGAGCGCCGCGTTCATCGCGGCGGCCTCGTCCGTCTTCCGGTCGAGCCGGAGCTTGCAGTCCGCGAGAGACGCTTCGAGCTCCTCGACGCGTTCACTGTTCGCAAACGCAGCGGAGGCTCCGGTGGAGCTGGGCGTCGCGGGGCTGGTGACGTCAGGCGGCTGCTGGGAAGCGCCTTTGTTCTTGTTCTTGCGGTTCCGCTTCTTCTTGCCGCCGGCGCCGGCGGGCGCCTGCTCCGGGGGTGGCTGACCGCCGTTCGCCGCGTCGCCCGGCGGGTGCTGCGCACAGCGGAGCTCGGCCTGGATGGAGGCAATTAGGGCCTCCAGCTCCGCGGCCGACACTCCGGCGGCGTTGCGCTTCGCCTGCACGTCGCGCATTCTGGCCGCGTGCTGCTCTTGCAGGTCGGCGATGGTGGCGGCGGGGGGGCGCTGGCCGGTCGCCTGCAGCCGCGAGACTTCGAGCTCGAGCCTGCCGGTCTCCGCTTCCGACTGCCGCTTGTCGTCGGCGGCAGTCCGCCGAATTTCTGCCAGCTCTGCGCGCAGTGCCTCCGCTTCCCTCTCGGGCTCTTGCGAAACCGAAGCTTGCCCGGCTCCTTTCTCGCCCGCTCCGCGCAGCTCCGCTATGCTCGCTTTCGAGTCCTCCACCTGCCGCATCAGGTCGGCGGCTTGGGTGCTCGCCTTCTCGAGGTCTTCGGTGGCCGCTTCGTGGCTCGCTCTCAGCCCGGCCAACTCCTGCCTCAGCGCCTCCCTTTCGTCTTGCAGCGCTTGCAGAGCCGAGGCGTGTTCGTCCTCTTTACCAGAGGCCAGCGCTTTGCTTGACTCCTCTAACTCTGCTACCTTCGCCTTCGATTCGGCCAATTCTTGGCTCAGCGCTTGCTTTTCTTCTTGCAGAGCCTGCAAGGTAGAGGCATGTTCGTCTTCATTTCTTGATGCGAGCAACCTGCTTGTCTCCTCAAGCTCCGCTACCTTCGCATTCGATTCGGCCAATTCTTGGCTCAGCGCTTGCTTTTCTTCTTGCAGTGCCTGCAAAGCAGAGGCGTGTTCATCTTCTTTTCTTGATGCGAGCAACTTGCTCGTCTCCTCAAGCTCCGCTACCTTCGCCTTCGATTCGGCCAATTCTTGGCTCAGCGCTTGCTTTTCTTCTTGCAGAGCCTGCAAGGTAGAAACATGTTCGTCTTCACTTCTTGATGCGAGCAACCTGCTTGTCTCCTCAAGCTCTGCTACCTTCGCATTCGAATCGGCCAATTCTTGGCTCAGCGCTTGCTTTTCTTCTTGCAGTGCCTGCAAAGCAGAGGCGTGTTCATCTTTTCCCGATGCGAGCAACTTGCTTGTCTCCTCAAGCTCTGCTACCTTCGCATTCGATTCCGCCAGTTGTTCGCTCAGTGTGTTCCTTTCTTCTTGCAGAACCTGCAAAGCAGAGGAATGCTCGTCTTCTTTTCCTGATGACAGCAACTTGCTCGTCTCCTCAAGCTCCGCAACCTGGGCATTCGATTCCGCGAGCTCGTTCTCCGTTTCAGCCACGCGGCTGTGTGCCTTCTCGAGGTCTTCGACGGCAGCTTCGTGACTTTTGCGGAGATCCGCCAGCTGCTGAGCGAGCTGCAATGCCGAGGCTTGCCGCTCATCCGATTCCACGACAAGTGTCTCGTTCTCGGCGGCGAGCGCCTTGTTGGCCTCTTCCAGTGCGGACATGCTGCTGCGCAGTGCCTGCGTCGCATCCCCCGCTTCTGCCAAGCGTCGGTGGGCCTCCTCGAGCGACTCGCGGGCTTTTTCGCCGGCGGCGTCCAGGGCAGCTGCCCGCTCCTGGAGCTTCGACTGGAGGTCCTCCACCAGCCGGTCCTTGTCGTCCGATTGTCGACGAACCTGTTCCAACGCTGACTTGGTCTCCTCGGCCTCCTGCAAGGCGGAAGCCAGGTCTGTTTCCAGCTCCCGGATGCGGATTGCGCTGCTTTCAACTCGGTCGTCTCGTTCACTCTCCAAGCTCGCTAGGCGCTGCGCCTGCTCATCGATGACGAGTTGCAGACTTTGAACGTCGCCGGCGGCGTCTCCGGACTCCTTTTCCGCCGACTGCTCTTCAATGGCCTTAGCGGATTCCTTGAGCTGCGTGACCTCCGCCTCGAGTTGCTGGACGGTCATAACAGAGAGCTCCGCTTCGCCTTCTTTCTCTGCGGTGTTGTGTTGTGTTGTTCGTTGTGTTTGTGTACACCTCCTTCAACCTTCTTTTTCTTTCATTTAACGGAAGTGAGGAAAGTACGCTGCCATCGATCGAGTTCTGTTCATAACGAATTGCATTTGTCAGACACAAAAACACGAACGCGGGGTCAAGTGCGGGCACCGTTCGGTAACTCTGCGTTGTCTGCAACCGCAGAGGACTACTACGAATGCATTCGATGTGGTGTCTTCGCAACATTTTTGGCATGGAGGGAAATACAGGTTGCGGGTTCGAAACAGGCAGGCGATAACTCCGCGTTGTTTGTATCCGTAGAGAAAACATGCCACGATGTGTATTTGGTCATGTATGTAGGTGGTGTGTACACGGTGCATCTACACGCGTACACGCGTAGTGATATGCGCTGATGCACAAGGCGTTGATGCCGGGATCCTTGGGTCCTGCATACCACGTCCAGTACATGTACACGTACAGACGTAGTGCATGCACGTATGCACGCTGTGTGTATAGTATAGGCCGGAAGCGGCGCGCGCCGTCCCCACCGGGGACACCTACCAGCCGTGGCCGGAGAAGGCGGACGACGAAATCGCCCCCGAAGCGCGCCCCCCCGCCAGCATGCAGGAAGCGACCCGCGCCTTGCACCCCCACGACCTCTCCCGCAGCCGCGCTGCGCGCACGACGACGACGCGCCGATCTCGGCGACGACGGCACTGGCCTCGCCGGCCCGAACACTCCGCGCCCACCCGGCCCCGCCCGGCCCTCTTCGATGGCAGGCCCTGACTCGGGCTCTTTTTCTGATTCTGGTTCCGACCCTCCACGGGTCACACAACGATCGCGCCCTCCCGCCGGCTCTTCCCGGCTACTCACGTCCTCCGCATCGCGGCGTGCCTATCGGCGCAAGCGAGAAAGCGAAGACTCCGATTCCTTTTCGGATTATGAGATCGTGAGCAACTGCCAACAACAGTTGCAGCCGACTAGAGTTGCGCCGCGCCGAAAGCGCGGAAAAAGTGACCCTTCTGGAGTCACGTAGCGAAGAGCTGGCATAGTGTGGTACTCATTTGCTTGCAAATGACTCCCCACTAACGCAACAAGACGACGAAAAAGCGTGAGGAAGCGTGAAAGGGAACGAAGTCTTGGGAATTCTTGGGAATTCTTGGGAAGTTTTGTGGAAAGGTGTGCTCGTCCAATGTAGCCGGCCACCCCATTATTGTAAATTATTGTACATTCTTGTACATTATTGTAAATTATTGTAAATTATTGTATTATTGTACAGCATTGTATACAATAATATACGAAAATCTGTACAATAAAAATACAATAAAATACAATAAAAGATTCGTATCACAACCGTGGTATACCTAATAAGTAGGCCCGCAGGAGCACGTATATACTATGTTGTGCCTATACTCGGCATTGAAGGGAAGAAAATGTTTGGCAAAAACACAAGTTGGAGGCGGGCTGTCACCCAACCGTAGAGGAGCCATACCGTCAACGATGGCTTGCAGTCGTTCTAGCTCTGTGTCCTTCGATTCCAGCGCAGCTGCTGCGGTCTCCTCGGCGGCAGAGCGTGCTTGCTCCATGTCCGCCTGCAGCGTGCCAATCATTTGCTCCCGCGACGCGAGCATTTGCTGGAGGTCAGCCAGCTCGTCGCGGTGCTTCGTAAGCTCATCCACCTGCTCCTGCATCTTCCCACTTTGGCTTGCGAGCTCCTCTGACAATCGCTGGATCTGGTCTTCGGACCCTGTTTTTTTTGAGTGAAAGTTCGATATTCTTTCGAGCTTTCGAATGGGACCTTCATCGCACGCTCACGCCCGGCACTGACCCCAGATACCTGTTCTCGTGGCGGCATCAGCACACTTATTCGTTTTAAGAAGAGGGCTTCTGTTCCGGCCGAATCTCAAAATCTGAGGTTTGCAACCGAGCCTCCACGAGTATGACAGGTGCTTCGTTACATTTGTGTGTCTGTTTGAACAGTTTCACATCCAGGACTTTGACGGACCATAACACGCTGCCTACGTCTTTTCAGCCTTCACAACACAATCCGCAGATTGTTGGTACTAAGTACAGAAAATGTGCTGATAACCCACAGAGACAAGTCTGTAAAATACTCTGCACACAACATCGCAAGGATCTCCCTGTTTACTTTCCTCTCGGAAACTTCGGTGGTACCGCAAGGGTACTTTGGACACCTGCAGGGTCACCCGACGATAGGATGAGCCAGTCCATCCCCTTCTCTCTTGATAGACCGTGATAGACCGAAGAATACAGCACCAGCAATTCGATGCAGCTCTAGGGACTAGGGATGGACCTGATAGACTGTGGTGGACCGTGATTCACTGTGATAAACAGCGGAAGGCACTTCGATGCAGGTTCAAGAGATAGGGACGGACCGGCTCACAATCCAGAAAGAAATCGCGACGCATACGCGAGCGGAGCTCTTCGAGTTCGGCGGACACGCGTTCGCGCGAGGCGGCACTTTTGAGCAGCTCCTCCTTCAGCTCGCGCACAGTCGACGACAGGTTGCTCTCGGACTCTGCGAGCTTGCGGATCTGCTTGTCCTTCCCGGTGATGGCGGCCATGAGGTCGGTGAGCTCGTCCGACTGGTCAGCGGCCGCCTTCGCGTCGGAGGCTTGCTTCTCGATGAGGACGGCTTGCACGCGGGACTCGGCCGCAGCCAGCTGCTGCTTCAAGTCGTCGATGGCGGCGTGGCACTCTTTGGTTTCTTTTTCCTTCGCGTCGAGCGACGCCTTCCCTTGCGCCATTCGGTCTTTGATGTTCTGCTGCCACTGCCGCATCTTCTCCTCCTTCTTCGAGATTTTCTCATCGCGGTCGACAAGCTCCGCCTTCAACCGCTCGACCTCTTCCTCCATTTTGTCTTCCGCTGTTTCGCTGTTCCGCCGTCGAACAGCAGCTCCTCCTCACTTCCGACAGCTAGCGCTGGGGGGCGGGGGTGGTGGATGCCGGTGGCGGGGCGGGACTGTTGTTTGTCTTGTTGACTGGTTCCGACCCCTCCCTCTCGAGAGGTCGCCAACCCCCCGGGCCCACCCAACAGGCTCTTCGACGCCCCTTGTTGTTGTTGTTGTTGTTGTTGCTGTTGAACTTTCTAAATCTAGACTAGACGTGTGGAAATACTCGACGTAGCTGCTTCGACTCTGAATGGAAGGGAGGAAATATAGAGGTTGAGGGGCAAATACAATACAACACAATCTGATTGTTCTTCCCATACACCATCCATTCGTTTCTCACTCAGGTTTGACCTGTTGTGTTTGTGTGATTTGTCGTGTAGGGGTAGACCCGCATGACCTCACGTCCGTGCAACACGGCACGTGGTTCGGAAGTTACAGCACCTCCGGTTCTTTGTCAGGCAGCATCGTCGAGCATTTCCTTCCAAGCTGGTGCTCATGTAAACGTTTTGAAACTCTCGAATATAGTTCCAGCGAGCTACCCCGCTTTTCTGGAGCAGGCCACAGGGTACTCCGTCCAGGACATTTTCTCTGTGACTTTGCTTGTAATTTCGTGAGGTCAACTTTTCTGGATCCACCTTTCCTGAAGCAACTGGTCTTCAGGGGCCTTGATCTTGTGTCAACTTTCCTGAAGGTCTGGCCTTTAGAGGCCTTGATCTTGTGTCAACTTTCCTGAAGGTCTGGCCTTTAGAGGCCTTGATCTTGTGTCAACTTTCCTGAAGGTCTGACCTTTAGGGGCCTTGATCTTGTGTCAACTTTCCTGAAGGTATGGCCTTTAGGGGCCTTGGTCTTGTGTCAACTTTCCTGAAGGTCTGACCTTTAGGGGCCTTGATCTTGTGTCAACTTTCCTGAAGGTCTGACCTTTAGGGGCCTTGATCTTGTGTCAACTTTCCTGAAGGTCTGGCCTTTAGGGGCCTTGATCTTGTGTCAACTTTCCTGAAGGTCTGACCTTTAGGGGCCTTGATCTTGTGTCAACTTTCCTGAAGGTCTGACCTTTAGGGGCCTTGATCTTGTGTCAACGTTCCGGAAGGTCTGACCTTTCGGGGCCATGATCGGAGCCACCTTTCCTGGGTCCGGTCTGAGCATGACGAAAGGCTACCGTCTTGGGTGATATCACGCATAATCCATTCGTGGGGCAAGATCCGGAGATCCGCAATCGACGTGTATGTATTTCAAGCCGCTTCTGTGTGGCACCTGGGCGCGTCCTCACGCATGGAGTTGGGTCGGGTTGGGTGGGTGATGGGCGTCCATGCGTCGTGAAATGCGCACCCGAGAGCAAAAAGAAAACGCGGCAGAAAAGAAAAGGCGCAAGACACGGACACTGATCCGTCCCGCCGCGGGACGGTATCACAAAGAACTGCTTCGGCTTTTTTTGGTTCTTCTTGACGCAACCTTTTTTTGTCTGATGTCCGATTGTACAACAGGGGGACGCATAGAAGTAACGTAAATGAACGCAAACGGACCTCTGTTACTTTTCTCTCCTTGGTTGACCGATAGACTGTCGCCCGGAAGCATGCAAAACAAGAGCAGACGGCAAACACATGATTGACCGCGGTACGTGTGGCCGCAGGTTGCGGATTCTTTTCTTGATACCTACCCCCCCCCCCCCCCCCCCCCCATAAGGCTATGTTGGCAAGTAAACGCGTTTCCATCCGTTTTTTCCAAAACATGGAAACGGAAACGGAAACGGAAACGGCTCCGTGGTTTTGCAGGCTACCCACAAACCATGCTAACACCACCAGGGGATACTACACGGTGAGGTCCAGCCCCAGAAGTTGGAGCTAAAGAGGGTGCCCGAGTCACACCCGAAAAGCGGGTGTGACACCCGCTTTTTAAACTCCAGCTTTAACTCCAGCTTCTGAGGCTGCTCACATCCCCGACAGGGTGTGTCAACTTGCAGCCAAAACCGAAAAGACTGTCGCGCATACGAACCTTGTCGAGAAGCTTTACGGGGAGGTCTCCAGGCTCAATTCTCTGAGTGCTTGGTTGCCACCACTACGAAGGACCGCGCAGTTCGGGACTACTTCGGAGACAGCACCGTTTGCACAGATAAACTTGTTTTGCTGGCTCCTTGGGAAATACCCCTCAATTTTTTTCCCCCCGCCCATTCGAGGTGTGGACACCTTACACACCGCAATCTGCTGCAGCCGTTTCCCAAAGAAGGAAACGCCGTTTCCTTGGAAGTATGGAAACGGAAACGGAAACGGGAAACGTTTCCGTTTACTTGCCATCATAGCCGGGGGGGGGTAGGTAGTTATACATAAAATGCTGCAAACGGTTGACGAGACCTCTCTTTGGGTATGTCCTGCACACGATTGCGGGGAAGGAAATATAACCGTACCACCCTCTCGCGAGCAACAGAACCTATACGTTGACTGCCACTTTTTCTTATTCGCGGAAGCCCCGCTCACTGGCCCGAGAAAACCGGTTTACCGGACTCAAAGCCGGTAGGCCGATCTGCTGGCCCGTGCTGGGGTACCCTGCTGCTCTTTGCATTACCTGACGTACGAGTTGTCGCCTTCAGAGTGAAAGTGCACTTGATACCAGCAAATGGATTCTCTATTATTTACTGTGTGCCTTTCGTGGTTATTCGTTTGCGGTTGCAGCCACCATGCGCAGACCTTATACACGGCCAGCACGGTGGTGCAGGAAGTGAGGGTGTTTTCTTGGTAGCATGTGACTGATTTCTCCCGTAGTGGGGGTAAACTACCGGTTTTCCGTCAAGTGTCAAGGCCTCCTGTGACCTTTTGCGGTTCTCTTTTGAGTTTCGTCTAAGGCCTCGTTGTGCGGGATCAATAGGGACTGCCGGGGTCGTACGTACTCCTACGTCAGGTAAAATTCTTAGATCGTAGGAAGACGAACTTCTGCGAAAGCATTCGACAAGAATGTCTTCATTAATCAAGAACGAGAGCGTGGGGATCCAAGATGATCAGATACCGTCGTAGTCCACTGCTGTAAACGATGCCGTCTCAAGATCGAGGGAAGTTATTTTGGCTCCCACGGCAGCAATCAAAGATGCAGTTTGACGTCCTAGCGTCTGAAACTAAGAGCTTGTCACTCGCACAGCCGCGGCTGCGAAGATGGGAAGAGTTGCTTTTGTTGAACGCTCTGCCTGATCGTTTTGACGTAAGCTGGATTCAGGACGCAAGTGAAAACGCCACGGTTTGCGGTGACGAGCTCTAACTTCCTCCAATGTTTTGAATTCTTGCAAAAAGAAACAGAGAGAGACGAGTTGGAGTGCAATGACCATCTCTCCGAAGAGTTTCCTGTCTCCAAACTTCTTCCCGTACCTCTACGGTGGGGCACAAGTCGTTCCGTCGGAGGCAGGTTGCGGCCAGACACATGCCGCCCAACCGCCCTGGAGGAACTACTAAGAGCCGCTGGACGCAACTCCAGCTCAGCGCTGGTGGAAACTCCCCCATCTTTTTCGGGTGGGACGCTTCACCACCCTCCCTTTCGGCTTCGTTCTGCAAGCTTGCAGGATCACGGCAACGGGTCTTTGTGTTGTATTCCTCCCTACACGCCAGCTTCAGAAGCACACAGATCGGGTTGATTGAATTCAGGTGAATAATACATCCTCCTCCTACTGCGTATACTGGCTCCGTCTGCTGCTTCGTCTTCACCGTCGCGGGTGATGCATAAATCGAAAGTAGAAAGGTCAAGCAGTGATTCGGTGTGTTTGTCACAATCGAAAAAAAACTGAAGGTCGAGGGTACGATTCGGGAATTGGTCGGACCTGCCCGTCGTGCACTGGTGGTCGGGGGAACTTGTGTGTGTTGTTGAACTTGGGTGTATTGGCGGGTACAGGAGCGGATGGTGCCTTTGCGGGTGGTGCACTATTTGTTGCAGCAGAGGATCCGCTCGTGTGTTGCCCAATCCGTTGAATGAGCCCCGTCTGGGACCCCTTGCTTGTAGTAAAGAGCTGTTCATGTTTGCCGTCGGAGATGGCCGAAGCGCCCCTAGGCGTCCGTTTCTTTATACGTGCCGGGCCTGTGGCCTTTGCACTGATGTACGAAACAACGGCCGATCAATCGGCCGACATTCTGCATCGACTGATCGACGATGGTGGAACTGCACGGTTTGGTTCGTGTACAGGGAAGACCCTCCTTGGTGGGGGGGGTTCCTGCACACGGTGCACTAGTCATGCCATTTACTAGTCACCTACGACTGATCTTGCTGCAGCAGGTGCAGCAGTCATTCTCTTACGTGAATGAGTCAACTTTTGTGGGAAGAAATCGTACTCTTCTAAAGGGATTCCTTCACAAAATGCAGTAGTCACGAGTAAGAATCACTAGTCAAGAATATTTGACCACTAGTGCGAAGCATAGCGGCGAGCCAGAACACTGTTTTTACAATGACTAGTGCACCGTGCACTAAATAGGCTATTGATATTCTTTGGTTGGCTTCGCTTACTTGCAGCCGTTGTTACGGAAATGTTCCCTGTCAGTGCTGCAGCTACTCCTAAATCTTACTACCGGTAGTAGCAAAAATGACTACTGTCAGTAGCAAGAATGACTACTGTCAGTAGCAAGAATGCCTAAAGTCATTCAGTAGGAAGAATAACTACTATTGACAGTTGTAGAAACTTGATATGCAGCATCTTAGCCATTTGCATGCAAATGCTCCCCACTTACGCAACAAGAGCATAGGTATGCAGCAACAACCTGCCGATAGACTGCACAAGTCGCCACCAACTACCTATTCGCACGCGTCGTAGATGCATGTATCGTTCTATTTCGGGAGCAACTCTTGAAGAAGAACGGAGCAATCTTTACGGAAGCCGCTTTAACGGGCTTGCACCGACTTGAGCCGTATGCCATCACTCGACTGGGGCCTCACGCGTCTGAAGTTGAAAAAAAGCCATTTCCCTGTAGTTTTTCAGAGTTAAAGTTCTTCGTTTTTGTTGGATTGATATGTTCGAGGTGAACGGAGCCCCAGAAACTAGTGGGCAAGGTGGGGACAAGCGTCGTTGTAACGTACTGAAAGATGCGACCGTTTTTCACTCACAACCACAGACGAATACTCCCCCTAGCCTAGGCCTGTGGTGGCTGCGTACGCGTACGCACCAGTTTTTCGAAAATCGGCGTACGCGTACGCGTACGCATACGTACGCGCGGACGCGTACGGCACCCAAAGCCGTACCATGCGGTAGGGGTTCAGCACGTCTACCTTCTGACGTTACTACCCTGTGTTTCCCGAGCAAGAACCAAGAAACCCCACGAGGAAGTTCACTACGATTCCTCACTCCTTGTCATCAATGAGACTAGCCCGACAAGGCGGTTGCCAGCCAGCTTCTGAAGTACTGACTTCTCGCTCCCTAAATGTTACCACCACACGGCGACAGCGTCCCCTCCGTGCAGAACTTGCACTTGACTTCCTTCATACCCTTCCCCAGGTCTTCCACGAGTGAACCCGCTCGTTCTTGGGCCTCTTTGCTGCTTTTGGAGCTAGCTTTTCGACCGCCTTTGGAGCTGGCTTCGCGAGCATGTTTCTTCCTGTTGGGTATATATATATATATATATATACATATACGTTTATTGCAGTTTACTGAGGGAATTGGCACATCGAATTGTCATCAGTGCTCGTATCCAAAACCGGACCACTCCAACAGGAGGTGGGTCGGTTGATCGTGGTGCGTAAAACGTAAAACAATTTCCCACCCTCCCTTGCCCCCGGATGATCGTCTTGCCATGCCAATTCCTCCTGTACCCACTTGGTTGAGTACTGCCGGTGACTACGTATATGTGCGTACGCGTACGCCAAAAAAAAATCGGCGTACGCGTACGCGTACGCCTACGTACGGCCGTATGCTGACAGCATTGGCCTAGGCTAGGGGTGGAGAGTCAAAAAAGCTCACGCCCGTCCTTTCCTTGTTTTGACGATGTGCACTGCATGGAATTGCACCGACACAAATTCGCATTTTTCTTTCGGGTGTGCCTTGATGGGGGCACCCTTTTGTGGAGCCGTTGATACCTTGGGGTAGGTCCAAAGTGCGCAGGCTCGAGCGCAAGAGAGGGGGAGGGGGAATGCAACAATAATTGAGCCAACTCACCTACGACCTGAGCTCGATTATGCGGTGCAGATTATCGCCACAGATTCTTTGCATTAGGGCTGACTATTTTATATTTTTGGCTCGCGCTCGCGCGCGCCCGAATTTTTGCGAAACCTCGACAAAAAAAAAATAGTTTGGGAAAAAAGTACGTGCGCTCGGCTAAGGCCGGCGCGTGGCGAGACTGGAGGCAGCAGTTAAAGTTCGGGGAACAGCAAAGTTCGGGCGAAGCTAAGTTCGGGCAATGCTAAGTTCTGGAGAAGCAAAGTTCGGGTGAAGCTAAGTTCGGGCGAAACAAAGTTCGGGCGAAGCAAAGTTCGGGCGAAGCTAAGTTCGGGTGAGCAAAGTTCTGGTGAAGCAAAGTTCGGGCGAAGGTGAAGCTAAGTTCGGGCGAAACAAAGTCCGGGCGAAGCTAAGTTCTGGGTGAAGCAAAGTTCGGACGTTCTGGTGAAGCTAAGATCGGGCGAAACAAAGTTCGGCGAAGCTAAGTTCGGGTGAAGCAAAGTTCGGGCGAAGCTAAGTTCTGGTGAAGCAAAGTTCGGGCGAAGCTAAGTTCGGGTGAAGCAAAGTTCTGGTGAAGCTAAGTTCGGGCGAAACAAAGTTCGGAGCTAAGTTCGGGTGAGCAAAGTTAGGTGAAGCAAAGTTCGGGCGAAGCAAAGCTCGGGTGAAGCTAAGTTCGGGCGAAACAAAGTCCGGGCGAAGCTAAGTTCGGGTGTAAAGTTTGGCCTCGTACCCGGGGCCCAGCACGGGGGGGGGCCGCCCTGGGGCAGCCTTTTCCCGCCGCCCCCCCCTCCGGTATTTCTCCGGGGGGCTGAGAAACTCCGCAAAAAACGCAAATTTCGGGCACATCAGGCCCCGAAACGACAGCAAACCTCGAAATAATCTTCGACCGGAAAAGTGTCATGGGCGGGGTTTGAACCCGGACACACCGGCCTGAAGGCCGACACCCGCTCACTCTGCCACCCATATACATTTTCCCAGGGGGAGAAAAAGCCAGCTCCGCGCTATTATCTAGTTCAAAAACAATACACTTTTTTAGTGTAGAGAAAAGTGGGGTTGGCTCGAATAGAGGCTATTCACATTGCATGTTCATAGGACCTCCAGTCTCGAAAAATAGTTTGTGCAGGGTCGACATGACAACTCGGACGACTCCGCCACTTCTGGTCACCTGGACCACTTCGGGCACTCGGAAATTTTTGAGTTATCTCGGACGCAAAAGTCCCCGCCTGGGAATACCTGCAAACTGCAGACACGACTCCATTGGCGGCGAGTACCAGGTGCCCAGCCAAAAGGGATCTCAACCATTGTTGTTGGGGCAGCCCCAGGGCTGGCTGTTTTTGGCATGGCAAGAAACTATGCCTTGAACGATGCACGGTCGTGCAAGAAAATGAGAACCCTTCAAGAAAAGTCACAAGACTTTCAATTCTGTGGTGCAGACGATGCCCATTGGAGCACCTGTGCAGCACTCCCGGCTGACACTACTACATAGGAAGGAAGGTAGGGAAACGAGAACTGCTTGCAAGCGAGTCGGATGAGCCTGTGCTCTGTTTGTGTGGAAAGCCATCTAACTGCGATTGACTGAGGCTGAGGGGCGAAGAAGAACCCCTTGTTGTGAGACTGTACCTGGCGCGGAATCTGGGGTCATGGGACGATGGGCCCTACTACTGCTGGCACTGGGCTCGTGAGCTTGCCCATCCTTTTGGACGCATCTGCCACACTGTGGGCACCTTCTAGGCTGTGGAACTGGTTATTCGCATTGTTTCCTTCCAGTTTCCTGGCATCTGCAATGAACTTCACGAAGCCGGGAGCGTCGACAGTCGTTGCACAGATTCATGCACAGTGGAGTACTCTTCTCCCTGCAGGGTCCCTACCGACAGCGTACTAGGATGGCAACCACCGGTGGCCCCCCATGGTGGTCGACCCTTCTGCAAACCCGAGCACTTCCCCTGGGGATGCATCTGTGCGAGGTCCTTCAGCAATCGAGAGGTCCAAAGCAAGCAGCCAACCTCGAGCATGTGCCAAAAGACACAAACTGGATCCATCGACGCCAACTTCACATCTATGATCTCTCTCCACGTCCGCTTCTACGTATCTCGTTGGCTTCATGGGAACCACGGGAAGTCCATGTGGACTCGCTGTTCATCAGCAAATCCCCAGCAACGGTGTACCATGTGCCTGCTGGTCTTGTCCTTTCGATACTTTGTGAACTCGTGTTGGCGTTATCGATATGTCTTCGGATTATTTTAAGGGATTGAACTTAAAATGCATCCGAGAAGGGTGAATGCCAACCCAAGATTGGACTCAGGGCTCGAATGGCACCGCGGCCAGGTGTCCGTCAAACTTTTTTTTTTTTTTTTGTAATTTTCTGCCCTATTATTTGTTTTTTAGCGCGCGCGTCCAGATTTTTTTGAGGTGCCCGAGCGCGAGCCAAAAATAAAAAATAGTCAGCCCTTATAACTTCAACGTTTACGCGGCGATTACACTTGAATACGCTCACCTTTTCGCTCGATTACGCTTTACAAGACTGCAACGGAGCGATGCAGATTATCGATTCTTTGCATTCTAACCCAAACTACAAGGCTCGACAACGGTCGATCGGGCAGAGGGGTGAAATGGCTCAAGTAAATGTCGTTTTGAGAGGGAAATGAAAAAAGCAAAAAAGTGTTCTTTGTGACGTGCTTCCCTTATGGGGGTGCTACCAAGAACGTTCACTTCGTTCGTAAAGCCCCGCGGACGTTGTCCGGGCGTCGCGTTCTTCGAGAGGGCGGGCATGGGGCGAATGGCTTCCAGAGAGAAGGACATTCGCCCCATCTCGCCCAGCCGATGCTTCTGTTTTTTTTTCGAGTCATCGGCGATATCTTCGACCCACCGCAAGGAGAAGAAGACGGCTGCAGCTAGGATGGTATGGTACTATCCTTTGACAGAGTAAGCCAATGCCTCTCGTCTCACCTTTAAAACACGGCTGTGACACGCATGCTCTTGACAGACGCTAGCATCCGGCATTGTGCATGCGTGTGCAGCAGAATGGTATGGTGTGGGCCAGAAAGAAAAGGACTCCAGGGTGGGCAACGGGATGCCCACCCACAACGGAGAGATCTTAGGCCGCACTGTCTGCCTCTCACGCACGTTTGCTAGCATCAAGTCTTCTCGGAGGAGAGAGATACGGAGGAGTACAGGAAAAGAGGTAAAACGGGGGACAACGGAACTCACACCAGGTATCCAATCAAGAAGACCGTGAAGTAAAAGTGGGACAGCCCCTCAAAGAGGGGAAAAAGCAATCACGGGGATGTTTGAAGATTCGCAATCCTCGTTCGTAAAACGGTACTGTAACTAGCAGGGCCGCTCGGCCAACCTCGCCTCCGAAAGCATCCGAAAACTGTCACTTCAACAACGTCCGGGAACGGACGTGGACCCGGCTAGAGCCACATCGAACCCTGGCGTTAATCCACGGGTTCTCAGTGGATGAACGGGGCGGCGTGGCGACAAACCGAGGGCCTGACTTGAGGTCTCAAAAAGCGATTGCTCATCAGATGCCACGAAAGGGTGTCGGTTCATCTTGACAGGAGGAAGACAGAGAGGGCGGCGGAAAGGGTGAAGTGTTTTTTTTTTCTTTTTTTTTCATTGTTCTTTGATTTTCTTCATTTGCTCCGTGCCAGACGAGCACCAACCAGGGGTGGTTGCTCCCCCTGTTGGTGGCAGGTCCTAGAAGTAATAATATTGTTTGGTCTCCGTACTACGGTTGCTGTCAGCCTAAGCAGAGCGAGCGTACGGCTACGGCGTGCACACGTGAGAGCTGGAGCAGGTCTATCATGTGCACAGGTATGCGATGAGAGGGGGTCAAAGTTGTTGACGACTGCGCACTTGCAGGGACTGGAACATCTGGTTGGCACCAACCTACCTTTTTGAAAGGGCGGCGAGGGAAAACGAACACGTTCCGACTGTTCTCGAAACAACCCACCGGCGGCCAGGACAACAAGATGCACGCCTCGCTGCGAGGATGCCCTGCTGCGGAGCCGCTGCTTCGCCCACCACAACTCTTCGTGCAGGTTGTTTCCGGTCGCCCTCTGCCCCAGGTGGGTTTGCCGCTCCTGACGGCGCAGGATGGCTTCACTCGACTTCTGGATACGACGAAACAGACACACTGCGGGTGCCACGCTATCGATGCGACGGACGTGATTTCGCCAAAATTGGCTCACAGCGGAAAAGCCGATGGACGAGCTGCTCGTTTTGGCGCACTGGGTCGAAGACGATCCTGAAGACCTTGGCGACGGTCTTCCGTGCTTGCTGCGACGTACCGCATGAGCCGACACTCATTCTCCGGCAATTCCGCGGAAAAGTCGCCAGTGTCTGCTTCCCAATCTCCGTCAACTTCGACTTCCCCGCGCTCAGTACCAAGACGCACGAAACTGGCGGGGTGGTGGTGGTGGTAGCTCCTGTGCTAGTGGCTGCTGATGGCATACCACATACCTACACCGGTCCTCATAGCACTACGCTGATGGTGTACATTGCTAGTGGGTGATGATTAGCATACCACATACCATCCCCGGATGTGTGTAGTGGCTGCTGTGTGTACCACATACCATCCTACAGTGCATCCTGCAGCTGCAGCTCCGCCGTTCCGTTCGCGCGTGATGGAATCGTGTCGCGTGATCGTTCTTGTGCTCCGCAGGGGTATCCGGGCTGCCGTTCAAGTACTTGAAGAGCGAGCATCGATGTCGAACTGGACTGCCAGGCACTACCGATGTGACGGCGCGCTGTCGGGTGGTACAATTCTCCAAGAAGCCACGGGCACGCCGGCACTCGTCTCGAGATTCATTAGAGATCACTCGCCTCGGAAATGAAGTCGCCGAGGGGGTCGTTCAGACCCGCGCCCATCGGCGACCACTGGGGAGACCGCGAGCAGAACGAGTAGCCCGCCCGCGGTGAATACTCGGTGCGGGGCGAGTTGCAGTACGCAGGGAGCGTGAACAGCGACTCGTCGAACTCGCGCTGCTCGGCCGCGAACGAGAACGACGGGCTGCAGAAGGAGGAGATCAGGCTCGGCCGCGGCTTGTCCGGGTTAGTGTTGTGGTCGGTCGCCTCGAAGACCTGCGCCTGCAGCTTCCTGCGACGCCCGGAGTACAAAATGTACGCCTCCGTCCCGCCGTCCACCACGGCTTTGAGGATCGACACCGCAACGGACGACATCAGGAGCATGTTCGCAGCGGTAAACGTCCAATATCGCGTGTCCTCCTTGTAGTACGCGATCGAGACCAGCACGAGGGCTGACGACTGCGCTCCGAGCTGGATCGTGTCTCCTACCGTGTCTCGCAGCCGGGCGTGGGGCGACACGTACATCTCCGCGAGGAGGAGGATGAAGAAGATGACGGAGGAGAAGAGTTTGACGTGCCCGCACCCCACGAGCGACTCGGACCGCACCGCTTGAATGCCGGCGAGCGCGACGCTCGACGCCATCTCGACCAGGAAGAACCACGCGGTGTCCTGCCGGAACGGCCTGACGACGGTCGCCCAGCGGTTGACCCAGTGCGTAGACCGCTCGACGGCGACCCATTCGCCCTTCCCCATCAGAATCTGCTTCCAGGCCGCCGTGTCGCTCTCCACCTCGGCGTAGTACGCACGCGCGGGGACCGACTCGCGGACGACCACGAAGCAGCCGATGGGCACCAGCAGGCACCCGATCAGCACGCAGATCGCGCCTATAAACACGAGCGCCGACACCGGCTGCAGGATCAGCACCATCGCGCCCAGCAGCGTGCCTTGGTACAGCAGCTGCAGGACGAAAAGCGGGGCCGACGGAAACCGCAGGAACCCTTGCGTGTCGATCCCTTCGCGGAAGCGCACGGGGAGCATGTGCCGGCAAGGTCCGTCGGCCAGGCGGAAGACGGCGTAGCTGAGAACGCTGAACGCGGCGATGATCGCGAAGTTGCTGACCACGGCGCCGAGCGCGATGCTCCCGTTTATGGTGAGCTGCGTGGGGTGGAGGACGGTGGCGAACTCGTCGTTTTCGGCGGTTCTGCAGGCCTGCGACACGACAACCAGGCGCGTGGCTGAACCGGTGCTAGAGCTGCTCAACGACGCAGCGGAGACCAGCGTCGCCGCCATGCCGGCGCGCTCGATGGTTTTTTGGCCAGGAAGCTCCGTTTCTTTTTCTGGCCGGGGTTCGGGCTCCGACACGACAGGCGTCACGGGCGTGTCGGTGACAGGCACGGAAGTACTGGGGATGAGAGTCCGGGGGAAGGGCGTGAGTGGGTGTGACGTTGCAGGCGAATCCGTGAGTGGATGATTGGTAGGAGGATGACTAGTAGGAGGATGCTTCGTAGGAGGATGATTAGTGGGAGGATGACTAGTAGGAGGGTGACTGGTAGGAGGATGACTGGTAGGCGGAGATAATGTATGCGGCGAGCTAGTGAGGGGATGGCTTGTAGCCGGGGCTTCCGTGGCGGGAGCGTCTGTGGCAGGAGACCGCGTCGGAGAAAGCGTCGGAGGTGTTTCTGTTCTCGGTGAACCCGTTTGCGGCGTGTCGGTGGCGGGCGCCTTCGTGTCATCGATGTCCTTAACGATCATGAGGTAGTTTCCTCTGGCCAAAAAGACGGCAAGGTCCGGGCTCAGGAGCAGCCCTGGCGTTGATTTTGAGTTGGGGAAGCTCAAGGCTTCCATCTTAGCGGGCGACGTCGGGGTGGACACGTCGTACACGAAAACATCGGTCCCTGCCGCGAGCACCACAATCGCACCCAATGTGGCAATGCCAGTCACCGCACCCCGCGTATCGATGACTACCTGATGCTCAAATTTCACGTTGTACACCATAGTAATCAACATCCCCTTGTCAAACCCCGAGAACATCAAACTGTTGCTGCTTGAATACGCCAGCTCTGTGACGCTGCTGTATTCGTCGCTGAGCGGCTTCGTCATCTTGAGAACTGTCGACTCCATCTCGATCATCCCCCAATGTTTGTCAGTTACGAACAGCAAGATCTTGTCTTCTTTCCCACCTACAGCCATCGCCTTCACGTTCAAGCACTGATCGGTGACGCACCTCTCGAACGTAATCCTTCCGTACATGATCCCTTCACGGCCACCATAAGCAGTATACGTCTGTCCTGCCGTAATGTGCTTGCACTTGAGGTCTAAGTGTGACACTCCATACTTTGGGTAATTTGTTGGAGCGGTCAGGTCGAGCAGATCCACCGTGTCTTCGTTGTACAGCACGTGGCCCATAGCCCCGTGTACAGCTATCGCGTTCAAGCCGGACAGCTTCTGTGTGGCCACAACGACAATGGCGGATTTGGGGTGAGTCTGATCGGGCACAGCCGATGTATCGATGACTTTGACGGCCCCGTTATCGAGCACGAGGCCGTAGGCTTGGTCGCTCGTCAATGCAATGTCTGTTGCGTCGGTCATCCCCATGTTTCCGACATCCCGCCAGTACCCCTGGACTCCTGGGCAACATCCCAGAGCGATCAACAACAAAGCGCGGCATGAGCCCCGCATAACATGTCTCGCCTCCGAAAACAGCTTTCAACTCTCGGGGATCGGGTGGAGGGGATGTATCCTTTCCGCGCAAAAAAGAGCAAAGACACGCAAACCGTTGCTTCCTTCGCCTGTGAAGTTTGTTTGTTCAATTTCCCGTGCTGACCGGATATCACGAGGTTTACAGGGCGAGAGGTGCTACCATGTCTTGACATGGCCGTGGTTCAGCCACACCTTGCTGGCGTGTTCACGGGTGACCGGGCGATGAACGCAACACAAGCCAACTTGCCAAGACAACATAGGTGAGCGTCCCTGCGCAACTACTGAGCCTGATACTGGGAAACCGAATTGTTCGACAAGGCTTCTCACTGGTTGAACAGTGGTTTACACCTATGACAAGGGATCACATTCATTCA
This sequence comes from Diplonema papillatum, assembly GCA_030068145.1. Classification (NCBI taxonomy): domain Eukaryota; phylum Euglenozoa; class Diplonemea; order Diplonemida; family Diplonemidae; genus Diplonema; species Diplonema papillatum. The sequence continues at coordinate 234,119 of JAPJBO010000081.1, read as the reverse complement.
CCTAGTTTGTTGGGGGGGTATCCAGTGGCTTGCCAGACAAAACTCGATCCTGTGACCGAAACAATCCTTTCATTGGGCTCGCGAAGACTCGGTTAGAAAGCAGAGAGAATCTGTGGAGATGCACCGTGTTGGACAGCAGCAGGCAACGCGATGCAGTTCCAGAGGATCGACCGGTCCCTCCACGCTGAAAACCCGCCTGCTGAGCATTCCGTTTACAGGAGGCGATATTCGTTGGGCGTTAGAAGGATGAGACAAACGGGACGTTTTCGGTTTTGCCAGAATTGACGACATCAGTGGGGCCTGCAACGACGTAGAAGTTGTATATACCGCCTACAGCCTGTATAGCTAGGTATCCTCCTCTGCAGTAGCACTACACAGCAGGGATGGATATGCTGTTGATGCTCTACACAGTGGTTGTAAGTACTCCACCACGTGCTAGTGCTCATACAGCAGTACTACCGTACAGCACTGCGTGTAGGATCCTACTGTGCATTACGTACGCTCTTCAAGCACCTCAGGCCGGCGCCCCCCCGCCGACGCGCGTGAAAAAGAGCAAGCACGCAAATGATCACGCGACACGACCGATTCCATCACGCGCAACGCGGATGGAGCTGCAGCTCAGAATGCAGCTCGCTTTCTCCTTTTTTTGCAAGTTTGCAACCGCCGGCCGCCTCGAGTACTTTCTACGAACGGTGGATGCTTGGTAAAAGAAACGAATACGTCGTGGTTACGCGCTTTTTCTGATGGACCAAAGTCGTGGGCCACCTGTTCTGGGTGGCGAATTGCTCAGAGCCAGGGCACGGCCTTGAAAGATAGCGGAACAAAAAGCGAGCTCCGATAGCGAAGCCGTACAAAGACACAAGACGTTTCTCTCCCTCCGCCGCCCGATGGAGAGACTTGGGCATGCAGCATTCAAACGTTCTCGTGGTATCACATCCAAAACGCACTCGTAGGGATGCTAGTTACTACGGGGCGCGCGAATTATATCTGGATCGATCTCGATAGCGTGGGCGAAGGTTACGTAGCCAGCTTCCTTCCAGTTCGTGGGTCCATGCGGGCCCGGAGGAAGGCGGCACCTCTTAGCGGTGTCGCCAGGTTTTGCTTGCCGCGTGCAATCTTTCTCTCGACGAGAGCAACCCTTTTTTTAAGGCTAGGAAGAGTGCTCGAGATGACGTGCACGCGCGCGCAGAGAGCCACGCGAAACAGGCTTCAAGTCATTCGAATTCGCAGTCTCGAAGATGGAACGCAACCGCGACTTCACTCCAGGGAATCGAAGCTCGCGCCTGGGGAACGTTAGGTAGCATTAACCAGGATCGACTTTATTTTAATCCGGAAGCACTACATCTAGTCCCACATAGATGCTGACTTCGCACGGGGGACGCGCGCGTCTTCGAACGAGATTCCAGTCGGATTATTACTTCCTTGTTCCAACGCAGTAAGTATCTCCGCGGGACGTCTTCCCGAACTGTTCCACGCTGCGGTTTCGGAGTTTGCACGCACACTGTGTTCACTCTGGCGCACCCAACCCAGCAGCATGACTAGTTGACCATACGATGGAGGTGGCACTCCATCTACGCACGAACGAACCTACCTTCCACTTCCTGGACATTGACCTCGCATCGCTGATTGTCGTCGTAGTCGAACCAGGCCCCGTCTTCGAAGGCGATCGTGTCGAATTTGGTTTTCCCCTCTCCTCCAAACGCTGTGAACTCACCGCCGCTGATGATCCACTTCGTCGGCTCGATGTTTCTGCACTCCAGCTTGCAGACGGTCACCCACTGGCCCACCTTTTCGGCCGGGTATTCGAAGTCCTTTTTGAAGTTTTCGACGCACACGGTGCCATGCTGCTTGTCGCCGACTTTGACCACCAGATTGGCGGTTCCGCGGGACCCTGCAATCTCGACTTCCTCCGACTGGTCCAGCCACAAGTTTGGAAACGTGTCGCCGCTTACCGAGTTCGTACACGCCACGTTGAGCCTCTCCTCCGTCGAAATAACCAACTTTTCGATACCCTCCATCTGGGCCTTGAACTGCATGTTGAACGCCGGCATTTTATTTTCCTTGTCAGATGATCGTGTCTCTTCCGGTGACCTGAAAACGTGTAAAACGGGACTCACTGGTTCATCTTCCCCAAGTGCAGTTGAATTGCAAGCGGGTGGGCTACCGTGTTGTGTATGATGGCCATGCGTTGGCTGGCGTCATGTTGCAGAGCTCACCTGTCGCTTCAGGAAGGCTGGCTCAGACCAAGGCCTCTAAAAGTCCAGCCGCTTCAGGAAAGTTGGCACAGATCAAGGCCTCTAAAAGACTAGTCGCTTTAGGAATGCTGGCTAGTCCATTCTCCATGGGTCTGCGAGCCGGTCCATCTCTATCTCCTGGAATTGGATTGCCTGCCGCTGTCCATCAGGGAGGTGTTTCACGTTGCGCCAAGGACTACCAAATCTAACCCAGGCGTACCCCCTACCTCCACTGGAGTCGGAACCGAGCACAAAGTCTCTTACTTACAGTGTAGGTGCAGAAAGGGTCTTTTTTCCCATCCAGAAACTCTGACTGGCGGTGTGCAGACGGGACCGCCTTCCCTGAGCACTACCCCGAAGCACAGTGTCTTAGAACGAGAACAGAACAAAATATCTGTTTTGCTGCGGCGTTCCCAGCCGAAGGCGTGCGGGGGGTAGAAGGAGGCCGAATACTTTTCATCAATCACGACACGGTCCTACTTTAGTTCTTCTTCTGTTTTCCTTCATTTTTGTTTTAGTATTTTTCCCTCACCTCCCCCTCAGTATGAACGTGTTTCTTCGTTCCTTCTTTTTGCATTGAAATTCGAGCTTGATTGGGCGGTGGTCCGCTATAACGCGGTGTGTAAGTGCGGGGACGGTGTGATGAAGTGTTGAGTGTAGTTGTTGCAAAGCGACCAAGATTGTGCCAACGACCCGTATCCTACTGGGAGGTGACCCCAGTTCTGTTTCATCATGGCAAGGGAGTGAAAGTGACCGTTTCGTGTTTTCAAGGAGAAGCAGTAAGCTGACGAAACTGGCTCAACAAACTGCTGGCATGATTATAAGTGTCAATAACTGTGATTCCACTTCTCCACCTCATGGCGGGGAGTCGAGTGTTGAATTGTGGTGCAAACGCTGCACGTTCTGCAGCGTTGAAAGTAGTAACAACCACGCATGGTTTGTCAATAATGGAGACTCCACTGGCCCGGAATGATGCATGCACTCTTCAGAAAATGACAGGTTTTGAGTGTTGAAAGCAGGAACGGCAGACGCGAAACTGCACCAACGACCACCATGGTGCCAGAAACTTGCGAATCCCTCAATCCGTCCAGCTTGTTTAACGTTGACTCGCCCGACAACCCCGCATCGTATTCTTAGGGTTTTAATGAGTAATGGGTGGATCCCCATCAAAGGTATTATGCAAGGATAGCGCATCGAAGTTGCAGTATTGAGTTTCGAGTGCTGAGAGTCAGTCGCGCAGACCAAACTGTGCTGATAACTCACATCGTTACGAGTATGGTATTGATATCATTAGGCGGGTACAGTTCGCTTTGAGAGTCCGGGTTCAGTTGGGTTTCTCGTAACGCGAGAAAAATCATAAAAACACAGTTCTAAAGAGTCATAGCAGTAACAGCGCGGGGGGGACATATTTCTTGGGCATGCAGAGGGCGGGGGGGAAAACGGCACCCCTTGGTACGGGGAAGTGGTGGACACACCACTTCGTAGCAGTTCTCTTCTGAGAACTGCAGAAGCACCAGGGAGTTGCGGCGAGACGAATGGTGTCCGCCGAGCAGAGAACCGCAGAAAGACTCCGCGAGGAGTGCCAATCCGAGAGATACTGTGGGGTCAGGTATAGAGTACACCACGCAACACGGATTGCCGGGTCAAACGCACTCCTACGTCAGAGGTAAAATAGAGAGAGAGAGAGAGAGAGAGAGAGAGAGAGAGAGAGAGAGAGAGAGAGAGAGAGAGAGAGAGAGAGGGATCAAGAACTTCGTGAACGAAGTGAGTGAAGTTCTGGACGAACTTATACCGAAGGGCGGACTTGGCGTGCGGGGGGGTGAACCTGTTGGTCAAGTACGAAAAACACAAAGACCGCAGGAGCACACAGCAACTCCCCTCCCGACCGATCGCAAACATGGCGGAAGAGTGCCCGCACTGTGGGGGCTCGTTCGACCCGAAAGGGTTGGCCACCCACAAGAAGGCCTGCGGGCAGAGGGCGCTGGCGGCGCTACAAGCGACCGCCTCGGCGAGCAGCTCGAGGGCGGGCACCCCGGTGCAGTCGCCGCTGGCACTGCCGGGCAGTGTGCAAGGGAAGAGGAGAAGGGCAGACGGGGAGGAAGGCGAGCCGCAGGAGGCGGTAAGGGATCTGGAGGAGAAGACGGCCCAGACCTTTGGGCAGGCGTCGCAGAAGGTCGCAGAGCATGATGTGCGGCTGCAGATGATGGAGGCGGGGAACGCGGAGATGAAGCAGATGCTCAGCAGTTTGATGGGTATGGTGACGGGGCTGTCGGCAGGCGGGATGCCGCAGAGGAGTCGCGCGTTGGGGTTCGCGGACCTCGGGGAGGGGGCGAGATGGCCGGGGATTTTTCCAGGACCAACGCGCATGGAAGTGCTCAGGGTTTTTGAAGCCCGGTTCGAGCGGGTGCTCTGCACGGGGGCGAGACCAGGGGCCCGGGAGCAGGCGAAAGGGCAGCTGGCGAACCTCGAGACGGGGTTCGATTATTTTTCGGACCCGGAGAGGCCGGTGGGGGGGTCTTTTGGAGATGTGCACATGGTCGCAGTGGTGGACAGGGCGATTGCGCGGTTGGTGGCGCTCCAGTTCGGGGAGGAGACGGGGGTAAAAGGAGGGCATGCGGGCATGTTCGAGAAGGCATTGGAAGAACAGGACCTGCCCGGGCCGCTGGCGGAGGCGTGGAAGGAGGCCGAAAGGCAGCGGGCGAGAAGCAAGGGGACAAAATCGCAGAGCTCGGGGCAATGGAACAGGAGCACGTACGTGCAGCCGGTAACCGGGGGGAAGATTGGGTACCCGACGGGGGGGTTTCGTCAGGGTGGAACGGGGTTCCAGACGGGGGGTTTTCGCCAGGGCGGAACGGGGAAAGGAAAGAAGTGACAATTGGGGGGAACTCGGGACGGGGGCAGGTAACTGCAGCCTTTCAGGCGGGAATAAGGAAAATGGAAAGGGTACTGGGGACAATGGCGGCACCGGCAGGTGCGGCGGGGGGCGTTCGATCTCCCAACGGGGAAAGAGGGAGAATGGGGTACAGGGGTACGGGGTCGCGAGGGGACAGCGAGCGGGGTTTTGGGGTACGGGAAACAACAGGGGTGAACGCGGCGGTGTCAGAGAGACTCAGGTTAGACGGGCGCCATTCGGGATTGGCGGGGATTCAGGCAAGAGAAAGGGCCTACGGGAGGCTGATGGAGGCTTTGGCGGAGCTTGGCCTGGGGGCAAAGGGGAACGGCATCGTCACGAGGCAACAGCGAGAGTACCTCGAGGCAGTGCAGGCGCGCGCAGTAGCGGCGACCACGATGGTCAGGTGGGCGCAACGGTTGGAAAAGCTGGTCGGGGTGAAGAAGAGGTTTCCTGGGGCGGGATTGCACGACTGGGTCGGGGTGTACCTGGCAGAATCAGCAGGGGTGAGGCCCTCGACACAGAGGGACTACGCCCTGTGCCTTCGGTCGGTGTTCCAGAGATGGGCGCCGCACGTGCGGCTGGGAATCTTGGAGGCGCACGTAGCGGGTCTGACGGCGTTGGGAGCCGATGTGCCAACAAGGCAGGCTGCGCCGGTGGAACCGAAGCACTGGGAACTGTTGCGGAGGGCGCTGAGTCCAGAGCAGATGGCGTTTTGCTGCGTTCAGCACTTGTTGGGGCTTCGCTGGGAGGGCGTGTCGCGGCTGGAAGATCTGAAGGTTGTGCAGAGAGAAGCGGACGTGCTCAAGCTGACGGTGGTGCAGAGGGAGTCGAAGACGGAGAACCGGCCCACAAGACGAAACGTGTGCTTGAGGGGCGTGTTTCGGCAGGACGTGGAAAGGTTTGTCGCCGGAAGGTCGAGCATCGACGGGCCGGTGTTCAACGTCGCGTACAAGCGCAACTCCCCTCCCGAAAAACTGTACTGTTCGGGCGGTTTTATTTTGCAGACTCATGTTCTTTATGCGGCATGGTATCGGGATTTGTATCTTTCGTGGCACAAGTAGTGCAGTTTAGTGGTCTAGCTTGGTTTGCCGTTTATCTTTCTTGTTAGCAAGCACACGAGTGCGAGGTTTGAGGGCAGCAACGCGGCCGGTCCGAAATAAGCCCGAGGTAAGAAGTTCAGAGAGAGAGAGAGAGAGAGAGAGACGAGAGAGAGAGAGAGAGAGAGAGAGAGAGAGAGAGAGAGAGAGAGAGAGAGAGAGAGACGAGTTAGAGTGCAGGGACCATCTCTCCGAGGAGTATCCGGTATATCAAGAACAAGAGCGTGGGGACTCAGTGTCACTGTTGGCAGATGGAGCATTGAATCAGCGCGCTGTCGGAGTGCGAATGACGATGGCTTATATCCAGGCCTGCGTAGTCCAACTTTCGAGGTGACTTGAGGAACTCTTCAACAACAATCGCCCCCATCCCATTGTGCTTCGACACTTAAAAACAGCAGCTGGGAAAGCGAAGAGTCGAGCAGAGGGCGGTGTAATGACCAGTCGCATTGTTGAGAACAGCCTATCGGCTGATGCGGAAGCCAGGGGCATGATGCTCAGCATGCCAGGACGTTTGAAGTAGCTGGGAACACGACGGCAACTTCAGAACCGAGTTGGAAAGTCTGCAAGACTGCCCAGGTTGGCTTGCATTCGTTGAGCAAGGCATCCTTGTGACGCGAATCTCGGTGAGGGGGAAACTTCGTGGGTTGGCGAAGTCGGTTCACACAGTTGTTGAGCCGCATACGCTTCTGTAGAACTCAGCCGCTTTGAAAAGTTTATCACGAACAGCCGTACCAATAATCTCGCCTCTGGGAGAGATTATCAATTTTTTTTGAGATTGTGCTGACCAAGTCTATTTCGGCGCACCGTATAAAACCCTCGACAGCTGACCAAGTTCATTGTGGGTACATGAAGGCTTTGGTCGGATTTAACTGACGTCAAACTCCAGTCAAACTTTCGTGCACCGTTGCTCCGGAAAAGCGCTCAGAATCTCGATTTCTCGAAGGAATCCATGCTTCGGTACAACCGTAATACTGAGACTGTACTGTGAAGAGAGGAAGAAATGCGTAGTTTTGTTTTATTCTTTTACTTGTTAGTTGTCGACAACTTGTTGCGTAGTTTTGTTTTATTCTTTTACTTGTTAGTTGTCGACAACTTGTTTTGTGTTGAGGTTTCAAAAAAAAGAACAAGGCCGCTTCTGGTCCAGGAACGTGACGGTCAACCACAGCTTGCAAAGCTTGAGTCGGAGGCAGCACAGTGCCACAACTCCGTCCGCTCTCCCTGCGGCAGACCGTCTCGACGAACTTGAGTTAAGCGCAAGCGCCAAGCCCCAAGGTGCGCCAAGCCTTGATGCTTTAGTTTGGGAAATCGGGAGCCACTTGACCCGTAGGCCCGTGGCTCTGCAGTACCGCCGAACACGTGAAGATGGGCTCCCGTATGCCAGGCTTTCCCTGGTACCAACCGTAGTACTGAGACTGTACTGTGAAAAATACTCGAGGGACTGCCTTGTGCTCATTTCGAAGGAGGCTAGAGGGGGAGAAAACAATACAACTACAAAGTGGATCTTTTTTGTTGAACGCTTTCGCCCCACTATAAACCCAGGTTTACCTGTGTTTCGTGTGGGCTACAGCACATTTACCTCCTTTGATCTATCGCAACTGGCAGTCTCCTCAAGCATTTCCTACAAAGCAGGTGCTTATACAAAAAAATAATAAGACGTGTGCCTTCGCAGGTTTTCGTTATACCTTTCCTAAAAGAAAACCTTTGCGTTGACGCATCCACACGTTGGCTCGTTGTACAAGCGCACATTAACACATTGCATGCCTCGAAAAGATCGGGGCGAGGATGACGTGTACTTGTTTGATTAAAACCGTGAGGCCCTTGCAAGTAGTAGTAGTAGTATGTGTCGTCTGCCGAAGCAGCCGGAGACAGCAGGCGCAGGGGACCTTGCTTTACCTTTCTCTTCTTCATGGAGACCCGCCCCCGGTGTCGAGAAAGTTTGCACCTATTGTGATGAGGTGGTTGACCAGGCCCCCACGAAGACTTATACACAACACGGCTACAAGACGAGGATGCAGCTTTGGTGTGCACGCAGTGAAGGCCCCCCCATGACACCTAACCTAGGCCCTTGCAAAAGAAAAAGAAAAGTATCGAGGGGCTGCTTTGTGCTTCGAAGGAGTCTGGAGGGAGAAAACAGTACACCTACAAAGTGGGTCTTTTCTTGTGGATCGCTTGCGCCCGCCACGAAACCTAGATTTATTTGTGCTTCGTGTGGGCTACAGCACACATTAACCTCCTTCGAGATTTCGCAACTGGCAGCCGCCTCAACTACAAAGCAGGTGATTATACAAGAGAAATACTCAGAGGAGCCGTCCACTGCTTGTTCGATGGAGGCTAGAAGAGGGAAGAAGAGATGTGAAAACGGGTTTTTGCCTAGAGACGCAATTCCACAATAAGAGCTGTTGTTGAGAGCTTCGGCCCACTGAATCCAGATTTACCTGCGTTTCGAGTGGGCTACGGCACATTTTCACACCTTCGCGATTCGCAACTGGTGGCATCCTCGAGTATTTGCTGCAAAGCAGGAGCAATTCAAGAAGAAAACAGTCGCGAGCATAGAAAGCAAAGACAGGCAGGCTCTTGTGATGTTGATGTTGGTTCTGTACGTAGACCAGTTCCAATAGAAGACGGCGTGCGTCCTCTTGCGATTTTGCGGTAACCAGAAATGCGGCGGTCCTAGCTGGCCAGATGCCGGAATTGTGGAAGCGAAGAGAGAAAGAGGAAGATAGAGAAAAGGTCAAAACAAGTCGCGCGGCGGTCGCACACTTCGCGGTCCCCAGGGCCTCCCCACCCATTCACCTGCACGAGTGTTCTCCGTCACCGCGCTGACAATTTTCGATGCGAGAAAGAAAGAGGCGTGTGTAAGTTAGAAGCCCGAGACTTCTAAGTTCTCCCCGTACTACTACTACTACTACTACTACTACTACTACTACTACTACTACTACTACTACTACTACTACTACTACTACTACTACTACTACTACTACTACTACTACTACTACTACTACTACTACTACTACTACTACTACTACTACTACTACTACTACTACTACTACTACTACTACTACTACTACTACTACACTACTACTACTACTACTACTACTACTACTACTACTACTACTACTACTACTACTACTACTACTACTACTACTACTACTACTACTACTACTACTACTACTACTACTACTACTACTACTACTACTACTACTACTACTACTACTACTACTACTACTACTACTACTACTACTACTACTACTACTACTACTACTACTACTACTACTACTACTACTACTACTACTACTACTACTACTACTACTACTACTACTACTACTACTACTACTACTACTACTACTACTACTACTACTACTACTACTACTACTACTACTACTACTACTACTACTACTACTACTACTACTACTACTACTACTACTACTACTACTACTACTACTACTACTACTACTACTACTACTACTACTACTACTACTACTACTACTACTACTACTACTACTACTACTACTACTACTACTACTACTACTACTACTCACTACACTACTACTACTACTACTACTACTACTACTACTACTACTACTACTACTACTACTACTACTACTACTACTACTACTACTACTACTACTACTACTACTACTACTACTACTACTAACTACTACTACAACGGCGGGCGTTAGTCGCTTTATTGGAAGCACACTGCACCTCGTTGTAACTTAATTTGCGAGAACCGACGGCGTGTTTGGGCCAGATCCGTTGCTGCCTCGCAGGGTTGCTTGAAACTAGCTGACCTCTAACGAGCCAGTCCACTCCCTCCTGCCTGTTAGTTAGCGTACGTGTCCCAGGACGCTAATTGGTTGCTTTCGTTCTATTCCTTTATTATTTTGCTTTCTGAGACTGGGGCTTCTTGCCCTTGGCCGGGAAGAACCTTACTTGTTGTTGGAGGGGCTCGGGGGATTGCAAGAACGTCTTTCGGAATGCGTTGTACACCGCACTGCCTGCATGACGGGACAGTGGTGTGAACGAACCTGACGACAGAATGAAAGCTGATGGCTGTTGGTTTATCGGCTGTCTGCTGATTTCTTCCAGGCCTTCTTGCATGTTGTGCCCGCAATGAAGTGTCAACTGCTACAAACAAGAGGAATCCAACTGGTTAATTAAACCACAGCATTTGTTCTTTGAGGCTAGCTGGGGAGACAAGCACCAACTGGTTGGGGGTTGAGTCTGGTTGGGCATGCCGTACGTGTACGTGTCCCAGGAGACCACACGTACCGCGGCAACACAGCAAATCCGTCTATAGAAGGCCCTACAAAACTGTCTGAACCACCAGTTGAAAAACTCAGGGTACAACGTGCTGGAAAGGGTTCTGTGCTCAACACGACTGGTCTCATTTGCAGGACTAATTCTCTGGCGTTCCGAGGTTCGAAGGGTTTCGTTTATTTTCAGAGTCCGGGGATTCACTACCCCTCAAGGCATAGTGGTCGCAGGATTCGCATTATCGCGTGTTATCGCATTTGGGATTTGGCGCCAAATATCGCAATAGCATTCGCATTCGCATTATCGCACGATCAAAACCCGGGCAAAGACAGTGTTATGGACTATCGTATGCCGGTTATATGCGATAAATTCGTGCGATAATTATTCTCGCATGCGAATCGTTTGACCAAAATGTCCAGGTGGCCTCGCCCCAGCTCTGCCGCTCTCTTTCGGCTGCGCCTCCGTGATGCGCCTGGGGAAAAATCAGAAGGTTTTTGTCTAGCGTTATTTGTGGATTAGAAGGTCGTCAGAGGTCAGAACATAGTTCCAAAAAGTGCTCCCCATCCATTTTTTCCCGGAACGATTCGGGTTTCCACACCGAGCTTCGAAACTGTGCCAGCTTCGCAACAACGGCTTTGTGGTGGTTGGAGCGCATGACAGCTTTCAAGCGCCTGATTGCCGACTGCACTTGGCATCATCCGGTTGCCCTCAAAGACAGCAGATCCGCTTCATTTGAGAGCAGGCAACTGAGTGATTTCTTACGCTTTTTAGTTGAAGCTCGTACGGTAGCCGCTCGGCTCCTGTTTCTTGTTGGTTGGTTGCCATGCAAGGTTTCCTGCTGCTAGCTTTGCGTCTAGGCGCAGGTTGATCAATGAATGTGCTATTGATTGGTGTTGCCGTGAGAGCGAGTGAAATAATGAGAGAGAAAGGGAACACCTCGAGACAAGTCAAAAGGGTGCTCCGGGGCCTCTCCCCCTTGCGTGTGTTCTCATAGTCATCGTGACCATTTCCGAGAGCAGAAAGAGAGACCGTGAACTGGATACATTTGCCACAATGACGAGTCATGCCCTGCGGTACAAGCAGGCGAGCCAAAGGAGCTCGGCTCAACAAGAAACTCCGTGGGCTGTGGGTTTCCATGTCCGTCTTATAGTTATTGTCCTAGCTTGTCTGGTCCGGATGCCGGTGAAATCCTTTCCCTAGGATTCCTGCCAATTCTAAAGATTTGCAGGAATACGTGGCGACTAAACTCAGATGGTTGGTGCTTCGTGCGGGTTTACAGCACATGGCTGTCCATTTACACGACACGCCAGCACAAGCAAAGAAAGCCGGAACTTTTACACTCGGTTGCAGACGATGGAGATCGTCGCCACGAGAACCCAGCCACTTTGGGGCAGCTTGCTTTTGTTTGTGCGCACTAGGTGAACTGACCTGCTGTACGCTGCCAACTACTAATTCGGAGTACCAATAGTGCATAGTTGCTAACACGAAAGACGCGTTCCTTTCGACAAGAGCTGCTGGCTCTACCTTTTTTGACCAATGCACCTTGCCGGAGTACACGGATACGAGTCCGGATGCGGATACGTACCGATGTAGCCCGAAAGAAGCTGATATGTGGAGCAGGGGATTTTGGAAACCCGGTTTCCCGGTTTCAGAACCGTTTTCGGGTTTTCAAAAAAATGAAAATAATTTATAAATTCAACCATCATTTCAAGTGGTTTACAGTACTGCAGTTACATGGCGCGTCACGGTGTGTCACTGCAACTCGAATATTTTCACTTACCATCTCCGTAGTTTGGGTAGACGTACGTTGGTAGACACACCACCACCGCAAGCTTATATCTCACCAGCCCCCTCCGCCCCCTTGTCTGCGTGCGCGGGGCGACGGTTCCGGGCACTCAGACACCCGCAGGCACCGCAGAGCCCAAAAACCGGGGTTTTGGCTGAAACCGGCATTTTTGCTGGGTCAGACAAAGAGCTAAAGTCCCCTGATGTGGAGAGTAATAAAAGGAAAAAAGAGGTTCGCATTGATTGCTAGTTAAGGGAGAGGGGGGAGTTGCACGGACGTGCTTGGAAATGGTTATAGAGTCGGGAAGGGGGCCATAATTTGCGTTTTTTTCTGGTTTGCTGCGCCCATGCTGGGGGACCATTAGAGCGTGGCCTCCCCACGGGCCGTCAGTGTGGAGCTTCCGCTGGAGAAGTATAATGTTGGTACCCCCGAAAAAGTGTTCTTGGCTTTGAAAGCTTTGAAAGCTCTCGGCCGACGGCTTCCCCAAGTCTGTCGAAACTCTCCAATTGTAGAGGCCGGACAGAGCCCCACTGGGAAACCGCTGATAAACGTTCATTCCGTAGCAGGATCAAGCTTTGCTTTCAAGGAGGCAAGTACCGGTCCTCGCAAGAAATGGGGAGTTTTCCCTTCTTCCCGTAACCAAATGGCAGCGACAATGAATTGTGAACTCGAAAAAAATAAGTGGTGGAGAGGAAGAGCTGCCTGCATTGCATCTCGTTTCACTCACAGTCTTCTCCGGCGCTAATAACTCGTGCGTCTTTATGTCTTTATAATAATGAGTCCAGACTGAGTCGCGCTGACTCAGCCCGACTCAGGCTCGACTCAGTCTGAGTATTTCTTCCCGGAAGGAGTATTTCTCGCCAGACTCAGCCAGGATGCAAAGCATGTTATATTGTTGCTGAAGTGAAACTCGGCCATACCAAAATGAGAGCGTCTACACGGGGTAGGATCAAGAATACAGATGAACTACCAGCTAACATCAGCAATATCGCAATGCATCAAGTGTTCCACCACCAGGCCCAAAAACCTGTCAAATTCATCAGAAAAATGTGTTTCAGATGCATTTTCTGGCCGAAAAAGCTAGTTCCACGCGGTTTTCCGTGATACCAAAATTTGCATAATTAGCCACAAACGGGTTTGCGGGGGAGCCACGAGGTTTGTGGCTACTTTGTGGCTAAATGGGGCCACGATGTGGCAAACCTTGTGGCTGACAGCTATGCCTGGAACCCTACTCAAGTTGTGTGAGAGCACGCTGCCAGCTTTACCAGCTTGCCAATGTTTCGAACTTACTGAGTACGTTTGCAAGAAAACTGTTGGCTTGTACTGGACCCCCTCCCGTAATTGTATCCTAATTCCGCCCACGTTTGCGTGCAAGAACCGACGTGCTCTGTTGGACATCGGTGCCAGTGCGGACGAGAAAGCCCGCCGCACGCAAACTTGTGCTGGTGGGAGAGGACCGACCCGTCCTCGAACGCAGGTCAAACATGCTTAGTACGCTACGTCACAATGGATCCCGGAGGTGGGCGAAACCCGTCTTTGTGCCGGGAAATACTCGAGGGACTGCCTAGTGCTGATTTCGAAGGAGGCTAGAGGGGGAGAAAACAACACAACGACAAAGTGGGTCTTTTTTGTTGGAAACGCTTACGCCCGCCACTAAACCCAGATTTACCTGTGCTTCGTGTGGACAACAGCACATCTACCTCCTTTGATCTATCGCAACTGGCAGTCTCCTCAAGCATTTCCTACAAAGCAGGTGCTCATACAACAAAAAATATACAGGCTCCCCGCACGGCTGGTGCACGGAAACATTGCTCCAATATCACCACAAATAAGTCGGCAACAGTACACTCTGATCAAAGACCACACAGGTGGCGGATCGAGGGTGTTGCTGCATGACACGGCCCACTTATTAATGGGGTGGGTTTCACAAGTGTCGCAATAGCATGTGAAAAATACACGGGAAAACACATAAACAGTGTGGCCACGAGCATGTTATGATGGGGGGCCCTCTCTTTTCTTTCTCTGCTCCCTTCGACCCCTTTTGAGGCGGCGCTTAAGAAGAGCGCATCGCCAAGGTGTCGCAAAACGCGGGATCCGACAGAAGGGGCTCGACAAGCAGAGGCGACAGGGGCGAAAGGGGCGATGCAGGTTCGACGGGCGGAGACACGTGCGCGTGGGTGATGATGGACGACCACCCAGAGTAGATGGTTTCGGCGTCGCGGTCCGTCGTGGAGACGGCCGGGTTCCAGTTCACTTTGACGAAGGAGTCGAGGTGCGCGAGCGTGCCGGAGAGGAAGGCGGATTCCTGCATGGCCTGCACCCGGCCAGAACGAGCGGTGTGCATGGCGGCGCCGACGTCGAGGACGACTCTCATCCCGGAGAGAACGATGGAACTCAACATCAAAATACTGGACACGTGGAAGGTCCAATGGCCCGGCACTCCGTTGTACAGACCCTTCGACATGAAAACAAGCGCGGACGACTGGGCTCCGAGCTGCACGATGCTGATGACAGAGTCGCGCTCGCGCGCGTGGGGCCAGACGTAGGCTTCGAGCCCGCACAGGATCATGAAGATGAACGAGGAAAACAGCTTCACGTGGCCGCAGGTTGTCGGCGAGTCGGTTTCGATGGCTTGCATGGCTGCCAGCGCGGCGCTGGCGAGCATCTCGATGAAGACGAACCACACAGTTTCCTGCCGGTACTGCCGCACGACGCTCGCGAAGCGGTTGACCCACTGCGTGGCGCGCTGCATCGACACCCACACACCGGACCCACTGAGCATCTCCGAGGCCACCTCGGGTTCTCCTTTGTACGCCAAGTACTTCGCCCGGAGGGGAATCGCCTTCCGGACGCTCTTGAAGATGTACGCCGCAAGTCCGAGGACTGTCACCAACGCGGACCCCCCCGCGACGCAGTGCGACAGCTTCGCGCGGGACTGCACGAGCAGGCTCAAGCCGGCGAGGACGGTGCCCTGGAACAGCAGCTGGAAGCAGAAGAGGGGGACGGCCGGGAAGCGGAGGAAGCCCTGCACGTCGTCGACCCTGAAAATCGACGGGAACAGGCGCTGCCCGTGCGTCTCGGCAAACCGGAGGCTCAGGTAGCAGAGCCCGCCGCAGGTGAGCATGAGGCCCAGGTTGCCGACGACGGCGCCGAGCGCCGGGCTGCCGTCGACGACCAGCTGCGTCGGGTGCAGCAGCCGCGGCAGCTGCTGCTGCGTCGCTGTCCGGCAGTTCTGCGCGGCCATCACCACGCGCGTGTTCGACACCGCATTCGCGCTGTTCAGCGTGCTCGCCGCCGACAGCGCCACCGCCGCGCCCACGTCCGCAATCATCACCCTCGCACTCGGGTAGCTGACTGAGATCTGCGCCAACCGAGGGGGCAGGTTGTCAGCTACTGGCGGCGGTAGTGGTGGTCGAGACACCGGAGCCGCCGTGGCCGGCACCGTCGACGGATTGGCCGAAGGCGGAGCCCCCGTACCCGGGCCGCCCGTCGGCGGCGACGGACTACTAGGAGTCTCCGTTACCGGCGGGTTGGTGTCAGGAGCCCTCGTTGCCGGACGGTCCGTCGCGGGCGCGTCGGTGGCCGGGGACTGCGTCAGGGGAGCCTGCGTGGACGGCAGGTCCTTGTACGCGAAAATCGCTGTTTTCCGGGTCACGTACACGACGTCGTCGCCGGTGACCCACAGCCCGTTCGACACCACGCCCTGCAGCGGCGTCGACGCCACCATGACCGGGTTGGTCGACACACTCATGTCATACGAGTAAAGCCCGGTAGCTGTCGAAATATACAGCAGACCATTTTTCGGGATAATCCCCGTGACGCTGGCCAGGGCCACCGTCGTCACGAAGGCGATGCCCGTGGTGCTCTGCACGTCGTAAACGGACACGCCCGCAGAGTGTGACAGATAGAGCAGCCGGTTGCTGTTGTCGACTTGCAGGTCGATCGCCACGATGTCGCCGATGTTCTCCGTCGCGACATCGCTGATGACTATCGGCCCCGTGTCAAAGAAGGACATCATCAGGGTGGAATAAGCGAGCTGGTTGGTGGTTTTTTCGTGAGCGGCGTACACGTAGTTTCGGTCGTCCACAGCAACCGCGACAGCTCCGGGCGTCGCTTGGTGGAATTTATCGGCGCCATTCATGACGGTGGCCCTGTACACACCGCCGTAGACGACTTGGCAGATCGCATTGAACCCGCCGACTTCGGCTAAGATGGAGAGGGTAGTCATCTGGGGCAGCTGCCCGTTAGCGGTGGCGGCCGTGGTGAGGTCGAACTGGTACATGGTCGTGCTGTCGAAGGCTGACGCCGTCTTGCCCGCGGCGCTGAGGGCGAGGCTTACAAAATTGTACGCGGCCTTCGGGTCTAGCTCGATCGCGCCTGCCGGCTGCACGGCGTTCGGGACGCCGGCCGTCAGTAGAACCTTCGCGGCCAGCCCATCTTGCAGCAGGCCGACGTCGCCTGTGTCCGAAAAAACCACGCGCGACGCGTCGGCGAGGCTGTCGAGCGAGCCCACCAGCACGAACTCTGCCTCCGCCGACCAAACGGCCACCGACAGCAAAGACAAGCCCCGCTTCCAGCATCCCATACGGGACCGGCCACTTCGACCCTCCGCCCCCGCTGACGGACGGGGCCCGCAACCCGTGAATGGGTAGGCTCGGTCGCAAACCACCTCGCCCCCCTCCCCCACCCACTTCTGCCGCGCAATAGCCACGGAACCTGTGTTGTGCGTTGAGAGTGTCAGCCGTTGCTGTACGCTGCGTGGTGCCCTGTCTCAGAGGCTGGAGCTAAAGCTGGAGTTTAAGCTGTGGGAGCCTGTGTACTTGAAAGATTCATTGTGTACACTGTGGTGTCGTCGAGCCTCGTACACGGCGGTGCTTTCGATAGCTGACGCCGTCTTGCCTTGAAAACTACTGTACGGCCTTCGTCGCGCCCGTCGGGACGCCAGCCGTCAGCAGAACCATCGCGTTTAGCCCGTCTTGCAGCAGGCCGACGTCGCCTGCGTCCGAAAAAGCCACGAGCGACGCGTCGGACGCGTCGGCGAGATCCCAGCAGCACGAAATCTGCCCTCCGCCGACCAAACGGCCACCGGCAGCAAAGACAGGCCCCGCTTCCGGCATCCCATACGGGACCGGCCACTTCGACCCTCCGCCCCTCGGGGCCCGCAACCCATGAAGTAGGCTAGGGTCGCAAACCACCTCGCCCCCTCCCCGGGCTTCTAGCCGCGCAATAGCTACGGGAACCTGTGTTGTGCGTTGAGAGTGTCTGCCGTTGCTTTACGCTTTTTTCGTGGTGTCCAGTCGCTGAAGCTGGACTTCAAGCTGTGGGAGCCTCATTGTGTGCGCTGTGGTGTCGAGCCTCGGAAGCTTTCATCATTGTGCAACAAATCGCCCAGAACACTATGGTTCGTCGACGTTTCTGACCAGACCGCGGGGCTTGGGGGTTGTACCGCGTATAAAGCCGCGTGCACTGTTAGCACTTGTGCCGCAACCGATGACCGCTGCTGAAAAATGTTGCTGGCGTCTCCCTGGCCGAGTCGCTGAGGTCGACGCGCGAATGCGACGAGCGCAGGGGAACGCCGTGAATTGGTCCCGACCCCGATTTTGAGGACACGCCACTGACTGTAGCGCATCCTCACGTCGCCACCCTCGAACACAGTCGCGAAGCTTCTGCGCGCAGAGCGGAGAGGACAGGAAGAAATGGCTGTGTTGGTTGAACGGTGAAAGTTAAACTTCTCTCCTCTGGCGTGACGTCTTGGGTACGATGCAGCCGGAAACACCGTTGTTTGGATGAAAGTCGTGTAATTCGAACGAATGTCGTGTAACTCGAACGGCGGATCGCATAAGCCTGCCGGGAAAAGGAATCGGAAGGGATGTGACTGACAATCGTAGGTCCGGAAGGTTAGGGCTATGCGTAAGATCCGGTCTCCGCCACTGCAGGAGAACTCCCGCAGACCAGAACAGTGAGGGCAGTGGGTCCCACGCAGGGTACAGACCGAGCGTGTTCCAGGGGGGAGGTGTCTGTCTAGACTGAACCGTGTGTTACCTAAGTAAGAAGTGAAGAAGCCGGTATTTTCGAGTCTCTGGTTGACCGTTGAGGCGGGGGAGAGGGCAAAAAGCGGTTGCACTAATCACTGCCATGCACACGTTCTCGTACGTTCTCTGTGCTTTTTAGAGCGAAAGTTTTTTGTGTACTCCGACGAGTGTTTTGTACTCTGGGTTTATTCCTGGCTAGCCATGTGGGACTGCAGTGACACCAGGGCTTCTCTTGTTTGAGAGTGAAAGTTCACTTTTTAGAGTGTGCGTTCGCTTAGGAATCCGGAGGACTTTTACGAGTAGTAGCCTCGACACGTACTATGTACGTGTCTAGGCTATTGCTCGTTGCTGCCTCGGCACTTAATTAAACTAATCTGAGCAAAGCCCCGGCACAGGATCACTCTCACATTTGTTTCTGTCTTCTTCTTCGTGGTAGAGCTCGAGACTTGAACGGATGCTAAAAATAGCGGATGGAGAAGGTGCGACGGCTCCGAGTCCCAGAGACTTACCAAGGAGGCAATTCAATCCAGGGGGCTTTTTCGGTCTTGAGAGCCCTCTGTCATGGGGCCAACAAACGACTGGCTCATTTCCAAATTGTGGCTGAGCGCCCTTGTCGTGGTGCGGGTCCAGGCTGAATATATCCTCTGGTGCCGCATGGTGCGGCATGGCCTACCTACCAGCCCTTCGGGCTTCCTAACGCGTGGCTG
Source organism: Diplonema papillatum (assembly GCA_030068145.1). Taxonomy (NCBI): domain Eukaryota; phylum Euglenozoa; class Diplonemea; order Diplonemida; family Diplonemidae; genus Diplonema; species Diplonema papillatum. The sequence goes on along the minus strand of JAPJBO010000081.1, from coordinate 215,113 downwards.
GCTCGGGCGGTCTTAAGTTGCGAGCTGTCAAGACGTATGTATATTAGCTGCAGTACGTAGTACTGCAGCTCGACTCGCGGAAGAACCTGACTAACCATACCGTTTCGGGTAAAAAACTTGGGCAACTTTACCGTTTTGGGGCAAAACCCTGGAATTGTGGATATAATGTTGTGAAAATGTGGTAGTATCGGGTTGCGCTGCACAGTGCCATGACGGGTCACGGAGCCAAGCTGAAGCTTGCCGCTTGGGGCGATCCACCTATTTTCTAGCAGAAAAATCACAAAATTCCAAATCAATTCACAACTTTTCACAGCTTTTCGTCGTCTTGTTGCGTTAGTGGGGAGTCATTTGCAAGCAAATGAGTACCACACTATGCCAGCTTTTCGCTACGTGACTCCAGAAGGGTCACTTTTTCCGCGCTTTCGGCGCGGCGCAACTCTAGTCGGCTGCAACTGTTGTTGGCAGTTGCTCACGATCTCATAATCCGAAAAGGAATCGGAGTCTTCGCTTTCTCGCTTGCGCCGATAGGCACGCCGCGATGCGGAGGACGCGAGTAGCCGGGAAGAGCCGGCGGGAGGGCGCGATCGTTGTGTGACCCGTGGAGGGTCGGAACCAGAATCAGTAAAAGGGCCTGAGTCAGGGCCTGCCATCGAAGAGGGCCGGGCGGGGCCGGGTGGGCGCGGTGTGTTCGGGCCGGCGAGGCCAGTGTCGTCGTCGCCGAGATCGGCGCGTCGTCGCGCGGGCTCCGACGCAAACGCGGGGAGACGAGCGAGGAATCCTCCGGCTCCGGCCAGGGAGACTCACCAACGATCGATCGCGCTGCGCCGCTGCGGCGGCGTGCTGCGGAGGACCCTTCCGTCCCACGCACCCCCCCCAGCGCGGCGGCGCCGACGCACTCAACTGCCAACGCCGCAACTCCGGGCCAACGCCCCCGCCCGACGAACGCCGCCCAATGCGCAGCCCCCGGCTGCGTCCATCCGACGCACGAACCGACGAAGAAACGAGCGAAGGGTCCAACGATGGCTCCGGCCGGGAGGCCACAACGACACCCACTCGTAGGCCGCCTCCGCGGCGACGTAACAGACGCGTTCCATCTGCTGTGACGTAGACACGGAAGGGTCGCTCAGACAAGTGTTTAACTGGAAGCTGGAATGGCAGCCGATGATGAAGCACGTGTGCGGGTAGTCTGATAATACCGAGCCGGTCCATCCCCTCTTGATAAACCGTGATAGACCGAAGAATACAGCACCAGGCAATTCGATACAGCTCTAGGGACCAGGGATGGACCTGATAGACCGTGGTGGACCGTGATTCACTGATAAACAGCGGCTCGTGGCCCGTAACTCGTGGGTGAACTTCGAAAACGTGTCAGATTCTGCTTCTCGACTTGTCGAAGCCACGCGCGGCTGGCCTTCTCCAGCGTGAGTACCGTTCTTGTGGAACGTCTGACCTTTTCTGGACGCAAGTAGAAATGCGGCTGCCCGGTACGCGGCGATTCTTTCTTCCCGACGTTTCAACGTTGCATGCTTTGGTAGCAAAGAAAAACCGAAACCGAAAAGCAGACGCATAGTCCGCACCGTGGCTGGCCACTATAAATATACTTCGAGATGAAAGGTGTCATTCCCAGATGTTGCTGCTTTTTTTTTTTCCGACGAGACAGAGAAAAAGAGAGAAAGGACGTGGCAGCAGCCGTCGGGTGGGCCCCAGGCTAGGTTCGGGACGGCACTCCCGCCTCATCATTCTCAAGGGCCTCTTTCCACCAAGTTCTCATAGTCATCGCCACCGATGACAATTTCCGGGAATAGTTGAGTCGCAGCTCTTGACAAAGACAGATGGAAAAGAGAGAGAGAGAGAGGGGGAGAGAGAGAGAGGGAGAGAGAGAGACGAGTTGGAGTGCAGGGACCATCTCTCCGAGGAGTTTCCGGTCGCCTCACTACACGTACTTCTAAGGCGGGCGTAGGTCGTTCCGTCAGAGGCGCGGTGCGGGCAGCGGCCCCGTCACCGAGGGTGACGGCGTCGGCGTTGACACAACCGGGTCCGATCTGGCTGGGCGGGCGAGCCCGTTTCGCGTCTTGACGCGCTTGACGCGTCGCGGGCTCTCTATTTCTTGGTCACGAACCGGGGGATCGGTCCTGCTTTTGGCGCTGTAGGTTCTCCCGACTCCCCAAATAGTGGTGCGCACAAACTCAAGAGGTCTACCCTGCAGTGACGAAAAGGAAGGAAAGCACTCAATACGAGCTGACGGCTTGCATCCACTGTATCCCTCATCCAAAAACAAACAAACGTTCAAAAAAGAATAGGCGCGATGTTGCTTGTACGTGCCAGGCCCGTTTGCACCTGTTAGTAAGTGAACATGATTGTTAGGCTAATCTGCTCCTATACACGCTGCCAGCGACGCCTGAGCGTTCTCTTTTTCGAGTTTACAGTTAATGATAATAATGGTTGTTTACGAAAGAAGGCTTCCCGTCCTTCGACAGACTAGATCACACAACCTGCAGACTCTGTTCGCTGCAAGCCTCTCGTACATCGCGTCTGCTGGACACTTGTCACATCACAAAGGGTGAACGTTGGAGGAGAGCAAAAATTCGGAGACCCTAACGAGGGGAGCAGCTTAAAGCAACCACAAGAGTAGTGGTACTTCATCTTTGCGGTCTCCCCACGTGTTCATACATCTCTTGTGTAAACCGCAGGCCGGATTAGAGTCGAACTCAACAGGGTCTTCCCACGGATGTTCCCTTGACTGTTTCGCCACGTCGGGACAGAAAGAACTCGCAGGTTGGACGAAACCCCGTAAATTTGCCTGCTTTTGAGATTCGCAACTGGCGGCCTCCCGAAGCACTTTCTACAAACAAGGGGCTCATTCAAAAAAGAAATACTCGAGGGGCTGCCTTGTGCTTACTTCGAAGGAGGCTAGAGGGGGAGAAATGTGAAAACGGGAAACAATACAACTACAAAATGGGTCTTTTTTGTTGAACGCTTACGCCCGCCACTGAACCCAGATTCACCTGTGTTTCGTGTGGGCTACAGCACATTTACCTCCTTTGATCTTTTGCAACTGGCAGCCTCCTCAAGTATTTCCTACAAAGCAGGTGCTTATACAAAAAAAAAAGGTCGAGATTCTGCTTTTCGGTCTTCCATTCTGGTCAAAGCGGTTGGTGTTGGGGAACAAAACGAGCAAAAAAAAAAAAAAAAAGAACAGGAAAGTACGATGAATTATAGAGAATTGAAAACGGGCGAGTCATTAAAAACCATTAATTCTTAATACGCATTCGTGGGTGTACAGGGAGGCAGGAACGGGAGGCGAGTGCGAAGAACAAAGGAACGGACATTTCCGGAGTTCCGGCCAGCCGGTGTTCCGGAGACGTTCCCTTCAGTACTACAAGACTAAAAAAGAAAAGAGGGGTGTAAGTGATCGAGGTGAAAGATGCTTGCATTTTCATGCGCTTGTGTTGTCTGTTGTTGATCCATGCTCAGTGTTGATCCTGCCAGTAGTCATATGCTTGTTTCAAGGATTAAGCCGTGCAAGTCTCAGAGTACATGAATTAACAGTGGGTCTGCAGACGGCTCAATAAATCGGTGACAATCTACGCGGGAAGGTGCCTTTTGGGCCCAGTTGGATAACAATGGTAACTCCATTGCTAATACATGTCCGAAGAACCCAACTCGATTAAACACCGTGGGGTGAGAGAGTACCATAAAACGGGTCGACTTGAACGCTTGCATGGTCAGTTGGCCAGGTTTCTGGTTGATTGTCGCGAACAATGCGTCTACAACGGAACCCCCGTACTCCCGTATGCTAGTATCGTTGCCTTAAAACTGTACATGCTAGTATCGTTGCCTTAAAACTGCATTTTGGGACCCTGTATATTCAGAGCGAATTTCACTCGGTCCTTCGACTATGCCTCTCTGAGAGAGCGTCATCGGCGTGCCGATGAGTACCACGTTTAGACAGTCTTCCGGACGGGTCCTTTTTTGGCACGGTTTCGTTGCGGTGCAACCTCGCGTCGGTTGTAATCGTTTCTGGTAGTTAGTGACAAGTTCGGAATCACGTCGTAAGATGTTACAGGTGCAGTCCATGACAGTACGTCCGACTTTCCAAACCAAAACATCAAGGCGTGGTGTACCTTGGGGTTTCGCGCTTGCGCAAAAAAAGTAATCAACTAGTGTTTTGTTTTGTTTTTTCAAGAGTTTCTTTTTTTTTTTTTTTGCTCGGGTTCGTTCTTTTGCTTTGACTTCTTTTACTGGGCGCGTAGCTAGATTCCGGATTGGCGACGATTTTCGGCACAAACTCGGTCAGGCTGGTAGGCGGCCCATCTTGCGTCGTAACCCCGGCCTGCAACTGGCGTCGAGGTAAGTCTCCTGGAATGGGGTATCCACCCGAGAGGGTGAGAGTCCCGTATTTCCTCGACGAGCCATGTTGGTTAACTCCTTGCTAGCACGAGTCGCTCAGTTTGGGAATGCTGAGCTAATCGGCAGGTATCCCTCTGCTAAGGCTAAGGTAGGGACCACGAAACGGTGAGTCCGGATACAGCTTCCACGGAGTTGGGACTAAGTTTCGTTCGTTACCAGCCCCTGGTTGCACGCCCCCCCCGGTCGATTCAACCCACTTTTTACGAAGGCTTCACATTTTCTTCACAGCATGCCGTAACACGTGATAGACATGGCATGATGCTCCCCGTATTTGGAATAATCCCAACCCCCTGACCCAGACAGATTATCGCCACAGATTATTTGCATTCTAACCCTAAACGACAACGCTGGTGGAGGGGATGTTGTTGACGTGCGGTATAGCATGTTTTAAGTGTGTTATGCCGTGAACACCGGTGCAAAGATCATTTATTGCTGCTCTGTTTGAAAGGTCCTAGGTCCGAGAACGAGCATCGCATGTCTCTTCACACCAGAAAAGGAGTGAGCCCCCGCAGGAAAATTGCTGGCTTCAAAAAAAGAAATTGCACCTGAGCGGCTTCGTGGTTAGACCCCTTACCTCCGTCTTCAATAATCGAGCGTGATCGAGCTCAGGTCGTTTCAGGATAGTGTGAGTTTGATCAAAGTAACATCAAGGCAGTCCTTATAAAGACCAGCCACGGTCAACGCCGCGTGGGTGCGGGCTTTTGATATAATCATCATCTTTCAAACCCCCAAGGTGCGGTTGCCCCCATCCATCCGGCATTCAGCTCGCATCGGGGAGGCGACGCTACCCACCTGGACAAGGTGTCCTGCTGCCCTAGCTCACGTTGTTTTCAGGGGGATAGGGTGAATTGGCTCCATAACATGTGAATTCGCTCGGTATTTTCCCTAACAAGTGGGCCGTACACCTTTTCTTACTTTTCGGACACGGACGCTTTTTCATCGTGAGCTGCCTATGAGCTCGTGGGCCGAAAGCAAGTTGGCTGAAGTATGGCTAAAGAAAGAGACCAAAGGGCGTATGCGCATCGCAACGGCAGGGGGGAATTGCAAAAACGTGCTTGGAATGGGTCATGTGCTCAACACCGCACTGGTCCCGTCTGCGCCGTGTTTCGGTCCTTTAAGCCACGGACACACAAGGTGGACCATCATCAGCGCAGAACCTGAGTGTCCGCAGACAGGACTGCGGTGTGAGTCTGGTTTGTCAGGCGGCTGTTCGTAGCTCGTCACAGCCAGGACCACCCGTGCTACTAGAGCACAGGCGAATCCGTCACGGGGAGAAGGCCCCTACAACCGTTTAAAAACTCAGGGCACTCGCCCTGATGGTGACTGCGACTCGCTAGGCAGCACTGACTTGTCTTCTTTTTACTGTGGCAACGGCAGGGGGAAGGGGCGGCGAGGGGGGAACAGTCGTGTTTGCAGCTTTTCTCCGGGGGGAAAGCATAACTTTGATTGATTTACCTTTTAATGCCAAGTTGGCGAACTTCGTTAGTTTCCCGACTGAACGCTTCTGTACTTGTTTTCTTTTTGTTGCTGGCCGAAAAGACCAGATTTCTTTGGAAGGTGGTGTCTACGTGGTTTACTAGCTTTTTTTTTTTTTTTTTGGGATTAGTGGGGTGGCACACCGAGCAATCGTGAAATAGAGCCAGGGTAGTGTTAGAAACGTTGGCAAGCTTTTTTCAGATACACTCAGCACGCCCACGGTGAGGGGGGTTGGGGTGCCGACCCCTCCCTCTGCTGCGTTCTCCTTTTTTTAGAGTTAAAGTTCGCTTGAGAGTCCGGGATTTGGGTTCTCCTTTTTTAAGAGTGAAAGTGGGTGGAGAATACGTCTGGACAATGGAATTCGTGGTATAGTGTATGTGTATAGGCATGCATATTTACATTCGCGCTAGCCAGTACGTGTAGGCACACCATTTTGCAATTAACCACACACGTTCGTTTAGCAGACATTCACCCACGGGGCAGCTATTTTCCTGCGGTACGAAGATGAACCTTCAGCCCCTGCAGATGATGAAAACCCGCGGGATTCACTGGCACAATAAAATACCCTGCAGAAAACACTCGAGGACTGTCTTGTGCTCATTTCGACGGAGGCTAGAGGGGGGGGAAACAATACAACTACAAAGTGGGTCTTTTTTGGTGAACGCTTACGCCACTAAACCCAGATTTACCTGTGTTCCGTGTGGGCTACGGCACATTTACCTCCTTCGAGATTGAAATATGGTTGCGTTCGTAAGGAAGTCATCGGCATGCTGATGAGTCCCACACTTCCTTTGAGATTTTGCAACTGGCAGTCTCCTCGAGTATTTCCTACAAAGCAACAAAGCAAAGGTGCTTATACAAAAATACTCGACGTAGCTGCTTCGACTCCGAATGGAAGGGGGGAAATATAGAGGTAAGGGGCAAATACAATACAAACACAATCTGATTTGTTCTTCGCTTACACCACCGTGTGTTGTTTTCTCACTCGGGACTTTGACCTGTTGTGTTTGTGTGATTTGTCGTGTAGGGGTAGACCCGCATGACCTCACGTCCGTTCAACACGTGGTTCGGTAGTTACAGCACTTGGGATCCCTTCTGTTCTTTGTCGGGCAGCATCGTCGAGCATTTCCTTTTAAGCTGGCGCTTCTGTAAAAAAAGAACTAGATTCTGATTGTCGTCATCCCAGTTCTAGTGTTGTGTCGGTGGCTAGCTTTCTGGAACGTGTCTTGTCCTGTCATTGGAGAAACTGTGATTGCGAGGCGTCGCCGTGTCAATGTGTGTGTGTGTGGGCACCGCCCGTTTACGACTGTTCTTAGGGTGAAAATGCTTATTTGCTTGAAGCGAGATTGACTGGGTTTGAGAGTGTCGCCGCAGCTTTTCGCAAGCGGACTTCACTGCTTCACTGTTTGGTCTCTATTTTTGTGTGTAATTGAAGTGAAAGTTGGCTTGAAACGCCGGGGTTTTAAAGTCTCCGGGTGCCTTGTCGCGGTGAGCTCTCCTGCGCAGCGCACACGTGCATGACTTCATTCATGCTGTGTGTGCATGGAGTCCTGCCGGCTTGTGTGTGTCCTTGTTCTCAATGGTTTTCGCCGTCGTAGGCGAAGGCAAGTCCTCTTGGTGCTCGAGATCCAGACTGTTTCGAGTGTTAAAAAGCCGGTATTTTTTGAGTCTCCGGTTGACCGTTGAGGCAGGGAAGGGTATTGAATTGTAGATAATATCGCCACAGACTCTTTGCATTCGAATACAATCGTGTCACTGTGGCTGCCTTTGATGGCAGCCCGTAACAATAGACCAGCCCTCCCTCCTTACGGGGAGTCAGAGCAACTGGGGGGCGGTTAAATGCCTGGGGCACCGGTAAAAGAGCAGAGCCCCGTAGCTAACTACGAAAGGTCCCTGAACTGCTGCAGCCGGACTGAAAGCCTCGTTTCTTTCTTTTTGACCCCTTATCCTGAAAAATACTCGAGGGACTGCGTTGTGCTCATTTCGCCGGAGGGTAGAGGGGGAGAAAACAACACAACTACATTGTAACAAAGTGGGTCCTTTTTAGAGTGAAAGTTCGCTTGAAACTCCGGGGTTTTTGTTTGAACGCTTAGGCCCGCTACTAAACCCAGATTTACCTGTGTTTCGTATGGGCTACAGTACATTTACCTCCTTCGAGATTGGAATATTATTGTTGCGATAGTGGGGAGCCATCGGCATGCCGACGAGTACCCCAGCACCTCCTTCGAGATTGGAATATTATTGTTGCGATAGTGGGGAGCCATCGGCATGCCGACGAGTACCCCAGCACCTCCTTCGAGATTGGAATATTATTGTTGCGATAGTGGGGAGCCATCGGCATGCCGACGAGTACCCCAGCACCTCCTTCGAGATTGGAATATTATTGTTGCGATAGTGGGGAGCCATCGGCATGCCGACGAGTACCCCAGCACCTCCTTCGAGATTGGAATATTATTGTTGCGATAGTGGGGAGCCATCGGCATGCCGACGAGTACCCCAGCACTTCCTTCGAGATTGGAATATTATTGTTGCGATAGTGGGGAGCCATCGGCATGCCGACGAGTACCCCAGCACCTCCTTCGAGATTTTGCAACTGGCAGTCTCCTCAAGTATTTCCTACAAAGCAGGTCCTGATACAAAAAACCCTTAGCGTTAACTTTCAAGAACTGAACGCTGGGTGGAGAAAAGTTCAAACCCGGTGTTAAAAGCTCAGCCGAACACCGGTTTTGGAAAACAGAAAATCGGCCCTAACGTATTGTTCCTGTATTCGGGAGAAGGTCCGTTGTTTTCTTGATAGTATATTACCATGTACCGACGGATACATTTTCGGAACAACGGTTGCACCCATGAAAGAGAAAACGAAGCCAACGAAAAAGTGCTATTAAATACAGGAAATCCCCTGATCTCTCTCCTGAAGTCCCCCAGAGAGGGTTTTGCCCTGTGCACGCGAAGAACAAGAAACTTGTGCCATCATGTTCATCGCCTTCGGTCAGTTGATGCTGATCGTCCGTTACTTCGGTTATCAGTGCAAGCCCCACCTCCGGAAAAGTTTTCGCTTTGGAAGAAGTTCACCCTGCCTTCAGAGTCAAGTTCGCGTTTTCTAGACTCTTTCTTGTTTTTTCTTTTCGTAGGGAAAGCATGCTACACGGGAGTCAAGCTTCACATGTTCGACGGAACTGCAGAGCCACGGGTCTACGGGTCAAGTGGCTACTGATTTCCCAAACTAAAGCATCAAGGCGTGGCGCACCTTGGGGCTTGGTGCTCGCGCTGAACACAAGCTCGTCGAGACGGTCAGCCGCAGGGCAGAGCGGACGGGGTTGTGGCACTGTGCTGCCTCCGACTCAAGCTTTGCAAGCTGTGGTTGACCGTCACGTTCCTGGACCAGAAGCGGCCTTTTTCTTTTTCTTCTTCTTCTTCAGAACCCGGGGGTTTCAAGTCTCCGGTTGACAGGACGGGACAACTGGGGCGAAGGGTCTTTTCAGAGTCTGGGAACCAAAGGATGGGCCATCAAGGCTGCGGCGTTCTCCGTCGATTGCGTCGCTGTCTTGCTGTTCTGTGTTTCTGACGCTTTTTACTCATCTTACTAAGGCTAGATGCTTTTCAGGGGGATGGTCGAATAATAACGACACACGTCTGGTTGCCTAATAACACTCCCACTACTTGATCCTGCTACTGTTCGGCTACCCAGAACTTTTTCCGAGACTATAGGTATGCTAATAGCTCTATTGAGCCAACCCCACTTTTTAGGGGGTCCGCGGGCGAAGCCCGGGGGCACTTTTTTATAGTTAGTTTTGGGTCAGAATTTTTGTCAGCGGCCATAGTTTTTTTTGCCCTGGAAATTGACACCGTGATGGCAGAGTGAACGGCGCCAGGATTTAGGGCTGGAGTCCCGCCGAGGACCTTTTTTTGGTTCTCCTTGGTCTTCGGTCCATTCCCTTGCTCCGGGGTTTTCTTGACCCGTGATTTGGCACCGGGTAGGTTGCATACTTCAGGCCCGGACGGAACTTAGCCTTACCAGAACTTAGCTTCCCCCGAACTTTGCTTTGACTTAGCTTCGCCGGAACTTGACTTCACCAGAACTTAGCATCGCTCAAACTTTGCTTTGCTTCGCCCGAACTTTGCTTTGCTTCGCCGAACTTAGCTTCACCAGAACTTAGCTTTGCCCGAACTTTGCTTTGCTTCGCCCGAACTGTGCTTTCACCAGAACTTTGCTTCACCAGAACTTCCCCGGAACTTAGCCTCACCCGAACTTTTCCTTGCTTCGCCGAACTTAGCTCCACCAGAACTTAGGTTTGCTTTGCTTCGCCGGAACTTTGCTTTCACCAGAACTTAGCCGCCCCAGAACTTAGCTTCACCCGAACTTTGCTTTGCTTCGCCGAACTTAGCTTCACCCGAACTTTGCTTTGACTTAGCTTCGCCCGAAGTTGACTTCACCAGAACTTAGCTTCACCCGAACTTTGCTTTCACCAGAACTTAGCCTCCCAGAACTTAGCTTCACCCGAACTTTGCTTTGCTTCGCCGAACTTAGCTTCACCAGAACTTAGCTTCGCCCGAACTTTGCTTTGCTTCGCCCGAACTTTACTTCACCAGAACTTAGCATCGCCCGAACTTTGCTTTGCTTCGCTCGAACTTTGCTTTCACCAGAACTTAGCCTCCCCAGAACTTAGCTTCACCCGAACTTTGCTTTGACTTAGCTTCGCCGAACTTTGCTTTGCTTCGCCGAACTTTGCTTTGACTTAGCTTCGCCCGAACTTTGCTTTGACTTAGCTTCGCCCGAAGTTGACTTCACCAGAACTTAGCTTCACCCGAACTTTGCTTTGCTTCACCCGAACTTTGCTGCTTCACCAGAACTTAGCTTCACCCGAACTTTGCTTTGCTTCGCCGAACTTAGCTTCACCAGAACTTAGCATCGCCCGAACTTTGCTTTCACCAGAACTTAGCTTCACCCGAACTTGCTGCTGACTTAGCTTCGCCGAACTTAGCTTCACCCGAACTTTGCTTTGACTTAACTTCACCCGAACTTTGCTTTGCTTCGCCCGAACTTTGCTTTCACCAGAACTTAGCTTCACCTGAACTTTGCTTTCACTTAGCTTCGCCGAACTTTGCTCCACCCGAACTTTGCTTCGCCAGAGCTTAGCTTGACCAGAACTTTGCTTGACCAGAACTGTGCATCGCCCGAACTTGCTTCGCCAGAACTTCGCTTTGCCCGAACTTTGCTTTCGCCCGAGCTTTGCTTTGCTTCGCCCGAACTTAGCTTCGCCCGAACTTTACTGTTTCCCGAACTTTAACTGCTGCCTCTAGTCTCGCTGCGCGCCGGTCTTTACCGGCGCAAATGTACTTTTAGTATTCGACAATACAACAGACAGGAATACAAACACAAGTGTTGTTATTCGACCCCCCCCCCCGGCTTTGCTAGAAAAAAGGTTCCTGTTTCCTTGTTTTTGGCTTGTTTGGGTGAACGGTCTTTTTTTGGACTGTTTCTCGTGTTTTCCCGACTTCCCGATGAAGGATGCTTTGGGAAAGGAGTTCAACGCGGTCTGTGTCCACTGGCTTGCTTCCGGTGTAGACCGAAAACGCCAATCGGGTGGGTGTGAGAGTGTAAATAGGGTGAGGAAGCAATTCGCATTGTGATTGAAGTGAAAAGATGAGGAACCTTCGCGAGAGGCTCCAAGCCAGCTTCATACCAGGATCGGCCAAGCTGCAGCAGAAGAACAGCGATGCTTTGTTCACAACGCCACCGCACGCGCACACGCCGAGGGAGCAGAGGTATAGATATTTTTCAACGCACACTTGGTTTCGTGTTCGCGGTGCAAGTACAGAAACTGACTGGCGACCCACTTCTAGCCGGTTTGTGAAAAGTCTGGCCCACTATTAGGAATACCCGTAGTCGTTGACTTCTCAGAGCTAGGCCGGCACTTTGGATGTATACCTAAACTCATCCTGCGGAAAAACTCTTGGCGTTGGCAATGTGGAGACTAGCGTCCCGCCTTCCTCTGCAGCAACTTACCCCATCCTGAGCATGGAGGCTATCATTAAGAGGAGGGAGTGCGAGAGAGAGAGAGAGAGGGACGAAGACAATGCACATTTCTTTTCGTTCGTGCCCGGCAACACGTTAGCATAGATTCCCAAACCAATTCCAACGCTCCTATTTTTTACGTGGCAACCGAGTGGTGCTCGTAAGAAAATGGTTACCTACCTAGACCAAGAAAATGGAAGAAAATGGTAACGGAATCGCTTCTGCCCGCAAGCTTCTTGCGCCTTTCAACCGTGGAGTCTACATGACAGGACTTCTTCCGAATCCCCATGGAACCGAACGATCCTGGACATTTTCTTGGTCTAGGTCTGGAGCCTGCGCATCAAAGGCTGCGGACGTTGTATTTCCACCCCCCTAAGAGAGGCCAGAAGATACAGAACATTGGCAGCGGGACTGTTGCCACAGACTTTTGGCAGAAACGCGCCATCGACTCAGCAATAGCTGTTGCCGAGAGAGGATTCGACAAACGCTGAGCCTCTGAAAGAACGCAATAGGTACGCTCCCCACCATGCTTCGTGCTTCGTGAGGTTTTCGATGGGAAAACCTCCGTGGCGAGACGAGGGTCACGTGCTGCAGGGAGATGAGCCGGCAGAGGCTGAGTTCTGCGCCCAGGACGGCGAGTCGCAGGCGGCTCCGACAGCGCATGAGGGTCGGGGGGGGGGGGCTTGGCTCCTAAAATAAAGTGTAAGTTGACTTATTTCACTTTTTAGACAACGTTACCAGGCTTCTAATTTTCTTACATGGCCACGCTCTCCGCCGTGTCGTGCTTCGTGAGGTTTTAGATGGAGGGTCGCGTGCTGCGGGGAGACGAGCCGGCAGAGGCTCGAGTTCTGCGCCCACAACGGCGAGTCGTGGGCGGCTTACGACGGCGCGTGAGTGTCATTTATTTCTGCTTTACCCGAACCACGGCAGGTGTGCCAAATAAAGGGGGGGTCGAATAATAAAAAAAGTTCCGGGTAGCCGAACAGTAGCAGGAACAAATAAGGGTTGTGTTTTTAGACAACCTGAGACGTGTGTCAAAAAACTGTTATTATTCGACACCCCCCATTACTGGCCGCCCCGCCGGCGGCTTGGCTCCTTTTTCAGGCAACGTTTTCAGGCTTCTACCTTTTCTCACAAGGCCACGCTTTCCGCCATGTCGTGCTTCGTGAGGTTTTCGATGGAAAAACTCCGCGACGAGACGAGGGTCGCGTGCTGCGGGGAGACGCGTTCTGCGCCCACGACGGCGGGTCGGCAGGGGGGCTTGGCTCCTTTTTTTTTTTTGAAGTGAAAGTTCGCTTGAAACTCCGGGTGTTTCAGGCAACGTTTTCAGGCTTCTACTTTTTCTCACAAGGCCACGCTTTCCGCCATGTCGTGCTTCGTGAGGTTTTCGATGGAAAAACTCCGCGACGAGACGAGGGTCGCGTGCTGCGGGGAGACGCGTTCTGCGCCCACGACGGCGGGTCGGCAGGGGGGCTTGGCTCCTTTTTTTTTGGAGTGAAAGTTCGCTTGAAACTCCGGGTGTTTTAGGCAACGTTTTCAGGCTTCTACTTTTTCTCACAAGGCCACGCTGTCGTGCTTCGTGAGGTTTTCGATGGAAAACCTTCGCGGCGAGACGAGGGTCGCGTGCTGCGGAGACGCGTTCTGCGCCCACGACGGCGGGTCGGCAGGGGGGCTTGGCTCCTTTTTTGTTGGAGCGAAAGTTCGCTTGAAACTCCGGGCGTTTTCAGGCAACGTTTTCAGGCTTCTACTTTTTCTCACAAGGCCACGCTTTCCGCCATGTCGTGCTTCGTGAGGTTTTCGATGGAAAACCTTCGCGGCGAGACGAGGGTCGCGTGCTGCGGGGAGACGAGCCGGCAGAGGCTCGAGTTCTGCGCCCACGACGGCGAGTCGCGGGCGGCTTCCGACGGCGCGTCGCCAGCCGACGAAGCCGTCTGGTGCGAGGCACCGTCGGAAACCGGATGCTTCGCGTCGGCGGCCCAGCGCGGCGTGTACGACGCCGCCCTGGCGGGGTCCCTTCCCGCGGCCCTGCCGCCGGCGAACGAGCCGACGCGCATCGGCGGCGACGACAGCGCGGTCGGGTCGAAAGGCGGCATCCTCCTGCACGGCGGCGGCAGAGGCTCCGTTTCCGGAAACGCCGCCTTCGGCGAAAGCACCCCCGGTGCCCCGGAGCCGTCGGACAGGGTTTGGAACGTCGGCGTCACGGCCGTGCGGCACGAACGGGGTGAGTGCAGGACAGACTTGAATCCGACGGGCAGGCTGCGCGTCAACGCACTGCCGGCTCCGCTCAGCTTGCAACAGGGCGAAAGGAGGGGCGTCGAGAGGTCGGTGTCGACGTGCGGCGGCGGCTGCCGGTAGGAATGGTGGGCCCGGGGGGTGAACAGAGACGGCGTGCACGCCGAAGAGTCAGTCTCGAACCCTTCTTGCAGCGTAGCATGCGACATCGCGGCCAGGTTCAGGAAGCCGGCCACCGACGCGCGAGTCACGGACGAAGCGGACTCCTCAGGAGACCCTTCCGACGTCTTGTCGGACTTCTGCCCGGCACCGGCATCCTTCGCCTTCTCCTCCACCTCGCCGCTGGTCTCGGCGGCGCCCGCGCTTGCGTCCCGCGGTTGGTTAGGGGGGGCGTCGGAGTCGCACCACGCCTCGAACTGGTCGCAGAATAGCTGCAGCTCGACTGCGAGGCCGTCGCGATCCTGCGCAGCGGCGGCGAAGGAGTGCGCGTCGAACGACTCCTGCTGCAGCGCGCGGCGGCGGCCGGTGAAGGCGCCGTAGGCTTCGCAGCAGAGGTCGACCGCTCCCTTCGCTACGGCGAGGACGAAGGCGGTCTCGAAGAGGCTGCCGGCGGTGTTGCCCATCCACGCGCCCTCGTCGTTGGAGTACAGCGCGGAGGCCATGAGCGCGAGGCCGACCCCCTGCACTCCATGCAGCACCATGTTCATCGCGGCGTCGCGGGGCCTTGACCGCGGCCAGACTCCGTACTCCGCAAGCAGCAACCCCCAGAACACGAGCGACGAAAGCAGCTTCACGTGCCCGCAGCCCGTCGGTCCGGCGGGCGCCGCGCTTTCGACGCAGGCAAGGCCGAGGGACGCGGCGCACTCGACGACGAAGTATCCGCGTGTCTCGCGCCGGAACGGCCGCAGCACCGCCGCGTACCGGTGCGCCCACAGGTCACCGCGGGCCGTCGAGACCCACTCTCCGGATCCGAGCATCATCTTCGCGAGGTAGCCGGTCCGCTGCGGGTCGACGACGTACTCCGCCCGGTCTGGAACGGCGCCCGCCGACGCCGACACGACCGCCAACGGCACCAGGAGGGCGGTTAGCAACGTCGAGACGCCGAGCACGAAGTCGAACACCCCGCGTGGATGCACAACGAGGAGGACGGCGCTCAATGCGATGCCTTGGTACAGGATTTGGTACGCGAACAACGCGTTAGACGGGAACCGAAGGAGGCCGTGGAAGTCGGTTGCGGGGGTGAATAGCGACGGGCAGAGGCGGGGCCCGCAAGACCGGAGCAGGCGAGCCAACGCGTAGTTGACGAGGAGGCAGGTCAGGCAAACGCCGACGTTGCCGAGGGCAGCGCCTACCCAGTGGCTGCCGAACATGCGGACTTGCAAGGGGTGGAGGGCGAAGGGCAGGTTCACCTCGCCGCCGGCTGACGCGCTCGCGCACGACTGGATGACGAGGACCATGCGGGCCACCGACGAGCCGCTGGACGCGGACAGGGTCGCCGCCGCGCCGATGGTGGCGGCGGTCGGGAACGAGCCCGCGATGCTGAGGTGGTCGAGGATTTCGGCCCGGCCGCGGCCCTGCTGCGGCGCGGTGCCGTTTACCGGCGGCGGGGCTGGGCCCAGAGAAGCACTCGGCTGAGACGTCGGCGGCGGAGCCGGAACTCCCGTCGCAACCAAGGTCTGCGGCGCCTGCGTCGTCGGCACGGCGGTGACAGGCGCGCTGGTCTTTGGAGGCTCGGTGTCGGGTGCGACCGTTTTCGGTGTTTCCGTCGGAAGCAACAGCGCAGAGGTCGCAGCATACGCGACTAACCGTCCACCGTCAGGCACCAGCATCATGCCAGACTTGGTCGCATCCGCTATAACTTGCGTGATGATCGGGGCTGAAATCGACGTGTTTCCGAGCTCGTAGACATGCCCGTTGGCGGAAACGTTGTACACCGTCATCGTATCCTTCATGACCGAATACAAGAGACCGACGGAAGATCTCATGACAATCGGGTCTGTCGGCATTTTGAAGAAAAAGTTCGGGGGACTGTTCTTATCGACGGCGTTTACAACGTCGATGTCCACGCTCTGCAGCGAAAAACACATCGCCGTGGCGAACTGCTCCCGCACGTCGAGCGCTCGGATGGTCCCGCCGAACGTGATGAACTGGGTTTCAACGACTCCGACTCCTGGTGTATAGGGGCTATAGGTGAAGACATATCTACCGCATGCGGTCATGATGAACCCCGATTCCGCGATGACCCGCAGGAAGGGATCCGTCTTCGGTACTTCCTCCGACACGCTCATGCTCGACGGGTTGCGTGCGTCGACGATGGTCAGCCGGTTGCCTTCGCACACGAGCCACACGAAATTGTTCTCGTCGAGTGCGAGGTCTGTGCAGCCGTACCCCAGGCTCACCCGGCCGACTTCGGCGAAGGCGTGCGGGACGCTGCTGGCGTCGAGCTGCGTGCCCTCGTAGGCCAGGAGGTTCCCGGCGTCGTCGACGCTGAACGAGGCCGTCGGCGACGCGGCAAGGACCGCCTGCGGCGTCTTCGGCGCGGCAACCGTCGCCAGCTCCTCGAAAAGCGAGCCACTGGGTGCGCCAGCCCACGCGGGGCCGAGGGACACGAACGCGACGCCGGCGTCGACGCCAAGCGCGGCGAACGCATCGTCCGGCGAGACCGACACGGCGGAGATCACGCCGCCGGCCACGCTGTGGTCGCCGACGAGCTCGATATCGGCGGCCGCCGCCAGCCACGTCACGCATGCGCACAGGCAGAGCCCGCGCCGCATTTCATTTGGCAGGATGGGGATGGCGACGACGATGGGAGAACAGCGGGCGAGCGGGGTAGAGGAGGCGGAGTGTTTTGGTTTCTTTGTATTTTGCTTTTTGAGGGTGGTGAGGGTCGAGGAAGGTTTTCCCTGCGTTTGTTGTGCTGAAAATTCACTACAATCTGAAACTCGCGCAGTACGGCCCACTTGTCGCTTAGCTTGCAGTTGTCGACACGCTGGGTGGCTGGGCTTCTGGAACTCCCCTTGAAGGGTGGGTGGTATGGTCCTTTGACAGAGTGTGCCAATGCCTCTCATCTCACCTTTAAAACACGGCTGGGTCACGCATGCTCTTGACAGACGCTAGCGTCCGACATTTCGCACGCGCGTCGCAGTCGTTGGGTGGTATTGACAAGGGGTTTTATCAGACACTCGGATGAGCTTCGTTACTTCACCGCCGCAGGTTCCCCCCTGCCCTGGGAGGTCTGCTTGGCTGCCTTCGGGTTGCGTTTCCGCGTTGGTGTTGTTGCTTCGCTTTTGGACTCCCTCTTGAAGGGTGGGTGGGGTGAGGTCCTTGCATGGATGGAGGGCGTCTGAGGTTGTCAGCTGGGTGGCAATCTCTGAGCACAGTACGGGGTTGCGAGGTTGTAACATGTGTGCGTGTGTGGTCCTTTTTAAGATGGATTGTGTCTGGCGCTCTCTCTCCCTTAGGGTCGCCGCCCGAGGGACCGGCTGAGCCGAAACTCGACGCCGGTCTCTCCGGATTGCACCAGGAGAGAACTTCGCGGCGGAACACAAAGCACCCGCCCTGCACGAGGCACGCGCCCAAGACCCGTGCATGGCTACCGTAGCACCCTCCATGTTTGCACCTTCCTCGGATGCTACGGTCGGGAAGGGGCTTCAATGTAGTTGAGAAAACACGTTCCCCTTCCCCGCGTTCTGCGTGTGCGGGCAACTGTCGCAGCAGCCGAACCGGAGACCCAACAGGATCGGACAGCAGCAGTCTACATCTCTGAGGATACTTTCACTACAGTTAACGCACGAGAATGAGGGGAAACGGTCGGGCAATATCGGGGAAATAATCGACGAAGAGAAGCAGAGACCGAGAGAAGACGAGCGTCGGTGCGGATGTCGATGGGTTTACAAGCAACGAGACGAGTTAGGGTGCCGCGGTCCATCTTTTTGTGGCGGGAGTGTGTGTTTCCGGTCGCTTCTGAGTTTTACCCCAAAGCCTGTCCTCAGTACAAAGAACGGCGCGAACACTGAGCGGATTGTGCTCTCTTGCGCTCTCTAAGATTCCCTCGTTCGAGGCTCTCGTTTCGGAAAAGAGCGAAAAGAACTTCAAGAAGAAGTGCGTAGTTTAAGAGTGCAAGTTCGCTTGGGGATCCGGGGTTTTATAGTCTCCGGGTGACCGTGGTTTTGTTATATTCTTCTGAAAGAAAGACAGGCGCCTCGTTTTGCATGTGCGTGCCAGTTTATCGCGTTCCCACCTCCTGTTTCTCGTCCAAGCGGCCGAGACCTGTCCTGGCCTACTCTCTTTTTCTTTTCGTTGGTTGCGTAGCGCTTCGTGATGTCTCAGTTGTGCGGCGAACGGGGTCGCAGTGAAAGACCGTCGAACCATCTAGTACCTCGTTCACGAATTCGCTATGAACTCACCGTCAGGATATCCAGAAACGAAACAGGTGGTACCCGATAGGCGCCTAAGCCAGACCATCCCTATCTCCTGGAACTGCTGAAGCTTGTCTTCCGTGCAGCAGGCTTTCCCTGAAACGCTGAAAATATCCTAATTTCACTGAGGGGCTGGGGCTCACGAAAGTCGGCACAAAAACCTTAGGCAGCCTGAAGGGTGGGTGTAAAGAAATGCGTAGGCTTGTTTTTTCTTCTTTCGTAGCGTTATTTGTGGATTCGTGTTCGTTGTCGCACAACCCTATTTCTTTTCAGCATCTTCTCGTGCCTTTGAGTGACGATATTCGAGAGCTTCTCGCTTTACCATGGGGCCTCTGGACATAATGGTGCCACAGAGCTTTTTTGTTGTCTCCATGCGGCCCGCGTCATGTTCGTTGAGCAGCACCGTCCGGGTTTGCGTGTTTATCTGGCTTCTTCAAGCGGCGTTCTTTATAGAAATATAAACAATTTTACCGTTTCTAATTACACCCTCGTAGCTCGCCGGGTGAAAAACTCCAACGAGGGTTGGGTAGTTGTTCTGCTTGTCTCGGGCTTCCCCGCAGTCGTCGCTTTCTGGCGGCGCTACGGGGATGCTCTTTCTATTTCTTCCACCTGCCATGGCATTGTTAGGTACCAGGGAAAGCCTGCTACACGGGAGCCAAGCTTCACGTGTTCGGCGGTACTGCAGAGCCATGGGCCTACGGGTCAAGTGGCTACCGATTTCCCAAACTAAAGCATCAAGGCGCACCTTGGGGCTTGGCGCTTGCGCTGAACACAAGCTCGTCGAGACGGTCAGGGCAGTACGGACGGGGTTGTGGCACTATGCTGCCTCCGACTCAAGCTTTGCAAGCTGTGGTTGACCGTCACGTTCTTGGACCAGGAGCGGCCTTTTTCTTCTTCTTTCTTCTTCCACCTGCCATGGCACTCTTTTCTGTTTCGAGCTGCTTTCGAGCCGATCTACAATCGTATGTTGAGATATACGCTATGGTGGGTCAAGATCGTTTCCTGAGCCAATTCACCCACCCCCTGATCGAGCGTAATCGAGTGTAATATAGTGTAATCGAGTGTAGTAGAGTGTAGTAGAGTGTAGTCGAGCGTTGTAGAGTGTGATCGAAATTGACACTAGTATTTTGGGTTCGACCACTGGTGGACCCCTGGCTGGCCCATGAGCGACCATGTTGACCACTGTCTGGCCCAAGAAGTGCCAAGCACAAGCATACGAGGGACGGAAACCGCAGGTGTGGGCCTTCACCGTGGTGGAGCCAGGCTAGATTCGGGGTGGCGCCCTGGGAGGGACAGGGACGGGGGTAGTCACGCCTTAGTCCCAGGGCCTCTCCCCACCCATCTGTATGAGTTCTCCTGGTCATCGCTACCGCGCTGACCTTTCCCTCAAAGCCCGCTGCCCACTGCCCTACAAGAGACATGCTTTGCACTCTCTGAATGCCCATTGACTGTGCTCCGCTTCAGCCGACTGCTTTGGAAGAGGTACTGTGCTCCGTTTGGTGCCGACTGCCCTGCCAGAGACGTGCTTGCAGACAGAGGTCGGCCGCCGCTACTTTGGTTTTCTCTCGCGTCTTCCCAGCTCCGCCACCTTCCCAGAGGCTTGGGGAGAGCCACGTGCTCCGGCTGTAAGGGACGAGACCGAGGTGCGACGCTGGCCCCGGTCGCAATCTGTATGTGCCGGCCCGGCCCGATTAGGCCTTTGGAGTACCGCGTGAATGGCGCGATTGGGCCCACGCGCATGCAGCCTGTCTGCTCGCAGTCACGCCGGCCGGCCCGCAACCGCAACCACATTCGCTTGTGCCCACACACCAGCTCTTCTTATCGAGCTAGCGATCCAGCTAAGGAGCACAACCGAGGATCCGAGGCGGAATCATGCCCCACAGTGGCCGCACGAGAGCAGACAGCGATGAAGGCCGCAGGGACAGGGTGTGTCAGCCACAATAACGGCAGGTTCCTCCCGCAGACGCACTACCCATCGGAATGTGACAGCGCAAGTAGGCTCGATGGAAGCACGAAGTGAAGCAGGATAGACGAGCTACGGAGACGAGACGAGTCGTGTACCAGGGGCAGGCCGGGACGATGAACCGCATGAAGCCGAAGAAAAAGTTCAAGAACGAAGCAACACCACAAGCCGCGTGCAGCCAAGCAGACCTCCCGGAACCTACGTGGGCAGTAACGAGGAGCCAACAGATGAGTGTCCACTGAACCCCCTTGTCAATACCCCCAACGACTATGGCACGAATTGCGCAATGCCAGACGGTAGCGTCTGACAATGGCATGCGTGACATTGCAGTGCCTAAAGGTGAGATTAGCCTCCGTTTTCAACCGCCTTGTTGTCGCCAGGGAGATCGAACCCACAAACAGAAACTTGACATCTTCGAGGACAGGGTGTCTGCCAAGCGCTTGCCCTATCGCCTGGAACTGCCCCGCAGGGAATGCCAAAAGGCTCGAGTATTAGCTGCGCTAAATTGCAAAGGTTGCTAATACGGGAAAACGGGTACCCGAGCCCCTATGCACTCGACAACCTGCTTCCACAAGTCAGTCCGAACTTCCTACATCCTTTTTTCAGACGAATATGCTTCTTTTTGTTCGATATTCGATGATCGTGCTATCAGCATCTTTAGCCCCAGAAGAAGGCTCGATAATAGACACGTTGCATCGGCTAATCAGGATTGGCTGAGTGCTGTGTGTTTAATCAATTGTTACAGTACCCCCCCAATTCACCAAAAGCTGATCGATTGTAATCGATCGTAATCGAGTGTAATCGAGTGTAATCGTTTGGATTAGAATGCAAAGAATCTGTGGCGATAATCTGCATCGCCGACGGCGCGGTTATCTCTTCGCACGTGATGTGTCATGCTTTCGCCTCTTTAGCTCGTCTTGATCGTCGCGCTCAGGCGCGCGTTTGGTGCTTCGCTTCTTCTTCGATTGCTCGTCGAGGTTCATCGGTTGCGCGTCGATTTCTGCTTTTTCTCGGCGCCTGGGCGATGGTCGTGGCGCATCGACGCGTCCTTTGCGTCTTTTCGGTACCGGCTCCGCCGCGGAGTCTGATTGCCGCTTCTTCGCTGGCGTTGGCGCCGTCTTCCCGACCTTCGCTGCTGATGTCGGCGTTGATGTTGCGGGTTCTCGCTCGTCTTCCTCTGCTTCCGGCAGAACGAGCACCACGTTCTCACGTTTCGCCTGTCTCGGCGCTGGCGCGGGACCCTCCGGCTCCGCCTTCCTCTTCTTCGTTGTTGTTTCTTCACCTCTCGCCACGGCCGCCCGGTGGTGCCCTTTCCTGCAGCAGTGCCCGGGTCTCCTACTCCTCAGGTCGGCGTGTTTCTTACAGCCGTCGCACGTCGGCATGCCATGATCGAGGCATCGGTGGTGATGGTTGCGACAGCACTCCGCTGTCGTCTTACACGTGGCGCACTGCGTCATCCGGTGCTCGGCACACATTTTTACGGCTAGGCCATCACCCTCCCTGTGATGGGCCTGGCAGCACCACGCCACCGACTTGCCCCGGCGCTTACACACGTCGCACTTCACCTTTTGGTGCCCGGGGCACACCCGCTCACCCCACTTCTCGTGTCGGGGAATCCCTTCCGGCACGAGCCACGGATCCCCTCCGACGACAGCCGACTTCTTCCCTTTCCTCTTCTCCGTAGTGTCATCGAAGGCCGCCCATCTCGCCGCACGCTCCGCCCTTTCTCTTCCGTACGTCGGGAAAAGGTCCATCCCCCACGCCTCGCCGGTGAACGCATGCCGGCTCGCCTTCAGCTGCGTCTCCAAGATTCCCATCGTCTCCTCGCCGCCGCGGAAAATTGGCCTCATCTCGTAGCCCGTGAGGCATGGGGGGGCCCCTACCGTTCTCAATGAACCTATCTTCTCCAGCTTTCTACCCGGCAGAAGCGGCCCCACCCCTTTCCGCTCAAGCGCTTCCCCGATCGTTTTCAGCATCCGCGCCAACATTCTCGCACGGATACACAGCGGCGTCCCACCTGTCGTCGCCACTAAACTGCCCGGTAGATCGAGCCCGGTGTACACTTCGAAGTCTACTGCGAGCTCTGCCGTCGAGACGTCACCCGCTACCGACCAGCACATCCCATCCAGCCAATACTGCAGCGCCCGGAACCACCTCTCTCCTGCTACCGCCGTGAAGGTCCCCGGTCCAGCGATCGCTTCGAAATTCAGCCGGCGCGGGGGGCAGTCGTCAGGGTGCAGTTGTCTCCAGGGGTGGCCGACTGCCCGGTCTCTTCCTTCTCTCTCCAGCCGTCGTCTCTCTTGCATGACTTCCGCCATGAATGTGTGCAGCACTTCGATGTTGATCCGACTTCCCTTCGGCAGAATCCCGTGTTCTTGCAGGCACGGAGGCCAAGTCGAGCGATCTGCGTCAACAATTTCGGCATACTGCTGTTGCATTCGGATTCGTTCATACGCCCGGCACTGCCACCAAATGTGGCCCAGAGTTTCTTCCGTCGCCTCGTCACAGCGTCTGCACAGCGCACAGTGTAATCGACGCGTAATCGAGTGTAATCGAGCTCAAGTCGCTTTCAGGGGGGGTAGGTGAATTGGCTCATTTCCCCGACGAAAAAAAAGGAAGCAGGACCAATTCCCTTGCACTCTGCAAAAGGTGCTCTTACTTCGTTCTCGGGTCAGTTCTCGTCGGACAGTGCAGAGCTGGGACTCCTCGGAGGCGTGCTGTTTTCGACGGAGGCTGCGGCTCACTTGTTGTGGAAACAACAAGTGGCTTCACATGTGGACGCTGGATATCACGTGACACAACATGGACACCGGCTGGAGAGCCGCGTAGAAAACCGCAAGTCGTTGGGGGGAAGTGACCCAGTTTGAGCCGGTCCGTCATCTATCTCTTGAAACTGCATCGAAGTGCCTGCCGTTTATCACAGTGAATCACGGTCCACCATGGTCTATCAGGTCCATCCCTAGTCCCTAGAGCTGCATCGAACTGCCCGGTGCTGTTTTCTTCGGTCTATCACGGTCTATCAAGAAGGGATGGACCGGCTCACAGTTAGGATCACACCAGTTCTTGAAAGTGACAAACTCAAAAGTGGTCTTAGACTGGGCATCAGTTCCAGAGTCGCGAAGAGCCAACCCGTTCACTCGTTCAAGGTGGGCTGTGGTCGGTGCCACTTCGCGCTCTCCTTGCGTCGCAGGCGTTTATAGCAGTCGGATCGAGCCACGCGAACTTCGCCGCCGGCTGCCGGGCCCGCGGCGGCATGATGCTCAGGTACCACGGAGCCCCCGCCGGCACAGCTTCGAAAGGCTTCGAGACAGACACGGAAGGAAAGCTGGACAAGACACCGGCGGCCATGATGATACATACATAAGCATGATGATACTTACATAAGCACGGGATTGCTTTTTAACAGATGCGGACGGACGCTACGAAGAAAGAAGATGCCGTCTAGTCGCAACACGTACTGCGGTTCGAACATCCATGACCGGAAGTGGGCGTGGGTGCTGGTTGTGGTTTCATTGTGTCGGCGGCCCAACATCCTTTCGAGACCCCTCAGTACTCCAAGCCATTCCAGCACTCGAGGTGCTGCCGGTCGAACTGCTTCTGCAGCCACGAAGACCTGCAGACGGTCAGCACGCGGATCGACTTGTTGAGCCGCTGCTCCGCTTTGCTCTCGGCGACGATGACGAGGGCGGCGACGACGTCCGCGCCGCTGCGCCGCATGAGGGTGACCGCGGCGTCCATGGTGCCGCCGGTCTCCATCCACTGGTCGATGACGGCGACCCGGCCAGCTACCGGGCGCGCGAGCTCCAAGAGCTTCGTCGAGTTGCTGTAGTCGACGTACGCCTGCTGGCCGCACACGACGCAGAGCTTGTCCGCCTTCCGGATCGGCACGAAGGACAGCCCGAGCTCGTGGGCGACCGCAGCACCTAGGATGAACCCGGTCGCATCCACCCCGCACACCGCGTTCAGGTCCTCGCCAACCAGCTGCCCGGCCATGTCTTTGATGACGGCCCGCCACGCGTCGGCGTCGCCGTAAATAGCAGTCGGATCGAGCCACGCAAACTTCGCCGCCGGCTGCCGGGTCCGCGGCGGCATGATGCTCAGGTACCACGGGGCCCCGCGGCAAACTGAACACAGCTCCGACAGCCTCGAAACGGACACTTCGTGGAAGCTCTCCGAGACCCCGGTCGCGACGATGACGCAGTCCACGAACGGCAGGAACCCCGCGACGTTGTCGGCCGTCACGCCCGACGCCACCGCGAGCGGCACGCCGGGCGCCGCCCGCCGCATGCGGGCCACCTTCGAGAGCTCCGCGGGCACTCCGGTGCCGGGGCCGGAGGTAGTGATCACGTCGACGCTTCGGCGCGCTAGCCGCGTGGCGGCCGGCAGCATCTCCTGGGGGACCGGTCGCTGCTTTTTGAACGCGACGCCCCCGAAATACAGGGGAGGCCACCCCTCCGGCCGCGCCGGCGCCGGAACCTCGCCGGTCTCGTCGACACCCGCGTCGTCCGCCCAGTAGCTGTTCAGCAGCCGCGCGACTCCCGACAGCAGAGGGGTCGCCTCCCGCAGGGTGACCCCGAGCACGTTCGCACCTATGTGCACGCCGTCTCCGAGGGCCGCTCGGACCTCTTGGATGACGGCGAGGAAGGCGGAGAGGGGCAGAGTGAGGCCGCCGTCAACCTGGTTGATCAGCAGCAGCCCGTGGATCCCGCAGCCGACGGCCTTCCTCGAGTCCTCGACCGCCTGGCGCGCATCCCTGCAGTGCACCACGTACAGCACGACGCAATCGCTCGAGCTGGTTGCGAAATGCGTGCGGAACGATCCCCGCGTCAGCATGCCTTCTCACCCCTCCCCACCCTCTCTCTCCCTCTCGCACACGATCGCGTTCGGCGGAAACGGTGAGGATTGCCGCAGGGTTGGTAAATGGATGGCGACAACTCGGACTTCGTTGGCAGGCGTGCTTGCCGCGGAGCGGCCTTCGTGGGCTTCGCACTTGACCAACAGGTGTGACACCCAAGTCCGCCCTTCGGTGTAAGTTCGTCCAGAGCTTCTGTCACTTCGTTTACGAATTTGCTGATCCCTCGCTGCCTCTCGCTTTCCCCGAACTCTATAGGCAGACTCCTGCCCTTAGATCCTTTGGGCAACGCAACTGGTCAAGTGTTCCGGATGATCGACCACTCCTCCGACTCCTTGGGCTGCGCGCCCCGTTTTAGCTCCTAGACACGCAAGCAGCTGTATTCTGCCGCTTGGAGTCCTCCAAGCAGCTGGCTTTGGAGGTGGGCAGCTATCAAACTGCGCTGATTCGTACCGTTGGCTCTACTGCAATACCTGTCGGTTGGTCACTTCCACGAGTATTTGATTGCTTTCACGGGTTGGGTAAGTGCAGCAGTGTGTATTTGTGTGTATGTATGTGTGTGTCCGCTTCTCTTGCCGGTGATCTCTTCCCGAAATTGAATTGTGCTGAATTGCTTTGTTTGCCCGACCGGCAGGGTGTAAGCGGCAGTGTTTCTATGCGTTCGTGCAACTGTGTTGGTGGGGCGGGATACGTTTGTGAAGAGAGTCGTCAGTCTGGGGTCCGGGTGTCGGTTTCAGGGATCAACGCTTGGCCATACCACGAGGATACATGCAAAAAGGCATGCCAAAGCTGAAGCTGCGCAATGGCAGGCTGTTGCACGTCACCAGCTCCTTCACGTTCTACCGTTTATTGTGGTTTAAAGGTTCGGTGTGATTTAGAGTCTCCGGTTGACCATTGTGCGTGAAAGGGAAGACATATTTGCACACCACTTCAACTATGGCTAGCCAAGTTCGTGACTAATGCGACCGACACCAAGAAAAGATTCGCTATGAACTTCGTGTTGGGCCCCCCACACGAGCATGTTCTGCTCGAACCACTCTTTCAGCACCAGTGCACCAGATTGCAGAAACGGTTGATGGTCGTAGCTCGTTCCCGCCGAATGCTCGACAGCAGGCGTCACACTATGCCGACCGCCGGGGCAACAAGCAACGAAAGCATGACACGACGTGTGCAAAGAGGTAGTCTGTAGCGGCTTGTGCAGCCTATTGTTGCTGCTTATCAAGTTCAAACTGTGCCGATCGCCGTGCGCTCACAGGTACAAAGGGAACGACGGAAAGGCGCGAGCAAAGCTTCCCAAACTTGCCTCATAGGTAGTGCTGAGAAATGAAGGGGAGTAGGCGGTCGGAAAGAAACAGGAGCCAGTTGAAGGGAAACGGGGTAAGGGGATAAGGGGTGGGTGACAAAGGAAAAAGAAAGAACGGTTGAGTCGCCGCTGTTTCTTGCATAGGTGCTTCTGCTGGACAACAACGTCCCCCTCGGCTGCACGATGACTTGGAGGCCACCAGCACCCGGACCGAGTTGGGCCCTGCAGACATACGAGAGAGAGAGACGACGTAGTGTGCGGGGACAATCTCTCCGGGGAAACGATGTCACCCCAATTTCAACTCGCTCCCGTAGCTGCCGCTCATGCGAGACGCTTCTTCCCAACAGCTGCTCTTTCGATAGAAAATCAAGAAGTGCACGAAAGGTGGAGAATGAGGATGCGACACAACCTTGGCGGTTTCGGAAGAAAAACTGCTTCGCTTTCAAACTCCCCGCGCTGTCCTGGTTGCGAGCATTTCTTTGATGCCATCGCTTTCATCATTCTTGTTGAATCTTCGGTTTTAAAAAACGGCAGTAGCAGCCACGAACACATCACCAGCGCGGGACCTGAGTGTCTGCAGATAGAACAGCGGGGTGAGTCAGGTTTGCCAGGCGGCTGCTTGTAACTCGTAACAGCTGGGACCTACAGCCGTATTTGAGCGCGGGGATGGTGGAAGAAAAAGGAAAAGAGGGAAGGAAAGGTCCAAACGCTTTTGCACGGGCGAGCAAGAGCCACCTCGGGTGGGCGGCTCTGCTACGTAATGTGAGCGTCGAAGGCTACGAGGAGGAGGAAAAGAAATGTGAAAAATAATAGGCGCGATGTTTGTTTGTACGTGCCGGGGGAGGATTAGCCTGTTAGCGAGTGATAGTGAGTGAATATGATCGGTAGGCTAATCTTCTCCCAAACACGCTGCCAGCGTTCTCTTTCGTGTTTACAATTAATTGTTACCGGTATTACGAAAAACGGGTATTTCCTATTGCGCAGGTGCTTACACGAAAAAGATGGACCACAGGGCGCGTGGGGCTCCCACCACGGGAGGTCAACTTTTACCGCAAATCTTGCGAAAGAGTGACCCATAAAAAAGGAGGGTTTCCGGAGTAGAGAACGGCTCGGGGAAGGATCAAAACTCAAGTGAGCCCGATGCGCACGTGGAATGAGCTTTCTGACACACTCTATTCACTGCAGCAAACATTGGTTCTTCTTGCTGACGTGTCTTCACCCCTTGCAAGATGAACATCTGTTTGATGCCAAAATTGATGATCAAAAAAAGAAATGCGTAAATTTGGTTTTGATTTATTCGTGTACTTGTTTGTCGTCGACAACAAACAAGTAAAGATATCATTTAATGCGTGGTTTTGTTTTGAAAGAAGGAAAAACATGAGCTTCAGGCGCGAGTGCGGCGCAAATGCGTTCGCGCAGACTTTCGGGGATTGTGTGCATCGCAGAGCCATAATCGTACCCTGAGGTCCAGCCGCTGCCAGAGCGATGTTTCGCGGATTGGGTGAGTTATACAGACGAAGGACGGTTACTGTTAACTTTCCCAAGTATTCTCGTATGCGACCTCTCTCAGCCAGCCGGATTCTTGGTGCCGAATGGAGGTCTTACTCCGATATGCTCCTCAAACTGGCGAATCAAAACTCCCCCAAATGGAAAGATGGTGAGCAAGAAAATAAGAGTACGAAAAGGAATACGGTGAGCTTCTGGCGAGATAGGTTCTCGATGCAAGTAAAAACGAGCTGCTCGGAAAAGCCGGCTGTGCATTTAGCACATCACGCAAGCGCCGGTGTCTCGTCTGCTGTGTCCTTTGGTGCGTCTAACGGTATTGCTTACTGTGGCTCCGCAACACTCTCACAGTCGACCAGAAACCAACCAAACGGGCAACGACAAAAGGCAGGCGGGTTGCAGTCTGTCCCGCATCATCAGTGGTGAAGAAGAAGCAGAGAACCGACACCGTCTGTCGCTGTCCGGGGATTTCCTAGCATACTTAGAGTAAGCTGCGGTGCTTACTCCAAAATTAGAGCTCGTCGCTCGCGCAACCGCAGTTGATACAAACCCAACTGATGGGAAGAATTGATTGCGTTGAACGCAGTGCCTGATTCTTTCGTGCAGCTAGATGCGGGACGCAAGTGAAAACGCCACGGTTTGCGATGACGAGCTTCACATTTTCTCCCAACACTCCAAGTTACTGGTGTCAGCAAGAAATACTTGGAGGCCGCCCGGTGCTTATTTCGACGGAGGCTAGATGGGGAGAAACAATACAACGACAAATGGGCTGTTTTTGTTAAACGCTTACGCCCGGCACCAACCGGAGATTCACCTGAGTTGCGTGTGGGCTACGGCACACTTCCTGGGGATTTTCCTGCGTTTGAGGTTTTGAGTATTTCCAACAAAGCTTCAGATCAGGCCGAAAATGGCGAATCACTGGACGCTGTCTCGCAAGTTCTTTTCGCACCCGTACCGAAATTGAAAAGGAGCAATGAAACTCGACAAGACAGAAGGAGAGCCCGTGACACAGCCATTGCGAACTAGACTATTCTGTTCTGAAGGGTGCGTCATAAGCACAAGTTTACTCACTCGTGGCCCACAAAAAAACACCGCAAGGTGCGTGAAGCTGGTGATGAAGAAAGGAGCGGTGAGTGATCATGACGCAGTAAGGGATCTCGTTTGCCCGTGGGTGACGAAGCCGCCCTTCGGCTGCAAGACGTGCACTTCTGGGATCGAGACCAAAAGAGACCCGCTCCTTGCGACAAGCTGTTCTTTTTGGCGATTTGTTGTTGGGTTCGTTGGGACTCTCTGGTTTGATGTAAGGCGGGGAACAAGGCCACGGGAGAGGCGGGCATCGTTGGCTGAACGAGGGGGAATTCACGAACTAGGATAAAATTTTTTGCTGCGGTGTGGGTACGGTACTTCCGGCAGTACGAGACACACAACTACAGGTGCAACAAAACAAGACCCATGAAGGTAGCTGCTCGCACGTGGAACAAGAAATTCAAGCTTCGTTTTGCGCGCTGGCATCCAGTTGTTTCACCTCAGTTTGGTTCTCATTGACATGCCGATGCTCCACATGCAACGAGATATCCATATTCCCCGTTGATGATGCCGGCCACTCCAGGCAATGCGAGAAGGAAGTTGTAGCCACTGTACCATAAACCGAACAGAAGTTGGCTTCTCGTCAGTATGGTTGGTAAGGCTGGACTTCACCGTATTCTGGCAGAACACTGCCTGTCATGCATGTTTGACTGCCGGCATGAAGACTTCATCGAAGAAGTGTGAAACCGGGAAGAAACGAAAAACAGAAAGGGACTACGCCAGCCGGAAGGGAACCCGGGCCCCTACTTGCAGCTGGAAGCACTGCATGGAGTGGTCGCCGGTCATACCGGAATACTGCTGCACAGGCACGTGTGCGGCCAGTGACACAGCAGGGACCCGGTTATTGCTGCCCGCCACTTAGAACATCAAACGCCGCTAATTATTTAGAGCGCGAGTTCGCTACAGTCTCCGGTTGATGACGCTTATCGCCTGGTATCTAGCGTTATTCGGTTCTTCTTGTAGTAAAGTCAGAAAGATGTGCATGTGCGTGCAATTGCGGGGTCTTTGTAGCCTGTTTGCCGATTTTCCGATTATGTTGCGACGGATATCAAAGTTCATATTTGTTGCCGAGTGTTGTTCAGATGACTCTCGGACGGTTGCCTTTACAAAGAACCAGGGTGTTCAGGAGCAATCCCCAACGAGCATATTCACTCACTAACGAAACAAACTCGTCCTCCCCCGGCACGTACAAACACTGTGCTTTTGTCCCTGGGGAAAGACCTTGGCCACTTTGAAGTCTTCTCTATTAAATTTCTGGGGGTACGGGCTGTGCCTCGTTCAAACCAGAGAGCGGGGAAGTTGGTGGGGCGAATGATAGACATATTGATGGGAAAGGAATATAGGAAAGAGGGTTTGCAGCATTGAAGTAACCACTTGGTGTCGGCACAGTGAGCACCAGCCTCGGAAGTCGGAGCGAGCAGTCTGACAATTTTTTTTTAGTACGAACAATCTTGCGCGTTGCCCTTCAATGTATTGTGCAGACTAAAAAGACGTAGACAGCGTTTTTGTGGTTGATCAGAATTCCCTACCTGAGTATACACAGGGTAAATACAAGTGGGAAAACGATCAACCGGCACGCACAAACAAAACGAAGCGCCTGTCTTTATTATTTCACTCTAAATAGAAAAGACAGGCGCTTCGTTTTCGTTGTGTGCGTGCTGGTCACACAATCTCCCACATATACCCTGCCTTTCCTTCCGGTTGCACCAAGAAAAGCGTGCGCAAGGTTCATCCGCTTTGTACGGGTTGTGTGGTGAAGACGCAATATAGCGCGCAACCCTACACTCCGAAAAAGAGCGCTTTTGCACCATGCTTGCCGTCTCCGCCTTTCGCTCCTTCTTCCGCGGCTGAAGTTCACCGTGTGAGGCGATCGCCCCATCAAGCGATTGCCAGGATACGTCATCTCGGGTTCGTCGTGCGTGTGTCCACAAAAAATACGGTGCTTCCTTGCATGCATACATGCGCCTACACGTTGCATGACGCTTGCCTTCGGTGACTTTTTGGGGGTCCCAAAGGGGGCTCGGGGGGGTCAGTCACCCGTTAACAAATTGGCTTGAAGGCGCGGAACCCATTGTCGCCAGCGCGTCCCGATGATTCTAAGACCGGTGACTAAACCAGTCCGAAACACGGTCTGAAATGCGGGGTCTATGTATTTGTTGAACTGTGATGAACGTGTTTGAGCCGGCCCACCCCCTGACAAGACTGCTGATAGACGGATAGACTGTCATGTACAGCTGCAGGTTTCAGCTTAGTGTGTGAGTTTGATCAAAGTAACATCAAGGCAGCCCATACAAAGACCAGCCACAGTCAACGCCGGCTTTTGATATTCGTCATCATGTTCGTCTATTAGTCGTCAGTTTCAAACCCCCGATTGCGCGTAACCTGGAAGCATCCAGGCTGTCGGTGGTATAAAGGTGCAGTTGCCCGCATCCATCCGGCAATCAGCTCGCATCGGGGAGGTGACGCTACCTACCCACCTGGACAAGGTGTCCTGCTGCCCTACAGCAGCAGGATATTCGATGCAGTTCCAGGAAGAATAGGGGTGGGCAGGCTCAGTGTTTTTGCAAAGCAAATACCGGTTTTCCTTTCAGGACAAACAAGTTCCCGCGTTTCTCGCACCACCGACCCCGACCCACTGAAGCCCCGCGACCGAGAGACTCGAGTAAAAAATACGCGCTTTGGATTTGCATGAAGCAGTGACTTTTTGAGTGGAAACGGACGGAAAGGATAGGATCTTGGCAGAGAGCTAAGCCGTGTCAGCTCTGCTGGGCTATGCTTCCATACTTACCCCCCCACCCTGCTTAAAAAAGAACATTCCCGAAAAGTTCGGGTTTTGCATTGGTAAACGAAGCAACGAACGATCGGCAACTAACCGAAAAGATAGATCAGATGAACTCGGGGAAAACAACACGAACTATTCTCATTCTTTGCGTGTACTTGCAGGAAGCATCTCTGGGGGGGAGGTTCCTGTACGAGCAGTTTTTCGTTTGTTGACCTCGTTTACGTGTACAACCGGTGTTCCGGAATGTTCCCTTTAGCTCAAGCTGTATGATTCTTGAAGGAAAAAAGTTGGAAAACGGGAGGCGCCCTGTGGTCTATCGACGCAGCCTCTTTTTTAGAGTTCTTGAAAGTTCTTGATTGCGCGCGCCGGTGATGAACCCGCTGATTTGCACCCAGTCTCAGGGCAGGGATTCTCACAAGACACGCCGCCCTTCACAGTGTCACCAAATAGGCACCAAACTACTACTATTGAATAGTTGACTAACGATCCCCACGGCGGCTACACGACGCGTGCGAAGTAGTCAGTCTGCTGCGTCCGGCTTGTGCAGCCTATCGTCACAGATTGTTGCTGCATACCAAGTTCAAACTCAGGTACCACCAGGTCAACAACAACATCGGCAGCAACATCATTACCACGGCGTACGCCGGCTGTGTGGATCCCAACCGCTTCGATAGAAAACAACGGTCACTTGTCCGCACTACTCGGAGAGCTGGTCAGTGGCAATTGATCATGATCAGAGGGTCCAATCCGGCAGCTCAGCCTCCTACGCGGCTTAAAGACTCTCTCCGTAATTTATGGTGCAGTAAAAACTCGAGATAAGTTTTCCGGATTATTGAGCGATTGAAACGCGTGAAATGTAATGCCTCCTGGGTTACATTCTGAGCAGCGCCTGTTTTGTGCGGCACGAGCAAGGAGCATCTGTGGTCACGTCTTCTGTGGCTTCGGCCATTCTCAACGGACTCTACTTATGGTTGGCCTTACGGCTTTTCCCAGATTTTCAATCTGCTCTTCTAGACGTGTCGACCTTTTTTACTTTTAATTGACGGTTCTTCTTGTGGCTTCTTAATAAAGTGTTCTGCATCCTTCCGGAGACCGAGAAGCCACCTGATGAGGGAGCTTGCAAATCTGCAGAAGTGTTTTTTTTCATGGCCAAAGGTTTCTTTCGTTGAGACGGTTCCACACACCCCATCCGAGGGTTGCTATGCATTTTCGTTGGAAAGAACACGTTGGCGCCGCACAGGGGACTCACGGTGGGGCATGGGTCATCTGCGCGCGGATGTTTTAAGAAGAGAGAGCGAGGACCGAGGAAAGACGGCTTGGCGGGGGGGAGGGGGGACGCGGGAGATTGCGGCTGCTTTCTTTTCTCTTTTTTCTCAGAAAAAGAGGGGCGGTCCAGGCAAAAAAAAATCAAAAACCTACTGCGCACGCGCACGTGCTGCTTGGTGCAGCAACATGTACGCGTCGAGCCGGCCCTCACTTTTCTGCGTGATAGGCTCAGCCTCAGAAACTGGAGCTATCAGGGGATTTCGTTGACCGCACTCTTCTGAACTCGAAACCTGATAATTCCAGGTGGCAATTGATCATGATCGAGAGGGTCCTACTCGGGCGGTTCAGTACCTTCACGTGGCTACAGAATACTCAAGCGGCCGGCCGCCTTATTGTGTACTTGTGTATTTCGACGGAGGTTAGAGGGTGAAACACTACAACTTCAAAGTGTTTCATATGGGCTGCAGCACACTTCCGAGTATTTCCTACAATGCAGCGCAAATTTAAAAAAGAACAAGCGCCAAGGGCTTACGCTCCGTTTTCGGTCTCAGAGAAAATACGTGTGGTCCACATGTGGGCGCTTAAGGTTCGAGGGGAAAAAAACCTTTCCCCTCATGTGCGACGTCCGAAAAAAAAAATAGCGCTAGATGGCTACTGGACTTGGCGATACCTGGCTGTGCGGCCTTGGGGCCTAGACTCCCCTGCATGTGGACGAATAAATCAAAATCCACATGTGGTACCTGTGGATCCACACGTGGGGGAACAAAATCCAAAAGGAATTAACGTGTGTGAAATCCACACGTTCCACACGTGGAGCGTAAACCCTGCAAGCCGATTGTACTGAAAAAGACAAGGGCAGGAGCAGGTCCACCTGCTGCTCGTGTTGACGAGCTTTTTTGTAGAAGCACCTGCTTTGTAGGAAATACTTGAGAAGGCTGCCAGTTGCAGAAGATCAAAGGAGGTTAATGTGCTGTAGCCCACACGAAACACAGGTAAATCTGGGTTCAGTGGCGGGCGTAAGCGTTCAACAAAAAAGACCCATTTTGTAGTTGTATTGTTTCTCCCCCTGTAGCCTCCTTCGAAGTAGGCACAAGGCAGCCCCTCGAGTATTTCTCCGCGGTACTGGATTCTCCAAGTTCATGATGCACTAATCATTCAAAGAAGCTACGTAACTTCTTCTTTTTCCCCAACTCTTTTCCATCTGACCCTTGTTCCACTCCGTTTTTCTGAGGCTGGACCTCACAGATGCGTGTGGCAAAAGCAACCAGAGCGCGCACGTGTGCGGCGCATCTGCGGCGTGGCGAAGGCACTGCCGGAAGATCGCCGCAAACCTGCGCATAGTTGAGACACAGCTACTGCTAGACTATATCTTTACTTCGCTTTGTCTCATGAAGAGGGGGCTGGGGGGGTCGATCTTGCCTTAGATTCAGGTTGCAGAGGTTCTATCACATCAGTGAACCCCATCTGTTGTGTTGTGTCGCATGTTGTCAACAGAAGATGCGAATTCGGGACTTCCTTTGGAATCTCCGTCAGGAGGGGGTCGTGTACAAGACCAGTGACTGGCGATGTCGAAGTGATAGGCCTTGCGCCTCCATGTGGCCCAATACCTGGTTTACCTTGCAAACCGTCACAGACACGAACGAGGTGCAGCAGCACATAACCGGTCCACAGTGGACGCGGTGGAGGATACCCTGAAGCTGGAATTAAAAAGCGGGTTCGGCACCCGCTTTTTAATTTTTTTCCGCCAGTGCTACTTTGACTCGTTCGCTCCGTTCCTGTCTTCTGGTACTCAAGTCCGGCTGCAAACTACAATCGTTGCATGCTTTCACAAAGACAACAACAACAACATCAACAGCAACAACAAAAAGATCACGTGCGAGGGAGGGTGTGGGGGAAGGTGTGGGATGGTAGCCGGCCTCCTCAGATCTTCTTCTCTCTTTTTATGAAGGTTTGTCACACGTTTTTGTTTAGTAACCTCGAAGCAAACGTCTCATTTTGGTTTTCCACTTGTGATTGCACTTTCTGTTTTCTTTCTCAACTATCTTCATCAACTGCGGCTACGGGAGCAAAAGGAAGCGGAGGCTGAGCTGTGCCATGCCGACCGCATCCTTTTTGGACCCCTTGGCCACCGCTGGTTTGTCTGGTCCACGTAGCGAACGAGTGTCGATACGTCAGACCTTTTACAACTTACGACGAGTTTCAAGTACAGTTGTAAGCGTCCAGCCTTTCAACCGTGTCTCAGACAACTTTCGCGGCCTTTGCGCAGTTCTGGCGACAAACGAGCTTCTTCCAATTCGCGGGGTTTCGCCAAGTGAACGACTTCTTACTCACAATGCTGGTACGAGGAGAATGTGCATGAGTGTATTGGAGGCAACTGAAAGTCAGTTTACACTATCTACGGACACACTCAGCGGACGGCGGGCCTTCTTCAGCGGGACGCCGTAAGGAGTAGTTGTTCTTTTAGACTGATTGTTCTTTTGTTGTGATTCATATAATTTATTTTTATGATTTTTTATTCGATTTCGGCTTCGGATTCTTGCTTTCCCCTTCTTTTCTTTTTTGATCGGCGGACTGGGAAGTCCTTGTTTTTCAATTTCTTCTTCGGAACAGCTATTCTTTTTTTCTAGATGGTGGCTCGCCCCTTCACGCTCGTTGCTGTTTTCTTTTTCACTCCCTGACGACAGCAAGTCATCAGACTAGCCCACGCTTTGGTGGTTGGACTCCTTCGGGAACCGCTAGTGGTCAGGACTTTGATTGCAGTAGAAGCGCACCATCCCTTCTTCTTTTGCATTGGTTACGGGCGGGAGTCAGCAGCAACGATTTGTTCTTCGCTTAGCCCAGTCGCCGAGAAAGGACAATGCCTTTTTTGGCGTTGTCTTCCTCCCTTTCCGCCCGCTTGATTCCTCGGGGCGCCTCCAAAAGAAGAGAGAACTGCGTGCCTGTGAAGAAATGAAAGTATGCAAGTAAATAAAAACGGAAGGACAACAATGACCAAGGGGAAAAACAGAAAAAGGAAATAGTGGGATAGGAATGGGGCCAAAGAATGTGGCCGTGGTGTGAGTGGAAAGGTGAACAGACATCGTTGCTGTCTCGGCACAGACAAGGAAATGTGTGTGTGGGCCAAAAAAAAGGAAACATGTGGGTTTGTGTTGTTGCTGAACAAGGAAAAGGAAAAGAAACGCCACGACTCGCGTTGAGCGGTGTTTTTGGCACATCGGAACGTCTTTTCTTCGTTTTCTTTGCCAAGGTCGACGATTTACGTCATGTGTGCTGCCTGTCGACTCTCGCTGGGTTCGTTCGTTTTCTTTTTTGGAGTTTCAGTTGAGATTTTTTGCTTGGCTTTCGACTGCATGTCGCTGTTTGACCGGGTGCTTGTTCCCGCAAATCCCTTCTTCGGACTGACGTTCCGACCGCCAGCAGCCTTTTCTGATAGAAGCGGGTACCCCACCCCGCGTGCTGAGAGCCGGTACCCAGATTCGGCTGCTCCGTCATATTTCGAGACTGGAGGTCCTATGAACATGCAATGTGAATAGCCTCTATTCGAGCCAACCCCACTTTTCTCTACACTCAAAAGTGTATTGTTTTTTTTTTGAGCTGGGGGATGTGCAACGCTAGCTTTGTTTTCCCCTGCCAAAATGCAAACGGGTGGCAGAGTGAGCGGGCGTCGGCCTTCAGGCCGGTAGGCCCGGGTTCGAATCCCGCCCTTGACATTTTTCCGGTCGAAGATTGTTTTCGAGGTTTGTTGCGTATTGGGGTCAAATGTGCCCGAAATTTGCGTTTTTGGCGGAGTTTCTCAGTATCTCGCGGTATTTGGGTCACCCCGGGAAACGGAGTCGGGCGGCCGAGCTTGCCATCACAGGCCAAACTGCTACGAGAACCGAACTTTGCTTCACCAGAACAGCTTCGCGCGAACTTTGCTTCGTCCGAACTCAGCTGCGCCCGTACCAGAATTTAGCATCGCCCGAACTTTGCTTCGCCAGAACTTAGCTTCGCCCGAGCGTTGCTTCACCCGAACTCAGCTGCGCCCAAACTTTGCTTCAGCTCCGCCCGAACTTAGCATCACTCGAACTTATTATCGTCCGAACTGAGCTTCACCAGAACTTAGCTGCGCCCGAACTCTGCTTCGCCGGGGGGCGGCGGAGGGGGGTCCGGGGGCGGGTACCAGCGCCAAACTTTTCCCGTACTCGGTGGGTCGGGGGGGGGTCCCCCCCCGGGCACGAGCACCGACCTTGGCTTCACCCGGACTTACCACCCTGGCCGAACTTCGCTTCGTGCCCGAACTTTTTTTTAGTACCAGCGCAGCCTGAGCGCTTTGCACCAGAACTTAGCAACGCCCGAACTTAGCATCACTCGAACTTAGCTTCACCAGCATTGCTGTTCCCCGAACTTTAACTGCTGCCTCCAGTCTCGCCACGCGCCGGCCTTAGCCGAGCGCACGTATCTACGACTAGAAACCTCTTCAGCCTCAGTATACACGCAGGGTGGACTGCTCGTCCCATGTACTGTTTCATGACTTCCCGTTTGTGTGTTACCGTCGATCGCGAGGGACGATCTGTTTGGTGTCGTGGGAACCGTACAAGAGTTTTGACGGTGCGCTTCACCTGGTGAAAATAACGACTCTTTTGGTTAAAGAATACTTTTTCATTTTGTGTCCCGACGATCCCGGATGGGGGTACCGATTGAACCTTTTGTTTGTTTGTTTGTGAAGCTCAGCTTAGTGCGTGCATTTTTCTGTTTTTTTTTTTTTTTTCCCCGAATCTTTTTCTCTCTGTGCCGGAATACTTGTGCCTCGTAACTTCGTTCTTGCCTGTCCAGTCCTGTTCACGCCGTAAATCTTCGGAGCTGTGAAAATCCCCCGACCTGCGACTGAGCAAGAAAGTCCCATTCCGATCCCTTCCTTGTGTCTCAGCTTTCCAGCTGAGACACCGGGGTACTGCTGCCCATAGGCAGAAATAAGAATCTCGGCCGGCGTTCGGCGTTTGCTTATTTTTGTGGGGGGTGACCACGTACTGGGCATATTTGTACTCACAGAATTTTCGAAATCAGTCACACACTGCAAAGATTTCACCAACTTCTTCTCCCTGCGAAACAGAATTCTGAGCTTAAAACCCGTGCGAATCAGCAGATCCGGGCCCCAAGAGGAGCTAGCATGCTGGTTGTGTGGCAAACCTGTTGCTAGCTACTACAGGGAACCTGTGAGGCACATTGCGGCGTGCCCAACTGAGTCAAGTAAAAACGCCAGCTTGTAGCAAACCGTAGTGACAAGTAGCCAGTCGTCATCTACTCCAGTGCTGCCCTTGGTGCCAGCTTCTTAAGCGACTTACGTCCTCTAAAACTACAGAAGAATATGACTGAATGTTTGAAAGTTGTCTTCTTGTTCGTGCTGCCGACGAGCGAAGTTCTGACAGCAGTTTTTTTTCCCGAGTACAATAGATATCATTTTTTCTTTACGTGAACAAATTATTATTTACGTCGCGTATAGCATTCTGTCAGGCGATGAAAGCGTTCCCAAGTGTGCTTCCCCTCGTCCTCTGTGAGGAAAACTTCCTCGAGGGAGAGGACGAGGGGAAGCACGACAATTGCAACCGAAATCGACTGATCAGAACTGCAGTTGACAGCTTCGTTGCTGGCCGTGGGCAGGTTCCCCGATAGATGCATTTAGGTCGAACTTTCAGTGTGTGAGCCCCTCCGAAGAAAGGTCCATCACACTGCCTCCGGACCACGTAGCCCTTCTAAGATAGATGCAGCTTCTCCGTGCCGACCTGCGAATGCAGTGTACCGAGAAGTGCGTACTCAGCCCACCCCAGTGTTGGAAGCCAACAAAAACAAGGAAATAGACCGCCCTCTCTCTCGGGTTCTTCTGTACTTTCCTTCATAATGTTGTTTGCTTTCGAACCCATCTTTTTGCTGCACCCGGGGTCGACATGCTGTTCGATCAGCTCTCTTTCGTTTCCTCTCCGGTAGCTGCTTGAATTTGATGTTGTAATCATGATGGCACCTTTTTCCCCTTTCTTTTTTCCTACTTCTACAGTCCTTCTGTTAATATTTCGTTGAGAGGGTCTTCAGCCCTTCGCTTTGTTTGGGAAAACGACACCTTCCCACTTACTTTCTCATACTATACAACGACAAATACTTCAGTAATGTGCTTCGGAGGAAGCCTGGGCCCATGGGCTCACGAACGGGGGGGTCGGTCCTGCTTTAGGCTTATATTAGGTTCTCCACTCCCAAATCGTGGTTAGCACAAACTCAAGAGGTCGAGCCAACTAATCCCTGCAGTATTATTAGCATACAGCTCCAGCTCCCTTTCCCGCGCCTTTGGCTTCTGGAGATTTTTTTATTAGAGAATTTCATAGAGTAGGGTTATAGTTCGCTTGAGAATGTGCGAGAAAACAATGAGAGAACAGGCCTGGTCGTTGGACAACAAAACCATCTCACAAAAGGCTCGGTTTCTGCCATCTCAGAAAATATGTTGCGGTTTCTGCCATCTCAGAAAATATGTTGAAGCTTCGGCAGAATCGTTGACGCGGTCACGCAGCTGCAGCCAGTTAGCCAAGCGCAGCATCTGGAAACGGCAGACTACGAGATCGGAGCGACAAATCCAGACGACTGCTTTGGAGCAACTGTTGCAGCTACGGGGAAGCTAGTGCCAAAAAAAGCGCGGAGCCTTGACCGGCTTCGTACTTGGCTGCCGGTGGAACGCGTCGCAATGTATCGTCAATGGCGGTGAGACCTATTGCCCGGTGCTTGCGACACTCAGCTTCGGGCACTTTGGGTCAACTCCTTCCAAATGATGCATCCGCGCCAGGACGAAGCCCCCGATAGAAAAGCTCCGCAACACAGCCCCACCTGAACTCCCTCCCCCGTAATACAGCTGAGACTCCCGTGTTCCCATTCCTCTTCCGGTGGTGCTGCACCTTTGCGGCGATTGTGCGTCAGGGAGGGGCGTCAAAGCCTATTGCGGTGGTCGAAATCTGAACGGTACAGCCGCGTAAGCGGCTGCGCCAGGGAGAGGCGTCAAAGCCTACTGCGGGGGTCAGAATCTGAACGGTGCAGCCGCGTTAGTGGCTGTGCACAATCTTCGTGCGATGCTCTTAGGAATAGTTGAGTTGCAGCTCTTGATGGAAAAAAGAAGGTGTTTTATTCTTCGCTTTTTCACGAACGGGGGGGTCGGTCCTGCTTTTGGCTTCGTAGGTTCTCCCAACTCCCCAATTCGTGGTTAGCACAAACTCAAGAGGTCTAGTCTTGGCTAGGTCTAGTATTGGCACCAGGGGATTAGCTTCTATATCCACATTTGGACTGTCAGTCCAAATTTGGAAGAGCCGGCGGGGAAAAAGATTTGTTCTTCGCTTACACCACCGTGTGTTGTTTTCTCACTCAGGACTTTTGACCTGTTGTGTTTGTGTGATTTGTCGTGTAGGGGTAGACCCGCATGACCTCACGTCCGTTCAACACGTGGTTCGGTAGTTACAGCACTTTGGATCCCTTCTGTTCTTTGTCGGGCAGCATCGTCGAGCATTTCCTTTCGAGCTGGCGCTTAGGTAAAAAAAAAGACCAGAGAAGGCGCAACGGAGAGATCGAGTTCGAACGCGTTCAGAAAAACGGTGCTGGGTATATAACTTCCGCACACGGCTACGTGCATATGTGGCGGCGAATATCGGCAGAGTGTATGACACGTGGAATGAAAAAGACAGGCGCTTTGTTTTTGGTGTTTTGCGGCTTGGTCGTGTTCCCGTTGTTTTTACCCTGCTGCGGGATTTCTGACCTCTAAAACATGTTTGTAGGGCAACCCGAAAGGTTGTTTAGGCCCGTAAAGGGTCAATCCTACAAAGCTTTCTCCTCGCGAAAGGGGAGGTCGGTCCAGTTTAGGTTACGTTAGGTCGCCTACTCCCGCAATTGTGAGCAGCACAGACTCAAAAGGTTATTTCGTGTACCGGTTAGTCTGCAAAAACAATTCGTTGGTTGGCCCATTCAGTGTCACTGGCTCTTTCAGACGATGGAAGGAACCCGCTGCCGATTCTCTTCATCTCCTTCCAGTGAGAACACGCGCGGGGCTGTCGGTCCGGGCTCAGGTTGAATGCTGCGAGTGGAGCTCTCGGGACTGCGACCCCCGCTTGAGGTTACGAAGCAACCGCTTTGCTTGATAGATCTGAGCAGCACACGTTTCTCTGCAGGACAACAGCTCCAACAAGGGGCTTGCGATCTTTTGGCGGCAGAAGTAAGGCGGAGCAACAAAAGACAGGATCCCCATAAAGTTGAGCCGCAGCTTTTGAGAGTTAGAAATGAGCACCTATTTGTGTGCGATCAGGAAAAACCCGTGCAATAGCTTCGTCAAATACGGCCAAGGCTTACCCCAATTTGCTCGCTTTTCGTTTGGAACACAAAACCATCTCACAAAAAGCTCGCTACGCTCGGTTTTTGCTACTTCTCAGAAATATAGAGGTAGAGGGGCAAATACAATACAAACACAATCTGATTTGTTCTTCGCTTACACCACCGTGTGTTGTTTTCTCACTCAGGACGTTGACCTCTTGTGTTTGTGTGATTGGTCGTGTGGGGGTAGACCCGCATGATTTCACGTCTGTTCAACACGTGGTTCGGTAGTTACATTCACTTGGGAAATAAAGTGCTCTTGTTCTTCACTCTTACCGGGCGCCGGTCTATGTCAAGTTTTCCGACTACCCCCGCAATCGTGGGCTCGAACTCAAGAGGCGCAGTCCGTTGACACTCCAGGCTTGAACAACCCGGTTTTCCGCTGGGGCCAACAGGAAAACCCAGGTTTTGCACAATCTTTGGCATAATTTCAAAAGAGCGAGAGAAAGAGAGAGAACACATAGGACAAGTCAAAAGGGTGTGGTTTGTCACGCCTTAGCAGTCCCAGGGCCTCTCCCCTCCCACCTATATGTGTTCTCGCTGTCATCGCTACCGCGCTGACATTTCCGAGAGAGAGAGAGAGAGAAAGAGAGAGGGAGGGGGAGTGTTGTCACGTCTTAGCAGTCCCAGGTCCTCTCTCCACCCACCTATATGTTTTCTCGCTGCGATCGCTTCCGTGCTGACAACTTCGAGAGAGAGAGAGAGGGAAAGAGTTAGAGTACAGGGACCATCTCTCCGAAGAGTTTCCGGTCTCCCCGTGCGAAAAGAATGTACGGAAAAACGCCTTTCGCAAGCGTCAAACAAGGAACACAACGAGCACTCGCAGGGCACACATTAATTTTCTTCTCTTTTATTTGTTTTCTTTTTCCCGAACAGAAATCATCGAATTAACCATACCAGGACAAGCGTACATAAAGTGACGAAATCATCGACTTTGTCAGACCATGGTGCGTTCGAACCCCTGTTGTCGATAGTAACTGCCAGGTAACTGACAGTAACAACATACGGGAACACCAAACGCACCAGACCAGGACAAGCGTGTAAAACGTGCGAACGTGGCGGTCAAACGAACCCTGGCAACCCTCGTAGCTGTCTGGGGTGTTTTTTTTTTTTTTTTTTTTGCCGATTCGCACATTTATCCGTAGCTGCGGCAACGTGGTGTTTGCTGGAAAGCAGTCGCTTGCAACAACTGCTGTTTCCGCACGTTGTCTCGTAGTTCGCGAGTGGACAATTTGCTACAAAGCAGTTGCTTACAACAACTACTTTGCTGCGAAGCAGTTGCTTACAACTGAGGGGGCACTTTTTGTATAAGCACCTGCGTTGCAGGAAATACTTGAGGAGGCTGCCAGCTGCAAAAAAATCAAAGGAGGTAAATGTGCTGTAGCCCACACGAAACACAGGTGAATCTGCGGTTCAGCGGCGGGCGTAAGCGTTCAACAAAAAAGACCCACTTTGTAGTTGTATTGTTTTCTCCCCCTCTAGCCTCCTTCGAAGCAAGCACAAGGCAGCCCCTCGAGTACTTTGTATCCAGGTCTGCCCCATCCAGCAGTCCAACGCGGCGGCAGAAACGTGTCTCGCATGCCCGGGAAAAGCAGCTTCGGGCCGCTCGCCCTTTGTCGGTTCTCGCGTTTGCACTGCTTCAGTGTCACGTGCATGCTGGATTTGCCAGCATCAGGTGTGGAATCAACATACAACGTAATCGTATTAAAGAAACTAGTTTTGCCGGAAATAATTAGTATAGCGCTTCCGTTTGTTTGTGCGCACTAGCGGCTTTTCACCTGATTTGGTGAGTTGCTTTTAGTACGCTGCCAACTACTGATTTTTAGTACCAACAATGCATTGTTAACACAAAAATGGTTGGACCGGAAGTCTGTTGGACTTTTCGGGGGTTTGAAAAAACGTTTGAACTTTTTTTCCGGTCCAAGTCCCGCAGCCTAGCTGAGTACGGGGCACCCCGAGGTGCCGGCAAGCACCACCGTCGCGATATTCTGCTAAGTAAAGGACCTTTTTTTCCCTCGTTCTCGAACAACATGTATCAAGGCTGTATGCGGAGTACCACCGGAACGGAAGCTAAAGCGAAAAATGAACCAGCGTCAGACGCAAAGGTAAGACTGCCGCAGCAAAAACGGTCAACGGGAAGCAATTTACTCGCAAACACCATCATTCAACATGCAGCCAGTGTACTCACCACACATCCTCCTTTCGGGAGGGCAAAGAGGGAAGAGAGGGGTAATATTACATCATCCTGCGTAAAGTCATCTGCGCTACGATCGACGGAATTCGCTCTCCAAGTACGGAGCCAAGGTGCTCAGCATTCCTACGAATCATGTTCCACGTCCTGTGATTCGTACTTTCAACCTGAATACCATGAAAAATCATGTTCTACCTCCTGTGATTCATGGGACTTGTATCAACCTTCACCCCGCCTTCACCCCGCTGTCGGACATATAGGGTAAGTTTGAAAATATGTCGGACATATAAGGGACATTTTGAAAATATGTCGGACATCATCTGCGAAAATATGTCGGACATATAAGAGGTATTTGAAAGTATGTCGGACATCGAAAAATATGTCGGACATAAAAGGGGCATTTTGAAACTATGTCGGACATATAAGGGACATTTTGAAACTATGTCGGACATATAAGGGTAACTTGAAACTATGTCGGACATATAAGGGGCATTTTGAAAATATGTCGGACATATAAGGGAATTTACCCTAAAAAAAATCTTTTTGGCATACAGGTGTCTGTCGAATAAGTACAACTATTCGCCCCCCCCCCCCTTTACGCGAACCCCGAAAAAAAAAAAAAAGAACGCCGAACCGGGTGCAACCTGGGACCGTTCTTGGGGCTGTCCAGGTTTTACCCGGTTCAAACACTCACCGTGTTCTCAAAAACAAAAACAAAAAGAAAAATTGTTGCTGGTGCGGTCACTCGGGTGACCACCTGGGACACCCTCCCAGGTGTCCCAGGTTTTACCCGGTCTGGCATTTACCCCCTCAGCTTCAGTCCAGTTCAACATTATTCTGAACTAGAAGAATCTAATGACGGTAAAAAGGTAAGAGCGACCAG
Organism: Diplonema papillatum; assembly: GCA_030068145.1. Classification (NCBI taxonomy): domain Eukaryota; phylum Euglenozoa; class Diplonemea; order Diplonemida; family Diplonemidae; genus Diplonema; species Diplonema papillatum. The sequence goes on along the minus strand of JAPJBO010000081.1, from coordinate 170,362 downwards.
GGCAGGTACAATTAGTCTCCAGCGGAACGTACCGTGGAAGGGTGGGGGATGGAATATTGTTGCGATAGTGTGGTACTCATCGGCAATGCCGATGACTCCCCACTATCGCAACAATATAGCCATGGAAGGTGAGGGAAGCGGCATGGCGGCCTCGTGAGAAGCCGGCCTATCTTCTCCTGACGGCCGTTGCCAAAAGATGTACCGTCAAAGTCTGAGGGTAGAAATGCAAGGAACCTGTGACGACGGTCTGCATTACCGTTAAAGACAACACCAGGATAGGGATGGACCTGATAGACGGCGGTGTGCCACAACCAGCAATCCGACGCAGTCCAGGGGGATGGGGGTGCGGCAGAGCCAAAACAAGAGTCAGCTATTCCCTGCAGTACTCACATACCTTCTCAAGATACCGCAGAAGAAGAAACGTTGGAGCGGGTGTTGATTTTTTTGTTGGTGGCCCTCGGCAGTCTGCTGCAGTAGTAAGCACAGCGCGTCCCGAGGTGGGACAGTCTGTAGCAAAAGGAACAATACTTCTGCGCACGGCTGCCGGGGTCTACTTCTCAACAACTGGAAGGAGGACGCACGTAGTTGTTGGCCGCAAAAGAATTAGTAGTAATTGCCGAACTGCCGCAGCAGCCGGAGACGACAGGCGCAGGGCAGGTCTTGGCATTTGTGTTGCCGACAATCAACTGGGGTTGATGTGCAGTTTGGTGATTTCTCTTTTTTTCACTCTCCTGGATGGAGACCCGCGCGGCCAGTCCAAGTCGGATGCCGCCAAAAAAAAAAGGAAGAAGAAACGCGTAGATTTGCTTTATTCTGCGAAAGTATGGACTAAATCCGACCGTGGGGGCAGGGTGGAGGCTGCCTTGCGCATTTTAAAGGTAAGGTTCGCTTGAATTCCGGGATATTTAAGTCTCCGACCCTTGCTAAACGGGTTCTTTCGCAGATGGATGGTAAGTAATGGAGAGGCGGCTTGTTGCATACTTTCGTTTATGAATGGGTAGCCAAGTCGGGAAAGTTTGCCTTGCGATGTTTCCCGCTCTAGCACGAATCTTTAAACCGCACATACAGAGAGACGGCAGGGTGCAAAGTCTCCTGGGAGCTTCCGGTCGCCTCACAAAAAGATCACACGCTTTGAGACTCGAAAGGCTGGCCAGGTCAGCCGCCGGTAACGCGGCTAGGTCGTCAGCATGCACCCCCTGCGTTGGCGAACCAAAGCTCGAAGACACAATACATAGAATTGGTAAAACGCGGATGAGCTTAAACGTGTCTCAAAAGGGAGGACTATGCCTCAGTATCCCCGTCAACCACTACGCCAGCATCTAGAGACTGAAGCCGGTGGGACCGAAGAGCAGTGGGGCCTGTGGGGGGTTACCCAGCCAAATACAACAGGGTGTGGTGGACCGGAGTCTCAGTGAACTTTCATGTTTCTAGAATCCGGGGGGCTGACCGTTTTCGGTATAGTAAAACCAACAATTTAGTCCCTGAGAACCTTAGCTGCTTGATGCTTGAAGATTTTCTTCAAGAAATCTCCTGCCCGTGTAGAGCCTATTTCTTGCAGTGAAAGGTTCGCTTGAGACAGCAAACGTCATAACACAACGACTCGTTCGGTCAGAACAAACGTTTCGCAACAAAGGTGGCCTCATCTTGGGAGTCTCGCGGTGAGCAGCCGTCGTTCCGGTTGTGGTGGTGCCGCTCACGCAACGACAGCCCTCCGCGAATAGCCGAGACGCCGTCTCCGCATGCGGGGAAACAACTTCGTCTTCACGCGTGCCTCCTTGCGATACACTTCGTCCCCCTCCCACATCCTAAATCCACACTCTTCGGTCAGACACGCAGCCTCCTGCGGATTTCACTCCATGACACTTCTTGACTTACTATATTTCTCTTTTAGACTGGCATGTATTGTCGCGAAACAGTTTTACAGTATGTGTGTGTTGTTTCGCAACGGGTCTAGAGGGGGAGACCTTCATTTAGAGTGAAAAGTTCAAAAGAATTTGTTCTTTCCTTTTGTATGGTTTGTTCCACCCCCTTTTTTCCGAGCGAAAGCTTTTCTTCTTCTTTGTTTCTTGGGATCTTTGCACAGGGGAAATGACACTTCATTTTTTCTCTTTCTTGTTTCTTGCTTTCGGTCGGTTTGGGAAAGCTTGGGTGACTGATTCTGCCCGCCAGTGGGCAATAACGCTTGTCCCCTTTTTCTACCTTTTTTTTGCTTAAGCCTGAAAGTCGACTTGAATTCCTCGGGGTCCTTTTGTGTCGCCGGCAATCAACTGGAGTTGGCCGAGCAGTGTTGTCTGTTTGTCTTTGGACCTTTTTCTTTTTTGTGCGGTCGACGATATACGTCGTTCTGGTGTCTGGCAACTTTGTTTCTTTGCTTTTTTGTGTTTCCGACGATTCCGTGGGACGTACAGATTGGTGTCTTTCGACCTTTTTTTTTAGAGTGAAAGAAAAAAAATTTGTGTTACCGTCGATCCCGATGTTTTATTTTCCTTTTCCTTTTTGCACTCCCGCGAGCTCTTCGCGGCAGTGGGCGTTGTGCGTGCGGCACATCAGGTGCGCAGTGAAAATGAAAGGTGTCCTTCCGCCTCTATTTGCTTGCTTTGGGCGTTCGGGGTCGCAAAGGAGGAGCGGCGTGCAATGGCACGTCTCGCTACCTGCGGGAGAATCACGAAAACGCCTCAGTAGCCGGATACGGTGAAAGACCCTTCAGCTTTGTTGATTCGCACGCTTTTCTTTCATATAGAAGGGCATCTTGCTTTTGTGTTGCCAACAATCCACCGGAGGTTGATGTCCAGTTCGGTGGCTTTCGATTTTCTTGCGATCTTCCTTTGGGTGGCGGTTCTGCTGTCGATCTCTTCTCTTTTCCTCTTTTTTTGTTTGCCCCGCAAAGGGAGGAGACACCTGGGCTGCACAAACAGGAGGCGCAGTTCAGGACCCTGAAACGGTACAGGCGGACTGGACGAATGACGGGCTGTAGTGTCGACGAAGAAGTCACATATATATAAGCATCGTTTCGGTCCTGAGAGTGCGACCTGGGCATGTGCCTGGCCTTTGCCTTCACGAGTTAGGTTTGTGCGCATGATATGACAACGTGTCAGCAACAGCTGATCCACGCGAATGTCCGGGTGACAGTTTTCACAGTTAGAGGGGACATGCTTTCCGCGCTGGGGAAGGATGCTGAGGAGAGCTACCGAAGCAGGGAAGCATATCTTTCGAATTCACGAAGGGGATACCCCCCTCTACGCGCTTGAGATTCCTGAATACGAAAGCCTCCTCATGATATTTCAAGCTAAGTTTTCTGAGGGGCAAAAACGCTTATTACTACCGCCATGTGGGCAGTCATGTTCAAAACTAGATACAACACGACGCTGGTAATCGTGAATTTATCACCATCGGAAGAATAGCTTCCCATATCGTCTCCTCAGGGGTGAGACGCTTCTAGGCATTGTTTCGAGCACCAAAAGTGCCGACGATTATTCAGGGCGCTATATACAGTTAGCTAAGCTTGAGAGATTTCACAGGTCTCGAGAGAGAACCGAGAACCAGCAACAGAAAATGATAAACCGTGGGGAAGTACCACTACAACTCGTAGAACGGCAGTTCTAGTGCTACTGGTAATATACTACAGGAGATAAGAGGCAGAGAACGTAAGTCACAGATCGGCTGCAACAACTCGCCACCCTTAAATGATTGATTCCTTCGGGCGAGATCCCCTCTCTACACGCATTCTGCTGAGGCTAAGGAGTAAAAGTTAGAGTAAGACTTTTTGCTTGGGTTCTGACAACGGACGGAAACATGTATCTTCATATCTTCTCTTTTGTGGTTGGTGTTTCTTTTTGGCGCTGTTGTGCTGAAGGGAACACTTCTGGGACAACGGGTGCACGAGAGAGTCAAACAAAAGCATCACTGATCAGATGATGCTGATCGCCCGTTGTCTCGTTCACTCAGTGCAAGACCGTATCCCAGAAGTGTTCGTTGCTGTGCGGATAGCCTTGGAAGTGTGTCTTTGGCGCTTTTTCGGTCGGGCTGACGCCACTATTGATCCGAATGACGAGACGGCAAGGTGAGGGGGTTTTGCAAGAACGTGCTTGGAATGGATGTGCTCAACACACCGACTGGTCGTCTGCGCGTGTTTCGGTCCTGTAAGCCACGGACGCATAAGGCGGAGGATCATCAGGGCGGAACCTGAGTGTCTGCAGACAGGACAGCGGTGTGAGTTGGGTTGTCAGGCGGCTGTTCGTAGCTCGTCACACAGGCGAATCCATCACGAGGAGGGGGTCGTTGTTATTGGTGCTGGTTTTGAGGGATAAGGAAACATCAGAAATCACGAGGAGGGGGGAGGGGTTCGAAAGCACCACCAGTGCAGCTTGCCCGCATCAGGCGGATAGCTGGGTCCGCCCGGGGTGGGTTTGCTCCTTTTGCGGCAGGTTCTCTGCCGTTCTGATGAACGTTGCTTGACCTCCGTTTTTCATCCATTGTTGTGACACCAGATATCCTTTGTGCATTGGCGCGTTTCTTGTTTGAAGAAATCGCGCTTTTATAAGTCTCCGATTGACGGGCGAGGCGTGGGGTCCAGCAAGAAATTAGGTCAGACTCTGAAAGATGCGGTGGGCAAGCAAGCAGTGGGTTTAGGTAATGTGACTTTCTGTTACCCCACACTGTTACAATGAACGTACGTGTACCTTCACAGTTCAGTTTGGCAAGTCAAGGATAATAAGGTTAGTAGGAATTGTTGCTGGCTTAAAGAATGAGGAAGGTGAGACTGACATTTCTTTGATCCTGCCGGAGTGACTGTCTCCTTGCAACCCCGCCTCATCCCTAACTCTTCTGGTGTTGGTTCGGGATGGTGCTCATTTTGCTCCAACTCCCACAGTAAACCATAGTAGTAGTAGTTTCAGCTTCGTGTGAGTTTGATTAAAGTAGCATCAAGGCAGCCCTTACAAAGACCAGCCACAGTCGTAGTTTGTAGTTGATATGCAGCAACAATCTGTGACGATAGACTGCGCAAGTCTATCGTCACAGTCTAGTAGTAGTAGTGCTACTACCAACACCAGTTCCACCTGCATCCTGCCCCCACCGCTCGCACTACGTTCGCTGAGTGTTGAGCATTGAGCTCGTTTGGGCCGTGCCATGCAACCACGTGGATTAGCATCTCGATGTGCCTGGCCCGCTTCGGCGTCTTCAGAAGCTTTTCGTGATCTGCCTCATTTGTTTCTTTTGTGTGCTGCCCAACTGATTGTACGGGTGCAGCCGCAGCCAGGGCGTATTGCTTGCTCAACTTCCGTTTTGTCTTCTACGGACTCATCTATTTTTTTTCTTGATCCCTCTTTTTCTTTCTGATTGTTTTCTCGCAACGGGAACAAAGAGCTTCATTTCGAAGTCACGCCTTGTCCTTCTAACTTTCGGTTGGGATGGTTGTGAGAGTGCGGTCAGAAAGTTGGCGGTACGGGCACTCAAAAATCTCTCGCGGAAACGGTCAGTGTGGTGGCGATGACTGAGAACACATGTGCGTGGGTGGTGAGGTGCAGGCTCGACTGGCGCACCGACTGACTGGGCAGAGGCCCACACCCTTTGACTTGTCCTTTTGCGTTTTTCCTTCACTTTTTTTTCCCGTATCATTCTGTTTGCGAGCTCGGTGTCTATGTAAAAAAAGAAAACTGCCTTTTTGTAGTGGTATCGTGTCTGCCTTTTCAGTTCCGTTCGCATCCTTGCCGGCGAATAGTACTCTCCTCCTGTTGTAGTGCGCTTGCGCTGCGATGGCGCCGGTGTCGCTGCAGATTAGTGGAAACGAACCAACTGGCTATGGTATTCGTGTGCTCGCCACCCTGTGGCCGGCAGGCGTTTTAGCGAACAGGTGAGTCGAGTCCTTTGACTAAGAGAGGAGACGGAACTTCAGTATACATGTGGAACTTCGCCGGCAACGACAGCAAGTGTGCCAGAAAGAATGGCCCACGCCTAAAGCAGGCTGGTTCTCTGTTCTTTTTTTTTTTTACATAAGCGCTAGCTTGAAAAGGAAATGCTCGACAATAACTGCCAGACAAAGAACCGAAGGGATCCCAACTAACTACCGAACCACGCGTTGAACGGACGTCAGGTCATGCGGGTCTACCCCAACACGACAAATCACACAAACACAACAGGCCAAAAAGCCCTGAGAGAGAAAGCAACACACGGTGGTGTAAGCGAAGAACAAAACAGATTGTGTTTGTATTGTGTTTTCCCCTCTACCTCTATATTTCCTCCCTTCCATTTCGGAGTCAAAGCAGCTACGTCGAGTATTTTAGACTGTTCCCCGAAAAGGAGAATTCCTGAAAAAGGTAAAAAAAGTGGAAATGAAAAAAAGAAAACGAAAGTAAAATGTGTGTTCGTTGCGAACCGGATGGTTTAGAAAAGAAGGTTGTACCAGTAGGTAATCGGAAAATACGAGATGTGAGAGAGAGAGAGAAAAAGACGGGTTAGAGATAGATTGCAGGGGCCAAAAAATTCGTCCCAACAGTGCACGAGGAAAATATTTGCACCACGATTTCCTCGTATTTTTCAGAGTTGTAGTTTTGTATAAGCACCTGCTTTGTAGGAAATGCTTGAGGAGACTGCCTGTTGCGATAGATCAAAGGAGGTAAATGTGCTGTAGCCCACACGAAACACAGGTAAATCTGGGTTTAGTGGCGGGCGTAAGCGTTCAACACAAAAGACCCACTTTGTAGTTGTATTGTTTTCTCCCCCTCTAGCCTCCTTCGAAATGAGCGCAATGCAGTCCCTCGAGTATTTTTGCAGTTCTTTTGTAAACACTGTTCCGCTCGTGATGACACCCGCCTCTATGCAGTACACACATACACTCAGATTCACCATTTATTTAGCCTCAGACGCGCGAGTAATCGTACTCGATGTCTGCATCTGAATACCAAGTGCGTGGTTTTCCCGAGAGCCCTGGTTGTGGGCGCATCGTCAGATGCTCCCGTCCCCTGACCCTTTCAAAAGACTCCCGTGCTTTGTGTCGCTGCAAGTGCCGGCGGAGATAAATCGAGCTTCTTCTCATAAAAATATTTCGTCTCCGTGCTTTTGAGAGGCCCGGGACTGGACAAAAGAAAAAGGCAGGAAAAAAAGAATAAATGAAAACTGTACACCGCGAGAGTAGGAGAAAGTAGAAAGGGAAACTAGAGTTTTCGTTGACCGCACTACCCTGAGCCCAAATCCTGGACGCGGTTTCAGGTGGCAAATTTGGCAAATGATCATGATCAGAAGGTCCTACTTGGGCGGTTCAGTTTCCTCACACATTGCATGTGGCTAAAAAAAAAGAAGGGAAAGACTACGGGGGGGCTTCCGAGCCAGTCCTGCTCATTATAGGATACGTCAGGATGCGAGGATATGTCAGGATGCGAGGATATGTCAGGATGCGAGGACATGTCAGGATGCGAGGACATGTCAGGATGCGATGATATGTCAGGATGCGAGGATATGTCAGGATGCGAGGAAGAGCTGGTACGCAACTCCGTGGTTTTCGTTCCAAGCGCGCGGAGAGTCGGAGCAGAACACCATATGCGCGCAAGGTTCAACTGACCGGTGCCAAACGTGACTGTCACCGCGAACGTAAGCCGTCCTGATAGACCGTGATAGACAGAAGAATGCAGCTCCAGGCAATTCTATGCAGCTCCAGGGGATAGGGATGTACCTGATAGACCGTGGTGGACCTCGATTCGCTACAATGAACAGCGGCAGGCAATTCGAGAGAGAGAGAGACGAGTTAGAGTACAGGGACCATCTCCGAGGAGTATCCGGTCGCCCCACTACTATCCCGTACTACTACGGCGGGCGCAAGTCGTTGCGCCGTGGGCGCGGAGCGAGCCGTGGCCCAGTCAAAGATGATTGTTGCACCGATGGTGGCGCAGCCGGGGGCGTTCTGACTGGCGGACGAGACCGCCTGGCAGGCGAGTGTTGACGCGTTGTTTCGCGAAGGAGGCGACTCCTGAGTCGGCGCAGCACAGGTCGTTGATGGCTCGCATAAGGTACTCGATTTGCAGCCCCTTCTCGGCGAAAGTTCTCCCCGGGAGCTTCGAACGCGTAAATGCCTCAAAATCAAGCGCGGGTTCCACGCCTGTCGTCGGGAGAGGGTTGGAGCTGACCCACGATAGACTCCGCAGCCAGAAGACCAACGTCGCTGCGAAGCGGGTTCCGATGTTGGTCGTAAGCAACTTACGACTGTCCGTTGCTAAGTGTACGTCGTATTTCGTCGACGCACCTGAGGCGAGTTCCCAAGGGCGTGTTGCCGCAAGGCTTCGCTGCGCCTGCGCCATCTCGATTGAGATCGTACCGATCAGCCTCTGGATCTTCTCCAGGAGGTCAGGAGGGGTCCCATGGGGGGGTATCCCTCTAATGCACAAGCAATTCGATGCAGTTCCAGGAGATAGGGATGGACTTACGCGAACGGCCTATGAGGGTAAAGCACGAAGTGCTTTTCAACCGTTTGTGCTCAACGCGATGGCCCAAGTAGGTGGACCAGGATATCAGTGAGGAAGTCGCTTTTTCGCCTGTCGAAGCGAGCGATGCGACGCTATCACGGGTATATGGTTTTTAGAGTTAAAGTTCGCTTGAGGATCCGGAGGTTCAGGGTCTCCGGGTGACCATCATCGAAAGAGAGCTCCTTGAAGGTATCGTATTCTGGTATGCTTATCGTATCTGTGATAGTCGACTTAGCTAGAGCGCGCTCTCTCAATTCCTATTGTGTAGTCATTTCCGGGTAATCGTTTCAGTATTAGTGTGAGTTTGATCAAAGTAGTATGCAGACAGGACAGCTGGTGTGAGTCTGATTGCAGGCGGCTGTTCGTAGCTCGTCACAGCCAGAACCATCCGTGCTACCAGAGTGCAGGCGAATCCGCGTAACCGAGCTCAGGTACCTTTCAGGGGGGGTAGGTGAACTGGCTCTGCGCCCCCTCTCGCTCTCCGATAATCCTTTTCTCTTTAGTCGAGCAGGACTGGCCCCGCAATGGGGGCTCGCACGTACTTTTGCAGGCTTTGCAACCTGCAAGCGCCGGCCAGCGTCCGAACGGCCGTTGGGTTCAGCGAAAAGCTTGACAGCGGAGTTTCCAGGGATCAAGCATATTTCGAGAGGGCCGAGCAGACGCGGACGAAAAAAAAAAAGAAAATGAAGCAAAAAATGGCAAAACACAAAGGGTGAGGGGGATCGTTGAGCGTAAATGCGTCGGCAGAGCACTGCCTCTCACGCATGTTAGCATCAAGTCTTCTTCGAAAGGAAAATATGAAGTGGCCGGGGGTAGAGGAGGAAAGAATAATGCTTAGCGCGGTTTGGTATTGTTCTTTGCATTTTTTTGTTTGACAGAAAACGTATTCTTGAATGTAAAAGTGTCATTCAGATGTGAAAAACAGAACCAGTCGTTAGACTGTAGTTGTGTCCAATGACCTACCCGTGTCGTACGAGCTTGTTGCGGATTCGTATGAACGGTAGCAATGGTGTTGTGTGCGTAAATTTCTTCATAAAACGTTCTCGCCATGCGTATACCGATCGATCATGTGACAACCGAACCCACGTGCCCATAGCAGACGTTTGCGCGTGATTCATGAAGCGGAATGGCGATGTTTTGTTGCTTTCGTACCGCCAAACCATTCTTTGCGGGTTGCCACAAAGCAAGATGAGGACGAATGCTCAAGAAAAGACGCAGAAAGCAGCGTATTTTGGTAGTTGATTGGGGCTGCTAACCCTACGAGGAAGCAGGGCTACAAAAATGTACACGTGGGTAACTCGATCGACCGGCATGCACACCTTAAAAAGAGGCAACCGAAACGGCTGAGTTGCTGGAGACGAGGTTGCGCACGCGACTAGCAGACGAATTAGCTCATCTTGGAAGTCACGCTCTCGGTTGTAGCTTCGCGCCCGGTTAGACTGGGCTAATGGGGTGATCGTGTGGGGGGGGCACACTTGGAGGGCGCCGCCCGCCGCCCCTTTGCTGAAAAACAAATTTCGTGCCGTTTGCCTTCCAGATATTAGAGCACTCTCGCAGAACATTTCTGTCGTTTCTTTCAGTATTTCTTTTTTTCATAGCTTCGTTTTGCCTCAGTTTTCCAAGCTCCGCCTCAATGGCCATTTTTTTTTTTCCCCCGCTCTGACTCTGAGACCGAGAAGCTTTTGTTTAGGTTGCATGAATAGGCTACCTCTGCCGGGGTCTGGGTGGTGGAGTGCCGTTTCTTTTTTTAGAGAGCAAGTTCGCTCAGGGATCCGGGGTATTAAAGTCTCCGGGTGACCATTGTCGTAAAGGTTCCTTTTTTTTCTTTTTTCTCGGCAGCCTTTCCAAATTTGGACTGACAGTCCAAATGTGGATGTAGAAAGTTAATCCCCTGAATTTCTTATTATTTTTACCAGGGTCTTCTGGAGAATTCCAAAGAGGAGGGTGGGTGAGAGAGACGTGAGTACACGAAGCAGGTTTCTCAAAGCTCGTGATCCATGGTCTGGCGGAGAAGTTCGAAATCGTCCGCGTCGTCCAGAGCATCTTCGAGGGAGGATAGTGAGTCCCGTGATGCAACTGCGCGCAGAATTTGACACAACGACGACAGCATGTCCGGCACGTCGGTTTGAGGCTGGCTGCTGTGGCTCGTGAGGCCGTTGGATGAGGCGGACTCCGTATGGGTTTCCGTGGTCGGTTCAGATCCATCGGCTTCGGATTCGTCCCGAAGGGACACGGTGCTCCGGGTGTCACAGGTCCCCGGCGCCCCGAGGATGGGCACGTCAGAGGATTTGAGCCCGTAACCGAGCTCAGCGACCTTGCGCGGCACCGCCTTCTTCAGCAGCTCCGCCCGTCCCCACAGCAGCTGGCAGCCGATGATGCCGGACAGGGGGGTCTTGCCCTTCAGCGCCTTTGCTGGCGTGTGCGTCGGCACGGGGGACGCCTGGGCTTTCTGCGCGACGTTCCACCGCTGGAGGGTTTTGAAGCAGTGCCGGAACTGCGCTTTGATGGAGCTAATCCTCGTGCAACCTGCCCCAAGGTTGTTCGTAGGGTCCGTCGGGTCCTCAATGAACACTTGGTCATCAGCCGAGTCGTAGTTCGACGCCGGCGAGGCGACACATGGGCGGATGACGCATCCAGACTTCGATGATACGGCTTGTGTGGCGAAGTTGAACACGGTGCCGAACATCCGGCAGAACTCAATCAGGAGCGAAGCGGCGGAGATCGACGGGTGCAGCCTGCAGACGGAGATGACCATCACCAGCAACGCGTAGCTTGACATGCCGCCTTTGCAAACGTCCATGTTCTTCGTCTGGTCCAACAGCTGCCGAAGCACGGCGTGCGTGTGCACGCTCTGCGGAAACTGGGCCATCCACTGGCTGGTGACTTGGTTGCTCGTCACCGCTGTATTAGCCTGCCCGACAGCGTGGCACGTGATGTTCACCAAGAACCCTTCCCACGCCTTCGCCTGGGTGAACCCGGTACGACCGGATGGGTCTTCGACGCACGTCATCACGTCGGCGCCGGCGCGAGTCAGGAAGTTCTCCATGATCGCCTGCGTTACGAGGGGCATCCCGTGGATGCTGAGGTCGAGGGAGGAAGAGCTCACCATGGTCTGCGAAACGAACGACCCGTACGGCATCACGATGACCTGGGGCCCGAACTCTGCGCGGGCGGCGGCGCTGGTCCGCTTAATGCACGCCAGGCGGACCGACGCCTCGGCGGCCGACAGCCGGATGAAGTTCGAAAACGCGACGATTTCGCGCGACAGCGTCACCTCCTCCTCCGCCGCGGCTCCGGTGAGCCAAGGCGTGCTGTCCTCCTCTTCGGCCGCCTTCTTCACCGCGTTGCGCTTCGACTTTATCCGTTTGGGCCGCACGGACGGCGGCACCGACGCCACGGCTTCTTGGGTCATCATTCTGCCTTTCCTTCTCGCGGGAAGAGCAACGACCGGGCGAGAGTGTTCTGTCTTTCTTCTTTTTTTAAGAGACTTTTTGGGGGCGCTTTGCTTTCTTTAGTTGAAAGTGAAAGTTCGGGTTTGCTGTGTCGTTTTTCTTTTGCTTTTTGTTGATGTTGGTGTTGCAGTTGCGGTGTCTGTTTGTTTGACCTTTTTTTGTCTTCTTTTTGCGCCGGTTTCTTTCTTCTCTAAGAGCTGTTCTTAGCTTCGGTGTGTCGGTTCTTTGTCCTGAGGTTCCTAGTTGTTCAGCGGTTCTTCAGGTACGGAACACAAGAATGCTCTCTGGGCTTCTGTTGTACGCAGGGCTTAAAGTGTGGACGCTCAAGGTTCGAGGGGAAAGAAAACCTTTCTTCCTATGTGCGGCTGGCAAAAATACTCGACGTAGCTGCTTCGACTCCGAATAGAAGGGGGGAAATGTAGAGGTAAGGGGCAAATACGATACAAACACAATCTGATTTGTTCTTCGCTTACACTACCGTGTGTTGTTTTCTCACTCAGGACTTTTGACCTGTTGTGTTTGTGTGATTTGTCGTGTAGGGGTAGACCCGCATGACCTCACGTCCGTTCAACACGTGGTTCGGTAGTTACAGCACTTTGGACCCCTTCTGTTCTTTGTCGGGCAGCATCGTCGAGCATTTCCTTTCAAGCTGGCGCTTGTGTATAAAAATAGCGTCACTACTGGACTTCGCGACACTTGGCTGGCGACTCGTCAGACCGACCGGGTCCACAGCAAGTGGACCTACCTCCCCCCTGTGGGGGGGAAATCCGAAAATAATTAACGTGTGGAAACCCACACGTTCCACACGTGGAGCGTAAACCCTGGTTGTACGGGCTTCAGCTTTCAGTGTGCTTCTGCACAAGTTTTACTAGTACCGTAATTGGATTAATGTTGAACCGGGTAAAACCTGGGACACCCCCCAAACATGGGGCTGGGTGTCCCAGGTTTTACCCGGGTTGGCTTTTGTTTTCCCGGAGTTTGCGACTTTGAGTACTCTGCAGAATATTACGACCCCCAATGCACATGGTGCTTGCCCGCACCTTCGGGTGCTCAATACTCAGCTCGAATCCTAGATGCCGCTGTCATCGCAGGCTGCAGGAGCACCACGGGCGCAGGCACGCAGGTTTTACCCGGTCTGTCATTTACCTGTTCCAGCTTTAATCCAGTTCAACACTATTCCAATTACGGTAACTAGAGAACGTCAGTTGTTGTATGACCATGGTTACGTGTCAGCCGAAGCTAGCACAAGTGGTGGTTAGAAAGCACTGAGATATTTTGAGCACATGAACTACATTGACTAGCACAGTCACGTCGCGAGGGGAAGAAAGGAAGAAAACGACCCAATAGCTTCGTTGACTGCACTACCCTGAACGCAAAAACCGGGACAAATTCCGATTCGGGCAGTTCACTCAGTGCGCACAGTGCATGTGGGGAAGAAACAGCTTCAAGAAACAGAGAACTCACTCGGTGATACGCCGCCGGTGTGCAGAAACACCCGAGCGGGTACCGAGAAGGTGGGGGAGAGGGAATAGTCTGGCATTCAGCGGTGACCGACAGACGCAGACGGTGTAAGTCAGCTGAGCGTTCCTTTGAACTCTTTCAGCGGCAACGCAGCCCTTCAAGCCATCTATCAACCCGGCGTGTTGATAAGTGGGTTTTGAACCCGTTCGATTCGGGCATCCAAATGACAGACCACAGTCGACGCCGCTCACAGAGCTGACGGTCAACTTCGTGTTTATCCAAAACTCATTCAATTCTTCATGCCATTTCCTCCAAACGGCGAATCACAGTCGCCACGTGTTCAGAAATTCTACAACAGAGCTCGTTTGAACTCTATCAAGTCAGCTTTCACACCATTCAAACAGCGGACCACAGCTGATGCCACGTGTTCACAAAGCTGACAGTATAACGCCAGCTTTGTTCATCAATCATTCAACAAGAAGCCAGCGCAGTCCAAATGGCGGACCACAGTTTATTCAAAACTCATTCAATTCTTCATGCCATTTCCTCCAAATGGCGGACCACAGTCAATGCCACGTGTTGACGGAAGCTGATGGGTTGGGTGCCAGCCTAGTGTTTGTTTGAACTCATTCAATACCAACGCAAGCCATCCCTTCCTTCAAAACCACAGTCGACGCCCCGTGCCCTCTAAACTCTGGGTGCGGACACTTCCAAAAGGGACAGCCGCCGGATGTTGGCTTGCGAGGGGTCGTCGGCTATTTGCGAGAACAAACGCAGCAGGTAACGACGCAGGAGGAAGTGTGACGTCACCCCCTACAATCGCCCGCCGCCGCAAGAAGGACACACGCACTGCGGCCAAGCCGAGCCGAGGAGAACAGCTCCCGAGAGAGTGCGAAAGCATTCCTTGCAGCCGTCAGCTAGACGGCAACGAGCGGAAGAAGTGTGAAAACGGGTTTTTGCCTGGAGGCTTTTCGTGTTATTTTGCAAATGCTTTGAGCTATCTTTGTGTCTGTGCTTTCAGTCGTCTTCTTAACCATGGTTAAGTGCGCAAATGGTGTCAGCCGAAGCTGGTAAAGCTTCGGCGCCGAAGAAGTGCCCGCCCAAGAAGACCGCTGTGCGGTAAAACTAGGATACGTGAAGCGCGCACCGGAGACGAACAGTACACGGGGCAAGAAGTGACCGAAGCATGACTGACACGACGCGTGCAACGGATTCTCACAAGACACGCCGCCCTTCACAGTGTCACCAAATAGGCACCAAACTACTACCTATTGAATAGTTGACGAACGATCCCCAAGGCGGCTACACGACGCGTGCGAAGTAGTCTGCAGCGGCTTGAGCAGCCTATCGTCACAGATTGTTGCTGCATATCAAGTTCAAACTTAGGTACCACCAGGTCATCATCAGCATCGGCAGCAACATCGTATTACCACGGCATACCTCCCAGAAGGGAGGCACGCCGGCTGTGTGGATCCCAACCGCTTCGATGCCCGCAGACTGCTGGGCACGACAGGTGACAGCGGCATTCGGAATATCGAGACGCGCATGAGTATCAGAGACGGAAACAGGTTTCCAAGTTGTGCAGGGCTCGCGCGATCGTGAGTGAGGACCTACGGAGAGACAAGAGTATTGGGCGACAAGCCCAAGTGTTTGAAGCTTGCTTCGAAAGCAAGGTTGGAAGGCCAGACAATTTCTCCCTCTTCCTTGTTCCCGACCTGCTCCCCTCGATCGCCCAGGGGGGGCGAAAGCGGTACTCCTGACGGGAGTACAAGAAAGTGATATCCTCAGCAGGGAAGAACACGCGAAGGCAACGGCCGAAGAAATCCGCACCGTGAAGGCCAGCGGAGACAGCAGTTGACCTGGCCTGGCCTCTACATCAGCAGCTTTTTCCCCTTCGACTGAACGCCTGCGTTCATCAGGGCACCTGCACCTACTACCTCCGCAATGCTGCTGATGTTACGCGATGTTGTCCATTGCCGCAGCGAGATTCTCTTTGGTGATCATCAAAACGGGGCGCTGCATCTCCCACGGCTCGTTCGCGTTGTCCATGATCGCGCCGCAAATCGGTGGCGTGTAGAAAGAAGCGTTGTGCCGTTTCCGAATGCCGCCGTGGGTGGTCTCGATCACGACACTGCTGCTCGACCGATTGGCCACGGACCCGAAAGATGGCTGCGAGTAATCCTCCTCGAAGGAGAAGCTGCGGGACAGAGACTGGGGTTCCACACTCGCGCCGCCGCCTTTGCTAGATATAATGGAGGCCCTTTTACGACCCGAGGACTGACTCGGCCGCTTCCTCGACCGTGCGTCCACAGAGGACTTCGGGCTGCCGTCGTACAAGGCCACATACCGCTTTCGTTGTTCTTCATCCCCCAACACGACCAGGTGGTGCCGCAGCTGCTCCCTGCAGCGTAAGCGGCACTTGGGGCTCGGCATCGCCAGATCTTCTGTCGGATCCATCAGCTCCTGTTCCGGTTTGTTAATCTGGGTTTGGTGGCGGGCGTAAGCGTTCAACAAAAAAGACCCACTTGTTTTCTCCCGCTCTGCAGCCTCCTTCGAAATGAGCACAGGGCAGTCCCTCGAGTATTTTGCACGCCGAGAGTGTCACCCGCTGATTGGTGAGGTCACAAAGGACACGCGCAGAACGAACAGCATTCAGGTTACCACGCGGCGGGCGAAAGAAGAGTGCTCTTGCTATCTTATCATCTTCTCCTCGCCGCTCACGACAAGTCAGTTCCTGTACTCGCAACGAAAAGCATACATCGCTGGCCACAGAACACGAGTGCGGCGACGGTGGTGACTCTTGCGAACCCGTGGTGCTGGCATCTGACCTCGGCAGCAGATCCTCCGGATTGAGGTCCTCAATCCAAGCGTAAATCTGCAGCACTTTGTCGTCCGAGATATTTCCTCGGCTCATCCTCGTCGACCGAGAGAACCGGCGCATGCGGGCCCTCATCGACCCCGCGAAGAACCGCAACCGCCCCGCGAGCAGGCCAGGCTCCTCTGTGACCATGCCCCCCTCGCTGTCTACCAGAAGCTCCGCGTCCTGTGAAGTCGGGGGGGGGAAAATGCTTCTTGGGTTTGAAGAGGGGGGGAAGACTGACAATTTCGAGAGAGAGAGAGAGAACCCGGGGTAGAAGTGGTTATATGACATCTCAGGCGGTAGAACTGGTTTAAACACATATCAGGGGGTAGAACTGTGGGCCTCCACCGTCAGGTGGGCCGGGCTAGATTCGGGGCTCCTTGGAAAGGACAGGAACGGGGGTAGTCACGCCTTGCCTGTGTCCAAGACTGTAGTTGTCATGTACTACACTCGGTGCGCGCGCGGTTCTTTGCCGTTCCACGCATCAGAAAAGAAGTGCGTAGTTTTGTTTTACTCTGTTACTTGTTTGTTGTCGACAACAAAGTTGTGGTTGAGGTGTCATTCAGATGTAGATCTAAAGCCGCACACGTCAAACTTTGTTAAGCATTGAGTTCTTTTGAGTACATTGTTAAGCAGCGGCTGCCAAAATTTGCCGCGACACCTATTTGATGCACGGTAAAGGAGAAAGTTGAAAGTAATGGCAACGTAAAATAATGCGCGCAGCTGCACAAAAGACATACTAATTTGGACACGCCGCATCCCATCGACGAGGGGCGCTCGAAGGATCCGTGCCTGCAACGGAGTGGTCGACGAAGGGCGAACTTAGCAAGTGTGCTGAGAGACTCCACCCCGGCCACACCACTCCTACGACCTTCTGAACCGAAGCGGGGCCTCGCAGTTCACTGAGGGAATAGTACGGCAAGATGAACACGACCACCTCGAATCGATACCAGGAGAACTCCGGTGTGGAGCTGGCTTGCACCAATATTCTATCACTCCTGGAACCAGCCCGAACCGACACAGGATCCAAGAATGTCAGTCACAACTTCCCCTATTGTTTTTTGTGACTGGGTCGCCCTACTACTGAAGCCAACACACCCGACACGCGCTATACGGGCAATTGTGAACAATGAAACTCTTTGTACTGCTCGACAGGGTTTCTTTGTGCGATTTAACCTGCGGCGTGTGTTCTGGTTAAAGCGCTGCCAAAGGATTTTTCACTGCAGCGAATAGTGTCTCCCGGGAGGGCAGAACTCGGTCGTCGCAAGAATATAGCCGCTGAAGCGCAGATTCGTCGAAGGACGGCGAAGAGGAGAGTAGCTTCGGGTACAGGTTGCCCTTGTGTTATTGACGATGAACGTCTTTTTTTTTGAGGGTTTTCAGGTGAGCTTGAAGCTGCGCCGGTGGCTGCGCGGTAATTGAGTTGACTCTCCAGCAGTCTATCAGCAGTCTATCACAGGATAGCGCGGAGTATCGTCTTCTTGTTGCGTTGGTGGGGAGTCATTTGCATGCAAATGAGTACCACACTACGCCAGCTTTTCGCAACGTGACTCCAGATGGCTCACTTTTTCCGCGCTTTCGTCGTGGTGCAACCCTTGTCGGTTGCAACTGCACACTGTTGTTGGAAGTTGCTGACTAGTTCATAATCCGAAAAGGAATCGGAATCTTCGCTTTCCCGTTTGCGCCGACAGGCACGCCGAGGTGCGGAGGACGCGAGTAGCCGGGAAGAGCCGGCGGGAGGGCGCGATCGGAGTGCGACCACCGTGGAGGATTGCACAGATTATCGTCGGCTATCAGAGGCGATTACAGTCAATCACCGCCTACCCAGCAGTCTATCAGCCGGGGGTGGACCGGTTCAAATTATGAAAGCGAAAGTGCTATTAAAACACTGGCGTCTAGCAACTCCCGGTCGCAGCCGAAGCTGCGGACCGTGGGGAAGGAGAATAGACACTGTTCCGGGAAGCCCTTTTTCGTGACAGACAGCAGCAGGCAGTTCGATGCACTTCCAGGGGATAGGGGCAGACTGGCTCATTCGTGTGCCGCCCGTAAAAGCGAAGGCAAAGGCCGCAGAAGCATGCAAACCGGCAAGGAAGGGAAGAGTCGCAAAGCGACGCGCGAGGACGATGGTTCAAAAAGTGCAAACGCCAGAAGCACGACACGGTACGATCGAAGAGGTAGTCATCCAGTGGCTAATGCAGAGTATCGCCACAGATTCTTTGCATTGCCGAACCGAAACATTCTTGTCCTTGCACCGTCAATTCCTTTAAGCTTCAACCTTGCGAATGTACTCCCCCCTGAACCCAGAATCTTTGACTTCTCGTTCGGGGAGTGCCGTGGGACCTTCGTGCCGTTCAAAGGTTCGAACCGTTTCCCCAGAATTGTTGCCCTTCCAAGCTCACACAATCCTAATCCGACTACCCGTCTTGCTTTTACACACACTGAGTAGACGAGCAAATTTGTTTTGGATCGTGCAGCAAGTGACGTCAAAAGAAACGGAGCTCTGGCAAGTTTTGTCATTTCGTTGTTTGACATTCAAAACAAGAAAGCACGGGTTGGACAGGCGTGTGGAGAACGAAAAGGACATGAAGGCAAGACCGACAGGGAAAAGAAAAAGCCGTACTCAATCGCCTCGCTCGGTCCTGATTTCCCTCATCTCAACGATGTGTTCAGGTTGACAAGTCGGGTGCCCGCCTGCTCCTCTCGCGGTTTATCGCCTGAATACAACTTGGAAGGTGTTCGCCCGGCTCTTGTCTGTCATGTTGCAAGTTCCTTCATCCGCCAGAGCCGCCAGCAGCTCTTCTAATCGGAATCAGCTGCGACGGCAGACAACCCTTCCGCCGCACTGTGCATTTCGTATTGCCATCGGTCGTTCGGTGCACGTGATCTTCAAAAAAGATGTCGAACTTTTCCGGAGTTGGGGCTTGCACTGATAAACGAAGCAACGGACGATCAGCATCAACTGACCAAAGGTGATGAAAATGATAAGGCAAAAGTTTCTTGTTCTTCGCGTGTACAGGGTATAAACCTCTCTGGGGGAGGTTTCCTGTAGTAGCACTTTTTCGTTGGCTTCGTTTTTCTCTTTCATGTGCAACCGTTGTTCCGGAAATGTTCCCGTTCAGTACAGATGTACTAACAAGAAATAATTGGGGAAAAGAGCGGGTGTGGCCCTCCTTTTATTTTGCTTCCGGCTCGCCTTTTGTTTTTACAATGCTTGCACTCGACTGTTTTTGGTCCAGTCTTCTTGCGGGTGTACTACGGCCACGCACATACCTCCGTGCACACAACCCGAAGAGCAGCCATTTCCTTTTTTTCACACGCCAACGCCAGGGTACCAGGGAAAGCCTGCTACACGGAGCCAATCTTCACGTGTTCGGCGGTACTGCAGAGCCACGGGCCTACGGTTCAACCAATTTTCCCGACTAAAGCATCGAAGAACGCTTACGCTCGCCTTGTTTCTCGTTTTGCAAATTTGCAACGGGCGGCCACCTCGAGTATTCCTACAGAGCAGGTGCAAGAAGAAATGAGTGAAGTCTACATTGCCAAACGCTGTTTTGCATCGGTTCATGACTGCACCTTTGACCGGCCAGTTTCTGATCGGTGAGAAAGTGAAGAAATGGGGGCACCGGTCTTGCGAATTGTTGGCGAGTAGTCCGCTTCACGGTGTTTTGC
This sequence comes from Diplonema papillatum, assembly GCA_030068145.1. Lineage (NCBI taxonomy): Eukaryota > Euglenozoa > Diplonemea > Diplonemida > Diplonemidae > Diplonema > Diplonema papillatum. The sequence continues at coordinate 150,467 of JAPJBO010000081.1, read as the reverse complement.
TCATCGGGTGTTTCCGATTTTCGAAACGCATTTGGAGAGTTGAGTTGCTGCTATCCTTCAGAGCCCAAAGGGCTTTGACTAGAAATCCCTGGGTGCTGTGTCTCTCGAACCCAATTTTTCTTGTTTACGGGACCCAACGCAGAAGGTACCAGGGAAAGCCTGCTACACGGGAGCCAAGCTTCACGTGTTCGGCGGTACTGCAGAGCCACGGGCCTACGGGTCTTCCCAAACTACCTTGGGAAAGCATCAAGGCTTGGCGCACCTTGGGGCTTGGCGCTCGCGCTGAACACAAGCTCGTCGAGACGGTCAGCCACAGGGCAGAGTGTGGACGGGGTTGTGGCACTGTGCTGCCTCCGACTCAAGCTTTGCAAGCTGTGGTTGACCGTCACGTTCCTGGGCCAGGAGCGGCCTTTTTCTTTTTTTTCTTCTTCTCTTCACAGTACAGTCTCAGTACTACAGTTGTTTGCAGCGGCCTTTTTCTTTTTCTTTTTCTTTCTTTTTTTCTCTCTTCTCTTTGTTAACGACAAACGGGCGGAGGGCCGTGGCTGTGGGGATTCCTCCATGCTCGGTGCTCGCTTCCTTTTGGGGGGGGCCGTTGCCACCCGCCCATGTGCACCGCTGCCTACTCTTTACTTACCAGTTATAGTTCGCTTGAGAGAAAATTTTTGGAAGGAAACCTCCGGGGCTTCGGCGCTCTCCGGGAGGGTGCAACTCCGCTTAGAAGTCCGGGGGTTTAACGTCTCCAGGTGACTCTCATCGCGAGCTTTCTGTTTATTCGGAAGGTGGATACACAAACTGTGACGGTGCGTCCCGTTCGAAGCCGTTCGGTAGCGGTTTCGGCTGTCATTCCCGGCTTGGTGCCATGGTACGCGACGACCTGAAGAGGTCCGTGCGCTAAGTTCGCGCCTTCTGTGGGTATACAGACTCGATCACGACTTCTGGAAACGAGCTTACTCTTGAGATCCGGTGTGGAGGGTGTGGTGGCAACACCCACTCATGCAGTCTGAGTTCAGCCCGCGCATCTAGCGCTCACAAGGCAACCCGTGATCACGGAGGTGCTCGCGAGGGATCAGTCCTGACCGAGCCTAATGCCTGCTACTTTGGTATCGTTTCATCGACAGTAACTTCATCTGTTGTTTCTTTTTTCAGAGTGCAAGTATAGTAAATAGGAATTATGCATGTTTGAATACGTTGGATGTTGGTGTGCCGTTGCAGTCTGTTTGCAGTCTATTCGCCTTTTTCGAAGCGCGCTCTCCTTTTCTATTCGCTAGTCCAATCCGGGATTCCGACGACCGACAGCGAGGACGCTGCAGCAGCATTGTAGTTGCTTTAAGGTATGCGGTGAGGGCAAAGAGAACCTCGTGTGGGCCAGTGGCGAGGAACAAAAAACGGGGCAATCCGGCGCACGAACGACGTTACAAGACGAAGCGACCGAAAATTTAGTATGACCACAGCCCGTTTCGAGGCCGGGCCATCCCCTCCTGATAGCCCGAAGGTGCAGCTCCAGGCAAAGGGGCTAGGGATGGGCCTGAGAGACCGCGGACCGTGATTCACTGTGATAAACAGCAGCGGTCAATTCGATGCCGTTCGGGGACCAAAGGACGGACCGGCTTCGTTTTCGTTTCGTGAGAGGCGAGCTCCGCGGCACGAGGAATGCGAACAAAAAAAGGCTTCGCCCACGAAGTCTTCGACCTCTTGTTCATTCCGCACCTTTCGAAACTGCACAAAAGCTGGTAGCTGCGGGGGTAGGGTCGCCCTGCTCTAGTGAAAATACTCGACATAGCTGCTTCGACTCCGAATGGAAGGGGGGAAATATAGAGGTAAGGGGCAAATACAATACAAACACAATCTGATTTGTTCTTCACTTACACCGCCGTGTGTTGTTTTCTCACTCAGGACTTTTGACCTGTTGTGTTCGTGTGGTTTGTCGTGTAGGGGTAGACCCGCATGACCTCACGTCCGTTCAACACGTGGTTCGGTAGTTACAGCACTTGGGATCCCTTCTGTTCTTTGTCGGGCAGCATCGTCGAGCATTTCCTTTCAAGCTGGCGCTTATGTAAAACACTATAGGGTGGTCGTGATCCCGGGGGCTCTGACAAAAATAGTCCAGAGTGGAGAGAGGGCAGAGAGGGGATTGGTTAGATAAGAGGAAGGGGGGGTGTTACCCGGGTGTAGAGCTAGGACTGAGTAAGCTATCACAAAAATACTCGAGGGCTGCTTGTGCTTACTTCGAAGGAGCTAGACAGGGAGAAACAATTTTGTTGAACACTTTCGCCCGCCACTAAACCCAGATGCACCTGTGTTTCGTGTGGGCTACAGCACATTTACCTCCTTTGATCTTTTGCAGCTGGCAGCCTCCTCAAGTATTTCCTACAAAGCAGGTGCTTATACAAAAAAAGAAATGACAGTTTTGGCAGAATAGGAAGACAGTCGAAGGAGATTGCAAGTAGGCTGGACGGGTAGAGGCGCGCGTCGGACAGGCGGCTCCAAGTTCTTTTTCAGCTTCATATTCTATTTCTTTTTGCCTTTGTTGCTGTTGAAGCGACTGCAGCCACGGGTGGACCTGAACTTTAGAGCGCAGCAAAAAGCAGAAACAGAAAACTCAGCATTTTGTTTGCTTTGCCAAAAACTGGAGCGCCGCTTCCCCCCCCCCAAGGTAACGGGGAAACCCTGCTCCACGGGAGCCAAGCTTCACGTGCTCAGCGATACAGGGCCTACGGGCCCCGCACAGCCGTATCGGAAAGGTGAAGACGAGGGCATCGGTTCGATTTGTCAGAGGACAAACCCACGCATGAGGAAGCGGACAACAAACTGTAGAAACAGAGAGAGAGAGAGAGACGAGTTAGAGTGCAGGGACCATCTCTCCGGGGAGTATCCGGCCCCACTACTGTCCCGCACTACTACGGCGGGCGTAAGTCGTTACGTCGTGGACGCGCTGCGATATACGATGAAGGGCGTTGATCTCGCGATAATCACATGGCTACCAATTTTGCAAACCAACTTCTCATCAAGGCGTGGTGCAACCACTGGGCAGAGCGGACGGGGCGGGCTAACTTTGACTCAGGGTTTGCATACTGTGGTCGCCCAATACGCTCTTGCCACCCCCAATAGAGCTTGGGAACCGCTGTTTCTTGTGTTCTTTTCCTTTCACCCAGGGCATTAGCTTCGTCTCCGGCACAATTTCCAAATTGGGACCGCTGATCCTCACTCAGGAATGGGCTCAACACAGCGCGACGCGACGTATCTTCACGACAATGCTGGGCCCTGAGTGCCTCGGATTGCGCATTGGCCACCTTTACCTGGGGCCTGGGTGATGGTGTAGTGCCATTTTCTTTTCTTCTTTTTCCCCGCCGGCTCTTCCAAATTTGACAGTCCAAATGTGGATATAGAAGCTAATCCCCTGTTTCACCAGTGCTCCCGCTAACCTCACTTTTGATGAGGAATTCAAAAACCTGCTTTTTGGGCTTTTTTTTTTTTGAGCCCCCCCCCATCCCACCCGTTGTTTTCGTCTCCTTTTTTTAGAGTTAACTTTTTTGTTGTGTTTTTGGCGATATTCGCTCAGCCAGTTACGCTTTGACGGCGTTCGTTTGATTGGAGCTCAAAGTATTAGGGGTCTCCCAACGACTGAAAGTAGACCAACGGGAGTTGCTTGTGGTAGCCTTTATTTTGTGTTGCCGTCCCGCGGGACGAGCAGTGTGGTGTCTTTTTTATATCGACTCCCCTTCCGTGTTGTTCTGGTCAACTGTTTCCCTGCCCGGTGGTGTCCAGCCTCAGAAGCTGGAGATAATAGAGACGCAAAAACCGTACACCGCGAGAGTAGGAGAAAGCAAACTGGAGTTTTCGTTGACCGCACTAACCTGAGCCCAAATCCTGGACGTGGTTTCAGGTGGAAAATTTTGCAAATGATCATGATCAGAAGGTCCTACTTGGGGCGGTTCAGTTTCCTCACACATTGCATGTGGCTAAAAATAAATTCGCTTATTTGTCTGTGCGTGTGGAACACATCGGAATCCTGTCAAAAAATAAACGAAATTTATCGTCACGCTCCGTAAGTCATTTCCACCAGAGGAATGTATTTTTCCCAATAAAAAAGAATAGGCGTGTGTTTGTTTGTACGTGCCGGGGGAGGATTCGCCTGCTCTTCAGGCCAATCTTCTCCCAAACACGCTGCCAGCGTTCTCTTTAAAGTGGCCAGTTTTCTACCGTGCCTGACGTTGCTTAGCCCCCGTTTTCGTTTTTTTTTTTTTTTTTTTTTTTTGGGCGGTCAACAACTATACGACGTTCTGATCGCCAGACGACCTTGCACTTATCATTGTGGAGAGCCGACTCGTTCCTGAGCAAAAATAGCTTTCGATGGCCGAGAAACCGGAAGAGTTTGCACTGAGGTGGAGTCGCGATGCAACTGACGAGAGCTTGTCGAAAGGCGATTTCCCGTGGTTCCAAAGCGCGTACTACCGGGTTCTGCACAGGGCAGGAAGGACGACAAATCGCGAAAAGAGTGCCCCCTCGACGAAACCGACAAAAAGAGGCCAAGGCGAAAAACTAGGTCCCATACACCACTGAGGAGATTCGTACATCTGAAATACCGGAAGAGTTTGCAGTGAGGTGGAGTCGCGATGCAACTGATGAGAGCTTGTCGAAAGGCGAACCCGACGAAAAGAGGCCAAGCCGAAAAACTAGGTCCACTATACACCACTGAGGAGTACATAGGGGCGCACCGACAAACCACCGGAACCAATCAGGTAACTACTACGTAGGTGGTTTCTCTGCCAGCATCCATTTGTGCGATTTAACCTACATGTGTTCTGGTTAAACCGCTGCCATTCTTTTAGCTGTAACAAATACTGTCTCCAGGGAATCAGAAATTGGTTGTCGCGAAAGAATCTTACAGTGGCAGGTTCGCCTCTGCCGCAGACATCGGACCAGCGCACTTAACGAAACATTATTCAGGCCAGTGTTTCTGCACGTACTGCGCATAGTGAAAATCTAGCCATTTCTGGCCAGATTCTCACGTGGCGATGTCTTTTTTCGTCCTTCTAAGAATCTTCGTCTTTTTCAGTCTCAAATACAATGTGGGGCTCCCCCCTATCACCCTACCACCCCCCTGACACGACCCACTCGTTATGAATGTACAACATGTGGAATATCCATGGGAAATACAGAACGTATATTCATCACATATCATAACATGCGAGTTCAGTTGTAATTGTGAGTGGGCCGTGCATCGAGAACTTTGAAGTGTACGCAACTTGTGCTCGGCAGGGGGTTGCGCACCCCCGCCGACGCGCACGTGACGAAAGGAGCACACATGACCACGCACCACTGTTGGAGCACGCACGAAAGGGACGAAGCTACAGGCACAGAAATACTCGGAGGTGCCTTGTCAGTACTTCACCTTCGAAAAGGATATAAAAGACTACGAAAAATACTCGAGGGGCTGCCTTGTGCTTACTTCGAAGGAGGCTAGAGGGGGAGAAACAATACAACTACAAAGTGGGTATTTTTTGTTGAACGCTTACGCCCGCCACTGAACCCAGCTTCACCTGTGGTTCGTGTGGGCTACCTCCTTTGATCTTTTGCAGCTGGCAGCCTCCTCAAGTATTTCCTACTAAGCAGGTGCTTATACAAAAAAAAATGGGGTGTGTGTTTCCGACGATCCTGGTTGGTGTCTGTTTCGACCTTTTAACTTGTTTGTGATGTTCAGCTGGTGCCATGTCCGACCTTTACCTTGTTTGTGATGTTCAACTGGTGTTCAGGAGGAGAAGCCCCTACCATGTCTTGGGAGCGGGGACGGCCCGGGGAAAAAATCTTAGTTTAATGCTTGGGGGGGGGCGGGGGGGGACTAGCACTTTTTGTTTGGGTTTGTTTCGACTTTTTCTCTCATGCGCGGCTGCTGTTCCGAAAATGCTCCCTTCGGTACAAGCAGAAAGCGATTCAAAAGTCAACCCTTTCGAGAAGAAAAAAAAAACAAGGGTTAAGGTGCCTTAGGGGACTAGTCCCTGTGGGAAATGTGGCCAACGGGGACTAGTCCCTGTCATAGATTATTGTTTTCCTCGACTTTTGTCAGGAAAATGTACGTAGCAACTTTTTTGCAATACATACCAGAAATTGTAATGCAAAATAGGGACTAGTCCCCGTTGGGCGCATCTCACATTGGGACTAGTCCCCTGAGGCACTTTTCCCAAAAAAACAATGAACGGACGAACCCCGGAAACCTGGCTCGGGGAGATGCGGGTTTTCCCCGAATCTTCAACCGTAATCCAGGTGCGGCAGGCCGACCGCCTGACGACGCGAAGAAGCGCGTCTGGATGCTCTTTCCTTGCGTTCTTCGGACTGAGCATCTGCACACGCGTCACCAACTTTTCAAAGGCCGCGGAGGTCAGCGGACCGGAGCTACCGGAGAGGGTGTGTGTGCGTTGTGTGGTAACCTGATACGTGTGTGTGCGATGATGTGGGTTTGCGTGGCAGCCTGATACGTGTGCGCTGGCTGTTACACGAGCTTGATGCTCCGCATGGATGCTTGGTGCCGTCTGCCGTGGGCACCGCCCGCTGCACACGGGGATTCGTTTGCGACAATAAAACCTCGGAGGGAAAAAGACGGCGTGTTTATCCCACTCAAAAAAAAGAAAAGGCGAATTATACACACGGGGGGGAGGGCGAAGACACCAAAGCAAACTGAAGGCAAAGGATAGAAGCTGCAAGGAGACGCTGACAAATGAAGTGCCGCGGTTCTGTTTATTTTCTTTCCCCTCAACAGACGAACGAACGAAAGGAGGGTGGGGGTCAAAATGGAGCAACGCAAAAAAAAAAAAAAAAAAAAATATGCCTTCTCTCTTTCGCTTTTCTTTTTTTTTTTTTTCCCGACGACAACCAGGACCTTATGCAGCCCATTTTCTCCTTCAGACTAGACACCAAGCCCATTTTCTCTGGTGAGTCTTAATGCAGGGGGGGTCCGGGGGGCACCGCCCCCCGGGAGACGGTACGGTACATGGCACTTCAGATTCTGTCTTGTTCGGAACCTGTAACAGGAAACTGATGCCTGGTAACAGGCCGACCAGGGAGACGGTATGGTACATGGTGCCTCAGAATCTGATGTCCTGGCTAAGGCAGGACCTTCTGCAGCCAGTGTTCTCCAGAAGACACCTAGCCTACTGACGATTGTTCTGATGAAAGGTCTCACCCTTCTTCTGTAGCACAGCCAGAATAGGAGAAATAATTCCCACTACAGACACCCAAACCTCTGCCCAACCCAAGATTACAGACACCAAACTCCTGCCCAACCCAATCCGAGGTAGTGTAAATCAACCCAACCTCCCACCCGATTTTCGATTTTTTTTTTTTTGGGTGAGTTACCTCACCCAACCGCTGCAGTGCATAACCCCCTGACGACAACTAGTGTCAGACTAGCCTACCCGAAGGCAGTTGATTCCTTTAGGCAAGATTTCTCTACCGGCGGAAGTTGTTTGGGTTAACGTCTTTTTTTTTTTTTTTTTTGTCTCGCGCCGTCTCTATAAGAAAAGAAGAATTCGTAGTCCCGCCTCGTTCGCCCTCTAGGTGTCCCGCTCGCAAAGATAAAACCAAAGCTCTCGATAGTGTCCACATTTCTCATATCGGCTATTTCGGTGCCGGGCTTCTTAGACCGAATACGTCGTGATCAGCGTCGACCATCGGGCGGCGAGCGGGTCATCGCACAGGGCTTTCACGCGTCTCGCGACGTGTAGTACCGCCGGCCCGTGCTTCAGCGCAAAGTCTTCAAGGAGCTCTTTTACCACCGGCGGGCGACGCGTTGTGGCGCTTCGGATGTCCGACACTTCGTTGTGTGTGTCGTCGTCGGCAAGCAGCACGTGTTCTGCGGTCGCCAGCTCGCAACACCGTCTTTTTTTTTTTTTTTTGAGCAGGCCGAGTTCCAGGCCTCTCTTCAGGTTGTTCTTCTTCCTTTTCACCTGGTATGTCTTGAGTTAGGGATCTCCATGTGAAGCACGGACATGTAAACTGTGACAGTGACATGAATCTTCAGTTTGGTGTTAGTTCGCTCAATGCTCAGGCTTACATTTTTGGAACACATTGCAATGTCTCGAAAAAAAAAAAAAACTCGAGGGGCTGCCTTGTGCTTACTTCGAAGGAGGCTAGAGGGGGAGAAACAATACAACTACAAAATGGGTCTTTTTTGTTGAACGCTTACGCCTCCTCGTCCGTGTACCCCAAAGCGCCCAGAAGGCGCCTCAGCCCCGCCTCCGCGGTCCCCTCGACGTCGCGTGCGACCTTGAGCACCGCCGCGAGTCGGCGGTTGTTTGCGGTGAATGAAAGAAGGGACGGGACATCAGTCCCGACCACCCTCTTCACCCAACTCACCGCGCCCGACCTGTCGAGTTGCTTCGGCATTTTTTGTTGAACGCTTACGCCCGCCACTAAACCCAGATTCACCTGTGTTTCGTGTGGGCTACAGCACATTTACCTCCTTTGATCTTTGCAACTGGCAGCCTCCTCAAGTATTTCCTACAAAGCAGGTGCTTATACAAAAAAAGAAGAGGAAACTAAAATTGTGAAAGGGGGAAGGTGATTGAATTGCCAGGTGAACCTTTGTATGACCCCCTCCGGAGGCATTCTGCTCAGATACTTTGCTTGACCAAAAAATACTCGACGTACCTGCTTCGACTCCGAAATGAAGGGAGGAAATATAGAGGTAGAGGGGCAAATACAATGCAAACACAATCTGATTTGATCTTCGATTACACCACCGGGTGTTGTTCTCTCACTCAGCACGTTGACCTGTTTTGTTTGTATGATTTGTCGTAGGCGAAGACCCGCATGACCTCACGTGTTCAACACGTGGCTCGGTGGTTACAGCACTTGGGATCCCTTCTGTTCATTGCCGGGCAGCATCGTCGAGTATTTTCTTTCAAGCTTGCGCTTATGTAAGACTCCTTTGTAGGACCTCGCGCACTCGTTCTTTCGGAGACCGGCGGGATTCTGCTCGTGACCTGGGTGATTTCCCAGTACGTCGAGAGACTCCAGTCACCCCTAGCATGTTTGCAGGGGACACTCAATTGAGGTGAGGGGCTTCGGTCCTTCTTCTTCTTCAGGAGCATCGACGCTATAATGACTCTTCATGCGTTCACCAGGTTGCGTGCTCGTTCGGGGATGCCTTCAAAGGAGAAGACGGCAATACGTGACAATAGGGAAACCTTTCTACTACTAGAGTTGACGCGCCATCGGCGTTCGACTTTCTTTCGTGACCTGTTTTCGGTTTGAATCCATCTTTGTTGCCGCGCTTGTTCCCTTGCTGTCTTTGAATTCGTTCCCCAACTATCTATTTTGCAGATGCTCTTTGTGCAGCTTTTCTTGCGTGCGTTGTTGTTTTCTTTTTTTTTTTTTTTTTTTTACTCTGATTTTCTGCGAAAGGTTTGGCTTTCGGGTGCAGGGTATTGAGCTTCACTTCAGCCCGGTGGTTCGCACCACGGGGTAGTGGTTTGTAGTCACCTGATAGCCTTTACGTTAGCCAGCCGACCCATTCTGCAGGTTTACCGAAGGGGATATGCGCGGCCGGTGCTTCGAGTGAACAGGAGCAGGACTGGGCAGGGCTTACACTCCGTTTTCGGTCTCAGAGAAAACACGTGTGGTCCACGATGGAGTCGCTGAAGGACCGCGTTTGTTCTTGTGAACGCAATACGTGATGACATGCAAGAAGATAATTTGGGTAAGAAGGGAACTTTTGAAGTACTCATATCTGGAGATAGAGCACTGACTGAAGCATGAAACGTGATGATGACGATGAGGTTCATATGCGTATCAGGCACGTATCCAGACATCGAATTACCTGTAGGTAAGCTCTACCGGGTCTGAGAGTATCTTGGAAACTGACGACACTCTTTCGTTTTTGTGGCGTTTTCGTGGTCGGCAGCAGTTGCTTGATCTGAGAGTTAGGGGGAGAAACAAAGCGACAGACTCTTGGTTGGGCGACCGAGGACAAAAGAAAGGAATGGGAGACTGAGATAAGGGGCGAAGAATACTGTGGGAGAAGGAGAGGGTACGTGCAGGCGTGTGCAGGGTGTCTGTGTATGTCACGGACTCGTTTTAACGTGGTGCCTCCTTTCAACCACGTCAGGGTGTGTGCGTGTCTGTGAGTGCATAAGTGTGTAAGACCTGGGGGTTACGTGTCCTCTTCGGGGGCAGCATGGTAACGCGATTTGCCTTGTCGTCCAGAATGAACTACGCCCCGTCGAGACGGCTCCTCGCCACGAAGCCACGTGCGAAACGCCTGCCAGAAATCCGAGTCAAAAAGAAATCTTTGCTGAAAGAGCCCCTTTGGCCGGATGTGTGTGTTGTGAACTCGGTGCCGTGAGCATTTTTGGTCAGTTCGTTGGGAGGGACGTTTCCCTCGTTCAGAATGCCTCCGCAAAATTCTTCGTTTACGGCACGCGCGGCCCCGTGCACACTCGGCTTGTTCCGCTGACCTCGAGGGTGGCAAGGGGGTTCTCATTCGTTTCGAGGTGCGTTCTCTTTTGTTTTGCTTGCAGTTCTACATACATTCCTTTGCCCGCGCAGTCGTTCCCTTTCCTTTGCCGAGCTGTATCGTCAGACCGCAGGTCGAAGGGCGCCTTCCGCCTAGTGTAGTGATTCGGCTGTGTAATTCTCCTCCTTGTGTTGCGCACTTTTCCACTCGATGGTTCATGGTCTCACTGTGCGCTGCAGGGACAGAATAAGGAGAAAATTACCCATTGTTAATGATCGCATACTGGCACACATTTCCATCAATCCTTGCGTGGTGTATCTGCACAATGTTCAAAGCACCAGATCTGTAGGAAAAAGAGAATCTGTGTCCTGGACGAGCAACAAAAAAAAAAGAAACTGCAAATTAGTCGGGTATCAGTTACTTTTGCTTTTGCGGTGCTCGTTTTGCTGCCTCTCATCGTTTTTCGATCCACACGCCGCGTCTTTTGATTCTTCTAAAAGGAGTCGCCTGCCAGAGCTAAGCTACTTCGTCACTGGGTTTTATGTTGGAGACGAGGAGTGAGGACGTGACTCACAACATTGCCAGCAAAAGGGCAAGGGTCGGCGTCCTCGAACAACAACGTCCTTGCTCCATTGGCCTCCCTCAATCAGCCTGGGCAGCCAATGTTTGCGTAGGCCCAAAATCGCTAAGTGTCGGAGGAGCCGACTATGGCAGATGCTTCTTTTCGGTCCTCTGCGGGACTTGGGTTTGGGCCTTTTTCTTGGTAACACCAACGGTACGCCAACCAAGTTTGCGAATCAGCTCCATCGGGTGCCCTGTGTGCCCGCCTCTACCCTCCGTCGAAACGGGAGAAGAGACCCACGTCGTTCTGTACAACAAGGGAAATACTCGAGGGGTTGCCTTGTGCTTACTTCGAAGGAGGCTAGAGGGGGAGAAACAATACCACTACAAAATGGGTCTTTTTTGTTGAACGCTTACGCCCGCCACTGAACCCAGATTCACCTGTGTTTCGTGTGACATTTACCTCCTTTGATCTTTTGCAACTGGCAGCCTCCTCAAGTATTTCCTACTAAGCAGGTGCTTATACAAAAAAAACTAGTGGACTTGGGACATGGCTATAAAGCCGCTGACAGCGCTAGTCAAGACGTATCGAGAGCTAGATAGTGCGCGTGCCATACAGCAGGACACCGTGCACGGGGGCTAGTGAATTCAGAAGTTGGTCACATTTGGCGGTCCAGTCTCGGCTCCACTTTCGTCGAGTCGGAGGCTCCTCGAGTATTGCTGTCTGATCCTCGGGCCAGCCTTGGCCAGTTGCCTCCAGCAAAGAGCGCGTCTACCCCCTCTTCTGGGGGACTTCTCTAGAGCTCGCCAGCAGGCGTGCAGTGCGGTTGCTGGAAGGGTTGGATTGTTCACCCTGCTCTCTCCCTCCCAGGGAACGTGAGCTGGGTTTAGACCGTCGTGAGACAGGTTGGTTTTACCCTACTGATGGAGAGAGAGCCCATCGGGCCAGCGCATTCCGACAGCAATACGGGGTAGTACGAGAGGAACTCCCGTTTCTAGTCCCTGGTATCTCTGGTTGTTCGATCGGACAGTGCCGTGATGCTACCACTGGATGGATTATGGCTGAACGCTCTTCCTAACCTAGACAAGCAGAATTGTCTAAGGGTTGGATTGTTCACCCACTAACAGGGAACGTGAGCTGGGTTTAGACCGTCGTGAGAGCCCATCGGGCCAGCGCATTCCGACAGCAATACGGGGTAGTACGAGAGGAACTCCCGTTTCTAGTCCCTGGCATATCTACGGTTGTTCGATCGGACAGTGCCGTGATGCTACCACTGCATGGATTGTGGCTGAACGCCTGGATCGGATGATAGAAGGATCGAGGATCCTTGCGAGCTAGAAAGCTCGGGTGTCAGCAACAGGCGGAGACAATGCATTGTTCCGTGTGTGGGCGCGTGCTACGACCCCCGAAACGTCCCGTGGACTGCAGGAGCGGTTGAGCCCTTTGAGAGAGCATTAACGTGCGAGAAGCTAAAGATTATTGGGATTGAGGAGAAACGGTGGACTTCAGGTGGGGGGGGGGCAGGGATTTTGTTAAGAATCTCCGAAAGCCGCCGGGCGGACGGATGAAAAGATTGGAGGCCGGGTGTGGGGGACCAGGCTTACCAGCCCGGAGCCTGCTACACCATTTTGGTGGCTGAGCAGTCTTGGCACCTTTCGGCAGACGAGAAATGCACAAAAAAAAAGTCTTCGGCACGCGGACCAGAAGGTTTGCACTTCTGTCGTCAGACCCAAAACCCTAACTGCGGCTTATTCCTGCGGGCGATGATGAGTCAGCATGATGACGTTCGAACCAGACTGTGTCCCTCAAGCGTAGTATACCCGGTAACTAGGTATACTTATGTGTTTTACGCATTTGTTTTGCGCAACAATATTGAATCCGGGCTTGACGATGAGAGACAATGCGTTCTCGACAATGCTTCAGCAGCAACTGCTCAATGATAGCCGAAATAAGAACGCTTGTTTTTCGTGTACAGGGAGCTCTTTACGAGCACTTTTCGATTGGTTTCCGCCCCGCGCTCTCACGTGCAGCCCTTGTTGCCCCGTGGGTGTTCCTTCTGTGCACAGTACTACTGAAAGCAACAAGACTGTCCGGCCCCAAGGTAGGACGAATCAAAGAAAAAATGCGTAGTTTTGTTTTACTCTTTTACTTGATAGTTGTCGACCAGGACCTTATGCAGCCCGTTTTCTCTGGTGAGTCTTAATATAGGGGGGTCCGGGGGGCACCGCCCCCGGGAGACGGTACGGTACATGGAGCCTCAGAATCTGATGTCCTGGCTGAAGGCAGGCCTTCTGCAGCCAGCGTTCTCCTTCAGAAGACACCTAGCCTGCTATTGATTGCTCTGATGGAAGGTCTCACCTTCTTAGCCAGAATAGCAGGCGAAAGTATTCCCACTACAGACACCACCAAAACCCCTGCCTACCCATAATACAGACACCAAAACGCTGCCCAACCCAATCCGAGGTAGTGTACATCAACCCAACCTCCCACCCGATTTCCAATTTTTTTCTGGGTGAGTTACCTCACCGAACCCCCTGTTGTCGACAACTCTTTTTGTATTGAGGTGTCATTCAGATGTAAATCCAAAGCCGCCCACGTCAAATTTTGTTAAGCATTGAGTTCTTTTGTAAGTACATGAACCACATGGACCAACCACTTGTTATGCAGCGGCTGCCAAAACTTGCCGTGACACCTATGATCAAAGTAAAGGAGGAAAGGAGAAAAGAAGGACAGGTTTGAAACTTGTTGGGGCACTTGCCATTTGCAGTTGTTTTCGTGTGTCAGAAAAGAAAGGAGGAAAGGGAAGTCATGGGGTTGCTTGTGCGCGTTAGCGGTGCGAAATTGTCTAAGTCTGACATGGTTTCACCTCGCAGTGCACGCTTCTCTGACTTCTGGAGTTGCAACGAAGAGCTTCTTTAGATAAGCTCCACACCACAGGAAAAGCTGTCAAAAAAAAAAGCACCGACAGAAGGGTACGTGGGAAGAAAAGACACCGTTCCTTTTCACCCTTGTCTGGCGCACTTCTATTTACAGCACAGAGAAAACTCGCTCAGGAGCCTTTAGACTGGAGGGGCGGGGGAAAGCCAAAGCAGGTGCAAAAAGCAAAAATGTAGCCAAGATCTTCGGGAGCCTCGACGAGCCAGATGGTTCCATTGCTGGTCGCAAAGCTGCTCTTTCGTTTAACCTTGTTTAAAGCCGCGTTCGCTGTGAGATCAAAGCCGCGTGTCTGGTGTGTGCTCCTAGATGTGGGTGATTGAATAGCTTCGATTTTCGGGACTGGTGCATACGGCTGGTTGAGGTTAGTTCCAACACTCACTTCGCCTTCCGTGCCACCGTCCATATGAGCCGACCCAACCCCTGTCCCTGGGATCTGACGAGCGATGATTCGGACCTCGAACAACCACGATCAATCCGGTTCCACTCAGCAGGTCAGCTGCTCCACGCTCAGTATCGGAACCCCCAACCATAGCCCCACGACGCCAAGAGTAGTTGAACATCCTTTGGGGATCAGACGAGGTCCAACGTCCTTTGCACATTACGTGTCCAAGGGAATGCTCATTTAGGTCCCCCGGGCGTTAGCAGATCCATCATCGTCATCATGGTCATCATGGTCGATGTGGTTGTTGTTGGTCGGGCTCAAAACAATAAATAGGAGCAGTTTTCGCTGTCCAGCTCTCTTCGGGGTTTCCGCTCAAGGAGGGTTCAGATTTTTGAGTGAAAGTTCGCTTGAGTTTTGAGGGACGTTTTTGTTGTGTTCTTCGTCATTTCTCCCCCCCCCCCCTTCCTTGCCCACTGGTTGTTATTTCTAGCGTTATTTGTGGATTAGAAGGTCTTTTTCTATTTCCTTCGGCAGTCTTCTCTACTGTACGGGATCCGCTCCAGGACGGCAGGTGCAAGGTAGTTTGCCGGACGTTCCGACCCTTTTCCGCAGCCTTATTTCTTCGTTCTAAATAGAAAATCCTGCGGTACGTGCTTCCACAGGCGGGATCGTTACGTTATGCATGCGTGAAAACATCCGCTCCCGGGCCGACGCTGCGTTATGGAGCGGCAGCACCAGTGACATGAACTTGAATCCTGTCAGAACTGGGTAAACAGAGCAAACGTCCGAACTGCTGACGAACGCTGGCAAAGCAGAGGACGCTCTCTGTGTACGTACTTCGTGAAATATCTACTATTTGTTGTCGTGTCTCCTTCCCCCGAAGACACCCCTCCCTTCGCCTAGAGTGAAAGTTCGCTTGAAAGTCCGGGGTTTTGAAGTCTCCGGGTGACCTTTGGCAGTATGGGAAGGTATCTTTTGTGCACTGCGTGTTCTAAGGGTAGGTACACGAGGTAAGAGAATCGGTGTGTACCTCTTCTTGTTGATCGTTGGTGGTTTCGGCCATTTTTGTTTCGCTTCTGGTTTGAGTTCTCGCTGCGCCGTGCAAGAGCAGGCCATGCAACACGGATAGAGTGAGGGAAATATCCTACCCATGACGAGCACAGAGACGGCGGGAAAGCCAGCAATACGGAAGCAAAGCTACCGTGATGTTTATGCGGCACCGACACAGGATTGCAGGTTCGATTGTTGCTCCTCTCAAGGTTCTAAAAGCAGTTCGACTATTCTCTTTCGACGGGAGAGTTTTCCGCGTTCCGTTTTGGTTCTTTCTGCTTCAGCCTTCCTGATCGTTCCCCCCTCCTTAATGTTTTTGCGTGGGTGGGCGGATGGGGGAGGGGAGGCGCTTGTCCCTCGCATCATCAGGGTTTTATTGCTTTCGCTCGTTCACACTGACAGGCAGAGCTTCCGGCGTGTCCGGGTTGGCCCAGGGCTGCCGGTGGCAACATTTTGCACCGTGGAGAGGTTGGCTCCGGTGGTCGAAAACTGGGAATTGCACGTGTCCCGACGATTCGAAAGTGCAATGCCCCAAAGAGTGAGTGGGCACTTGGGGTGGGCACAACTGGGTTGCGTGAAACTCTGCCCGGCGGACACGGTGGCGTCACATTGCGGATGGCACCGGCACTTGACGCAAGTCCGCATCCGGGAAGAGGCGGGCGTTTCCAAGTATACTGCAGGGAACTGGAGATCCTATTGGTTTGGTTGGTTCGTGCGCGGGTACAAAGTTTTATGGTTAATCCTTCGGGAAGGCCACTACGCCTCAGTGATGGGGGGGAAAATACGGGTTTGCGAGATCCCCTCCCCCATTCGTCTTGAAACACAAGCAGAACATCCCTTTTTCTTTTTTCTTCTAAAAGCTTTTGTGCTAAAGAGCGTTTGTTTTCCCCCATACTTTTGGTTCTTACGCGCGCATGCACTCGGGCGGTGCCACGCACGCAGGCCCACACGAGTTGTTGCTTCACTCCTCGTTCGACGTCTATGGATCAGCCGGGGCAAGGCATAACTCGACAATTGCAGCGGCAGCGTATTCTAGATAGGAAAATACTCGGTGCCAGGACTTTTTTTCGACGGAACCACACAGGGAGCAGGAGGGAGAATATGTGAAACCGGGTTAAAACAATGCAACGCAATATGGGACCTTTCTGTCTGAATGCTTACGCACCAAAACCCCAGAATTGCCTGTGTTTTCTGCGGTCTGCAGCAGATTTACCTCCTGTGAGATTTCGCAACTGGCAGCCTCCTCAAGTATTTTCCCACAAAGCAGGTGCTGATTCAAAAACGGGCTGGTTTGTTTTTAGAGTGCTTTTATTCTTCGCTTGTTCTCGAAAGGGGGGCCGGTAGTTTTGCATTGGGCTACGCTAGGTTTCCGACTCCTGCAATCAACAGGAGCGACACGAACTCAAGCGGGTCTAGTCAGCTATTCCCAGCAGTATTTTGCATTCTTTCGATAAGAAAAGCTGTGTTCGCTTGGGTGGCCTTTGCTCGTTCGCTGTGTCAGAGCAACCAACGTTATCTTCGGTCCTCTGTCCTCCTTGTTTCACCGATCAGACGAGGTTGCTCGGGTCTTTCGCCAGCTTGACGAGCGATTTGCACATCAACACCGCAACGGACCTCCACCAGGGTTTCCCCCGGCTTCGTCCTATCCAGGCATAGTTCACCGTCTCTCGGGTCAGATCCTCTCGTGGGCTTTTTGCGTTCTCACTCAGGAAGAGGCTCAACACAGCGCGACGCGACGTATCTTCACGACAATGCTGGGCCCTGAGTAACTCGGATTGCACATTGGCCACCAAGGAAGACTTTACTGAACCGGAGAAGATGACGAAGGTTATTACTGACCGGGTGAGAGAGGTACTGGGGAACGGTCGGCCCGTCAGGCTCGTGAAACCGGCAATCAGAAGAGGCTCTGCGGGTATCGTGTTTTCGATGTTGTGTTTCTCGGCAGCGGGCACAGCGGAAAGGCTAATGAGAAGTTCGGGGACCTCCGGTATATTTGTGAAGGAGTTACTGAACAAGTCCGCCGGGGCCCGGGGTGCAGGGCTTACGCTCCGTTTTCGGTCTCAGAGAAAATACGTGTGGTCCACGTGTGGGCGCTTAAGGTTCGAGGGGAAAAAAAACCTTTCCCCTCATGTGCGACGGCAAAAAAAGAATAGGCGTGTGTTTGTTTGTACGTGCCGGGGAGGATTAGCCTGTTAGTGAGTGATAGTGAGTGAATATGATCGGTAGGCTAATCTTCTCCCAAACACGCTGCCAGCGTTCTCTTTCGTGTTTACAATTAATTGTTACTACGAAAAAGAATAGGCGTGTATTTGTTTGTACGTGCCGGCCCCTTGTATTATTGGAGGCCTTCACCTACAACGTGTCGCAGACTTCTTTCCAACAGGACCGCTGAATAGATAACCGGGTGAAGGCGTCAGCAGGCATTTGGTCCGTCGGTATGTAATAAACTTCCAGGTGATTGTCAAGCTCTTTCAATGCGTCCTGCAGTGCCCTCAGCCATAGGATGGCTGCTGGCTTTAGGGAATAGCCCTTCCTGATGATTCCAATCACAGCCTTATTATCCACGCCGACCACCAAAAGAGTGTTAGTACGGGAGTGGCCGCGGACCAACATGTACAACGCGTACAGCTCCTTCAGATAGATAGGGGCTCTGCGATCAGCTCAGATACTGCCTGGGCCAGCTGTGGAGCACCACGGTATCCCATGGGCAGGACCTTCACACGGTAAACCTTGTTATCCACCCGTAGGCAGAAGAACCGGCGGGCGTCCTCGTCCAAAGGGAATTGGAAGAAGAACGACTTGAAGTCGAACTCAGCTAAATAGCGGAAGCCCATCATTCGTTCGATCATCGAGGGGTATGAGGGCAGCACGCAGGGGGGGCAAGGGGTATGGGAAGTTGCGGCATTTAAGGCCGTGCAAGCCAGAATGAAGCGGAGCTGACCTTGCTTAGACTTCTCAACACAGAAGGCGGAATGACACCACCTCTCAGAATCGTTTCTGCGAACGTTTTCAACGATGCCGAGCTCCAGGAGGCGGGCCACGTGTGGAGCCATCTTCCTGTTTGGGGGACCGGGTGCGGAGGGTCGGGTGTAGCCTATGAGACTTCGGATCTTCGTTTCCTTCACCCACTCGAAATGTGTCCTGAGGCCCGGGAAGTCAGATACAAGCTTGAGGACTTCGACCGTGGAGCACACAGCCGGAGCTACAACGCCCTCGTAGCATGTGGCTGTCTTCGGCTTCGGTAAGTCATGATCCTGACTAAGCCACGTTTCGGCATAGTCGTAGAGGTCAGAGAAGTCTTTCAAGGTGACAGGCCACGCGACTGAGGGCTCTTCAGCCGATCTTGTTTCGTCCTCTGCGGGACAATCAGCTGTCCGATGCACCGGGCAGGTCACCTTTGGAGCAGTTTGAGGGGAGCAACAGAACCCTGAGCACTGCCCCAGAGGTAGTGAGGAATATATTGGCGAGTCGTCTCGACCTGCTTGTGACGGCCCACTACTTGTGCCGAATCCTCCCCGTCGTCCGCGAACCGGGCCACCCAGGTAAGGGCCGAATGCCGTATGCCGTGGGACTTCAGACCCAGCTGAACTGTCAACACCTCGTTGTAGGGTGTTGTCCGGAGCTCGGGGTAGAACATGTACTTCTTCCCCGACTTCACTCGCCGATTCCACCACTCCAACATCCAATGGGTGAATCGGCCCGCCCTCTCCACCAACAGTGGCTGGCCCTTGCCGCTTCTGTCCGTCTTCCCGTACACCAGGACGACTAGGATGAGACGGGGGTCCTTGGGGCAGGCCACGACCTGTGAGGTCTTGAGCCGAATGAGGTCGATGAACCGGGCGCCAAGGCTCCACTGTGTAGCCAGCGCAGCACGGTGTAGACCGGTCATCTTTGCTATAGCCCCCCACACCTGTTGGTTGTTGACCAGGACACGGGAGTCCTGGGCCCTCCGTTCGAACTCTTTTAGTTCGCGGGCCAATGCCCTCCGGAAGGCGGTCGCCGGATCGACCTTCAGCATATTCCGGTACGTCATATACTGACGGGCGGACACGGGAGCAATGTCCTTCCGTTCCAACTTGAGTTGGAGCCACATCAGGAAGACGAGGTCTTCTGACAGGTGAGGGTGGCTCCTCTTGACCCGGGCGATGAAGGCATCGCTGCGGGTTTGCACACTGGACAGAGCAGCCGTGTTGGCATAACACAGCGAGGCCCTGTCCATCACTCTCCGTAGGAGGCCCGGGACCTGCTTGGGGGTGACTCGATCTAATTTTCGGATCTTGGAAGCTGGGAGGGGGAGGCGTTCGAAGACCGGAGCAGGTGAGCCTAGTCACTCCCTTCTCGTCCTCTTTGAACGACCCTCCCGCTCCACTTCCTTTTTTGCTCCTTCCCGCGAGCTTTGTGGCTTTACTTGAAGAAGCGCGTTGTTCAAGTTAATAGCCCAGCGCTCATCCATGTCGTGGTATTTGGTCTTGCGCGAGCGGGCCTCATAGAGGACCGAAGCCTCGGGGGTTCCGCCGGACCTGAATCGCAGGCGGTTCGATTCCATGCGGGTCACGGCTGTCTGCATGGCCTGCATCACCCCAGGACGGTGGACGGCCTCGGGGAGCAAGGACCACAGCACGTCGTAGGTGCTGCGGAGCTCGTGGCGGTGAGCGGCGAGTTGCTCGTTCACCTCCGCCGCCTCGCCGTAACGCCTCTGGACGTGGTTACGGAGGGCCAGGCGTCCAGCCGGCGACTTCAGCAACGGCTTCCACGTCAACACCCGCCGAGTGTCGACCTCGGCCTGCTCCGCTTCTTCGGCTTCCTTCTGGGCCAGGGCCGCGTCGGATTCCACCTTGCGGAGTTGGCCCTGGGTAACGGCAAGCTGCCTGTGCAGCCCGGAAAGGAGGTGGGCGAACGGTTCCCGCCAGGGTCCTTCGGGCAATTTGTCCAGGACCGCCTGGACGGCATCCGCACCCACACTTTCCTCGTCGTCTTGTCGGCGGAAGGGGGGAAACTCTACCGCCTCCTCAAGAATCGGGTAGGCTGCGCGGTCGTTCCTGTGGGCCAGGCAGCAACAGACTGGGCATGACCAGTCGTCGTCCTTTATACCCGCGGAGAAACCGGCGGCATCCGCCCCTAACTTCTTGCTCAGGCAGGACGGAGAGGCTAGGAACCCACAGGTGGCGCACCTCGTCGACTGCTCCGGCCGGTGCGCGATGATGCACGAGGGGAACACGCAGTCAAACTCCCCGTCGTCAAACTCCGCGCAGCGCGGTAGCTTGCAAACGGGCACAGTGCCCCAGTTGACCTCATCCTCGAGGATATCAGTCCGAGTAAGTGCCATTTTTGTTTGTACGTGCCGGGGGAGGATTAGCCTGTTAGTGAGTGATAGTGACTGAATATGATCGGTAGGCTAAACTTCTCCCAAACACGCTGCCAGCGTTCTCTTTCGTGTTTACAATTAATTGTTACTACGAAAAAAATAGTGTCGCTACTGACTCGGCGACACCTGGCTGTGCGGCCTTGACCGCTAGTGGGCCTAGACTCCCCTGCATGTGGACCAATAAATCAAAATCCACATGTGGTACCTGTGGATCCACACGTGGGGGAACAAAATCCAAAAAGAATTAACTTGTGGAAATCCACACGTTCCACACGTGGAGCGTAAGCCCTGCCTGGGTGATGGTGTAGTGCCATTTTTCTTCTTCTTTTTCCCCGCCGGCTTTTCCTAATTTGGACTGACAGACCAAAAAAAAAAAATGTAAAGCAGCTCTTTTTCCAGGAAGACTTGGGGCGACACTAACACTGGGACGAGGGAGAGCGCCCGCAATAATGCCGTGGACGTTCAGTTTGTGGACTCGCGACCGATGTTTCTTTTTGATTCTCTTTATCCATTCGGGGCGGGCTACCCCCGCATAGCAGCCGCGGCATAGCCCCCCCGACTCGTTGCTTACTTTGTTCGGTCAACCGATTTTGTCTGACTTCTTGTTGTAGAGTGAAGGCTCGCTTGAGAATCCGGGGTTTTAAAGTCTCCGGGTGACCTTCGTTCAAATGGTTTTCATTATTCTTTCAATTTAAAGGTGTTGTTGAAATTCTTTCTGCTTTTTAGAATTGGTATTGGTACTCGTTAGTCTGCATTTCTCTTTTTCCTCACGGTGTTGTTTTACGCTCACACGACCATCATTTCCTTTCCATTTGAGGTTCGTGGGACTCGTTATGACTAGGGTGTGCTTTGTGCTCCAAATCGATAGCCAAATCTGTGGAGAAACCAGTCGCAGAGCTTCCCTGTTTCCGGGAGCGAAGACTGCCCAGTGGTCCCACCACCTGGGGGGCCCACATCTCCCGTCAATTTGTTGCTCGCTCTCTCCTCCGACGGAAGGAGCTACACGGTGAGGTCCAGCCTCAGAAGCTGGAGTTAAAGAGGGTGTGCCCGAGTCACACCCGGCTGTAGCGGCTGTGCTACAACCAAAACGCGTGGGATGAAGTCGAAGGGTTGGGAGCGTGCAGGCGGGTCGCCGTCGGGGGTTGTGAACGGGACGCGGCGGGCTGGTCCGCCGACGACCTCAGCACGCTGCTCGACGCGCTCATCTGCGCGCTGCACGACTTGCTGGTCCTGAGCGAGAAGCGCTGGTTCCCGGGCGCCAACGAAAAAAGCTGGCGCAGCAGGGGTCCTCCCCCCCCCCCCCCCCCCAGCGTGGGAATCCACACCCGAAAAGTGGCCGGAAGAAAGCGGACCGGAAGAAGCGGATCCACCAGATGCAATGACGACTCCTTGTCAACCCTCCGGCTATGACGCTGGAGTTAAAGTTCCCGAGTCACGCCCGAAAAGCGGGTTGTGCTACAACCAAAATCGGTGCGTGTAAAATCCACACCCGAAAAGCGGGTGTGACACCCGCTTTTTTTTCCAACTCCACGCCTTACCTCCTTGGCTTCTGATGCTGGCCTCCACCGTGTGTACACGTGTTGGGGAGGGGGCGGTGGCGGGTTTCTACCCGATGTACGGCCGGCGGACGCCGGTATCGACGCTGACGCGGTAGAGGGCGCCGGTGGTTCTGTCGCACTTCGTGCGCCAGCCGTCGTCGTCGTCTTCGCCATCTAGGGACATGAGGCTCACGAAGGACGCGGAGTTGACCGACGAGTAGAAGTTCGCGTTGTTCGAGATCGACACGAACCTGCGGCTTAAGTCTTTCGGCGACGACGGCTCGAGGGAGCCGGGGGCTGTTGGAGGCTCGGTGTCGCCTCCCAGAGACGGCGAGCACGACGAGCGGCCTTCGAAGTGGCTGGGGGCCACCTCCGGCCAGCCTTGGTCGACCGCCCACACCGTCTCGTCGGTGGACGCGTTGTAGTAGTAGGTGATGCCCAGCGTGTGGTCGAAGAACGGCTCCCAGCAAGCCGGGGGCGGCACGGTGAACTCGCTGCCGGCCGGGAATTGCATCGGCGACGCGCCGCGCGCCGACGAGAGCGGCGACATCGGCGGCTCAGCCGGCCGCGGCGCCGTGCCCGTGCCCGTGCTGTAGCGCCGCCCGGACATCACGCGGCCCATGCTGCCGTTGCCGAACACGCTCCCCCTCCCGAACGGGCTGCCGGGCGGCGTCTCCGGAGGCGGCGGGCTCGGGGACCCGTCGTTCGGGATCAGGTCCCGCAGGGCGCTCTGTGTGTGTGTGGTGTGAAAGTTCGCTGAATGATTTGAAGATTCGGGATTTGAAAGTCTCCGGGCGACCATCGTCGAAACCGGGGTACCTTTGGAGGTCTGGACCAATCAACTGTGGGCTGGATGATTTGAGGATTCG
Source organism: Diplonema papillatum (assembly GCA_030068145.1). NCBI lineage: Eukaryota > Euglenozoa > Diplonemea > Diplonemida > Diplonemidae > Diplonema > Diplonema papillatum. The sequence continues at coordinate 127,311 of JAPJBO010000081.1, read as the reverse complement.
GGATTTGCAAGTCTCGGGCCACCATCGTCGAAACCGGGGTACCTTTGGAGGTATGGACCAATCAACTGTGGGCTGGATGATTTGAGGATTCGGGATTTGCAAGTCTCGGGCGACCATCGTCGAAACCCTTCGTCGAAAGGGTACCTTTAAGGTATCGATCAATCAACAAACAGAATAGGCGCGATGTGTGTAGAGTGGAAGTTCGGTGGAGGATTCGGGGTTTTAAAGTCTCCGGGTAACCATCCGTCGGAAGGGTTCCTTCATGGTATCGATCAATCAAACAGAATGTGCGTTTGAACGTGCCGGGTACAGTTTGCCTGACAGTGAGTGAACATAAGGCTAATACCCTCTCGAACACGCTGTTAGCGTTCCCTTTCGAGTTTGCAGTCTATTGTTACCACTATTGGTACTACGAAAAAGGCGTACCTTCACCTCACGTCGCTGCGGTAGTTGACCCATGCGCTTCGCTGGCCTAGTTGCCAAAGTCGCCATGTTTGCAGCTGTCGTGTGGGCTTGCTTCGACCACGTGTTTAGTTGAGCCAATCTCGGGAAGTCGTGCACCAGCTCTTTCCTCCTTTGCGCCTTTCTGCGAGCGTCGGGTCCCTCCCCGCAGGAACCAAGGAAGGTCGGGCGGGTCTCGCCTCTGCTTTGCGCCCCGAGGGTATTTTTGGAGGCGAGGGGGTCTTTTTTCTCCGTGGCCTATTCTTCCTCTGTTATAGTATTGCCTGCGTGTGGAACGGGTGGGGGGGAAGTGTGTTATAGTATTGCCTGCGTGTGGAACGGGTGGGGGGGAAGTGTGTTATAGTATTGCCTGCGTGTGGAACGGGTGGGGGGGAAGTGTGTTATAGTATTGCCTGCGTGTGGAACGGGTGGGGGGGAAGTGTGTTATAGTATTGCCTGCGTGTGGAACGGGTGGGGGGGAAGTGTGTTATAGTATTGCCTGCGTGTGGAACGGGTGGGGGGGAAGTGTGTTATAGTATTGCCTGCGTGTGGAACGGGTGGGGGGGAAGTGTGTTATAGTATTGCCTGCGTGTGGAACGGGTGGGGGGGAAGTGTGTTATAGTATTGCCTGCGTGTGGAACGGGTGGGGGGGAAGTGTGTTATAGTATTGCCTGCGTGTGAAACGGGTGGGGGGGGAAGTGTGTTATAGTATTGCCTGCGTGTGGAACGGGTGGGGGGAGAAGTGGTGGCGGTCCTGATGGCCGGGGGGGAGAATCTTAGTTGAGTGTTTGGGCAGGACACTGCCTCCCATGCACTGTTTGATGCTAGCGTCGAGTCCTCTTCGATGAAGAAAGTAAAATAGAAAAGCACGGGGGAAAAGGGTCGCAGGGGGAGTGTAAGACTCCGCAGGTAGGGTATGAAATCTTGAGGGACTAGTCTTAGTAGCAGGGGAGGGTATCCATCGAAGAATTCGGTGTATCCGACACGAAGCGACAGTCGCCTCACCTGAAGTCGCAAGGACGGGTACCTTCCTCGTAGAACAGCATTTTCTAGCTGAGAACACTTCAGTACTGCTGCGTTTCTCCCCTTGCCCAAGTTTGCTGGGGCCTGTTCACCAGGCAGACCGGTGGGGAAATGATCAAAACAAAACTTTTCCAAAGGTTCCGTAAACTCTCAGAGCGCAGGAAGACGGACACAACGAAGAGACCTGCGCTTGTTTTGTTGTGTTCTCTTTTTTCGCTCTTTCGGCCTGGGTTGTAGCCACAAGAAATACTCGAGGTGTCCATTGCGGTGCGCATTTCGGAGGCTAGCAGGAGAAACAACCGATTCCAAACAGGGTCATTTTTGCTGAATGCTTCCGCCCGACCAGATTTACCTGTGTTTTGTGTGGGCCGCAGCGCATTCTCTCCCATTGCCTCCTATGAGGTTTGGAAGTTTTGTCCTCGAGAAAATCTCAGAAAGCAGAAACCTATTCGAATAGAAGGACTGTAGCTGCGCTCCTGCCGTCTCGTTCTTGCCCTTTTCGTCTCCGCACCGGCGGAAGGACAACACAAGCAGTACCGGAATTCGGAAGAGGGAAACGAGGGAGGACGAACTGGTCAACTCGTACGTATTTCAGAGGGGTACATTCGTTTCGATAGCGCTCTCGTGGCGGAGAAAGAAGACCCCCCATCTTCTTTCCTTCTCTTTTTCTTTGTGGACTGTTGTGAAGAATGTTGTGAACAAAAACAGAGGAAGAAAACACTGTTGTATGAGCGGGTTTACATTGGCCTTTCAATGACTTCCCACGAGTGCGGCTGTTGTGAAAAGAAATACTCGGCCGGCCGGTGCTTAATTCCGACGGGAGCTAGAGGGGGCGGTACAACTACAAATATATGAGCCGTTCTTCTCGTGTTGAACGCTTTTAATACACCCGGCACGAAATCCCAGCTTTTACCGTGTAGACCTTTCAGCATATTTGACACCCTTGGCGAGTCGCAATCGGCTGCCTTGAGTATTTCCTACAAATGCAGGTAGAAAGAAAATGCAAAAAGATGAGACTGCACAAGTAGCACGTGAGCGGCACAGCGCTTGCAGACACGCAAAGCAAGAGCGCGTGAGCGGTCGTGTGAGCGAGAGAGAAGTCCTGTACCAAAGCATGTAACTAGTCGACCAATACTCGCATTTTAAGACTGGCGTCTTAAAACATGAAAAAAGATAGGCGCTTTGTTTTGCTTGTGCGTGCGTCGACTTCTCACTCATTGTTTGCATCCTCCTCCTGCTTCACGCTAGGAACTCTGATAGACCAAAACAGCTGCCTGCAACTTTCTTTCAAACCTGCTCACAGCACACATTGCAGGGCAAACCGCAAGATTATACAAGTACCAACACATTTGAAAGCGGCATTCACACGTCGAAATTTCTGACGGGTCAGGCACCGTGCATTCCGACTCGAACTCGGGGGGGTAAACGTAGTTTGTTCAGGCGGTAGCGTGCTTGCTGAGTTGCCACATTGTAGTTAACGCAGCTCCTTGCGCGACTGCAAGAATGAAGGAAGAACTCTATTAGTACTCACGGATATGAGCGTCTGCGTGGACAAGGTCACTTTCATCCCTTTTTACAACAAGCTCCCTCCTCGGACCCAGCAAACAGGAATCTCCACCGTCTGTTCTGCCCTGGCGAAGTCGTTGCCATAAATATCAAGTTTCCAGGTCGCAGAATACCCCCCCCTGGCAATGGACAAACGGAAAAGAAGAAAAAAAAAGGATGCCGGAGAAAGAGACCATAGAACAGAGCGCGGGGGCGCCGGGTTTGGTGGTGAACAATGGGTGAAACTGGGCTAGCAACTGAGACCGGAGGACTGGGCAGGCTATTTTTTCCGCGCCTGAAAGCTTGGGGTTGTGTGAGCATCTGGTTCGACCACGAAAGTCTCTTTGAAACTTCGCTTGACATTCTGGTTTAGAAGCCTCGTGGTGACCATCGTCAGATTTTTTTGTAGCATAGTAAAGACGTGTTTGATGTCTCCGCGTGACGTGCCTTGAAATGCTCAGTTTTATGCAGCGCCTGCTTATTCTGTGCTGCACGAGCGGGACATCCGACACTTCGCGATAGAGGGCACTCGGTTGTAGCAGCGACCAACGCGAGATCAGACAAGGTATAAGAGGGTGTTTCGAGAATCTGCAAAAAAGGTATAAAGATAAGAAGCGAGCGTCTTATATCGTGCATCATCGCATGCCTGGTGAACAAACAAAACATTCGAGTGGGTCTGTTCTGTTAAACGCTTACGCCTGCCACTAAGCCCAGATTTACCTGTGTTTCGTGTGGGCTACAGCACATTTGCCTCCTTTGATCTATCGCAACTGGCAGTCTCCTCAAGCATTTCCTACAAAGCAGGTGCTTGTACAAAAAAAACAAGTCAGCGACGCTGTGCTTTGTATGAAAGTGATCGGGTACGCGATGCCAGCAGCCACACGTCAGGCGACTGTCGATTCATTCCTGATGATAACAACTGATAAAGGGTGATCCACCTGGTGCCCAGCGTATCCGACCCCACGATCTTCCACTTCTTCGGATCACCTTCCAAGGCCCTGGGGGGACTACGTTGACCGGGAAGTCGACGGCAAAAAATTCAGGGATCGGTGGTGCACTGGAAAGTCTGCGGTGACCGACGAGTGCAGAGATATTGGGACCAACCTTCGCAAAGCCTGCAAAGGTAAGCTTAAAATTGGGTGAAACCGTGGTGCAAGCCAATGGCTGTTCCTACACAAATGAGCCTACGCTGCCACCTTTTCGCTCTATCGTCGGCAACTAGTATCTGTTGCCGGGTTTACTCAGCCTTTTCGCACGTAGCATTGCAACAACTTTGCACGATGCTGGAAGGTCGTAATACACAAGAGAGGATCACCCCCGATGCTTTTTTTTATTTTCTTCGGTTCAATGCTTCGGGTTTAACGTTGGCAAATCTGCCACTCGGCTCAAGACCCGAATGGCAGAGAGATGATGAGTTGCGGACTCGGACTACGCACAAAGAGGTTTGTCGGCAGGAGGGCCTGCGGACCCGGCTACAAGGGGGTTGACGGGAGGGGGCGGTACAAGAAGGCAAAAAACACGAAAAGAGGAGTGAAATCGAAGAGAGTGGCCGCCGAGCAGTCCAGACACGTCGCTGCTCCCGGAGATGTCCAAGAAGATAAGCAGAAGATAACTTCCAGACTCTGTTGGGAGAAGCGCGCAGCTCGACGGAACTCGAAGGCCGGAGAGACTACGAGACCGCATGTGCATGAACAGGTTGTCCGGGGGCAGTTCCGGACACGGATGCTCCGACTGCCAGAAATCCCCAGAGACCAGAACGCGGCTCCCGATACAAGTCTGAGATCATCCGGGTGCGTAAGCGTCGCAGCTGGCAAGCGCGAGGCGTGCATACTCCTGCGTTGCGCTGTGTGTGGACTACCTACTGTGCAGAGAATCTGCTTCGTGGGGCCAACAGGCCTAGTTTCGGCATGGCAACGCTCCAGCATGAACGCAACCTTAGTAAGCGCATGTGGGGCCCGCCGAATACGAGTCTAGCAACTGTTAGAGATCGCCTATTGCTACCCTTTCAAGCAGCTGGCAACGTTGCAGGGCCCGCAACGGTGCAGCTACGAACACTGCAGAAAATCTGCTTTCCCCAAAAACAAGGTCGCTCACACCAGAGAGTCCGTACGCTGAAAACTCAGCGTGGGGCCAGCAGTGGCCTGATTTCACACTGCACTGCTCCCACATGAAAGCGATCTGCGACCACGGGAAGCGCGAGTGGTGCGCAAGTGGACGCCCGAGGCGAGCAACTGTGGGAGACCGTCTGCAGGCGGCTTTTTCCTTCCGGCAGCAGCTGGCAGCTGTTTGAAAGAGGCAGCGCTGCGAGGCGTGCTGGAGGTCGGGCGGGAGCAGGTCGGGTCCTGCCGCAGCGGCCGCACGTTGCCTCCTTCAGCGCGAAGCTTCCCGGAGAACTGCACCAGCATCCGGCTCATGGAGATGTCCACCACGACACCAAGCCTCTCATTCAATTTCTTGGCGGTCGCAGGGAGAGTTCGTGAAAACTCAGCGTGGGGCCAGCAGCGGCCTGATTTCGGCATAGCACTGCTCCAACATGAAAGCGATCCGCGACCACGGTAAGCGCGAGTGGTGCGCAAGTGGACGCCCGCCGGAGACGAGGCGAGCAACTGCGAGGGACCGTCTGCAGGCGGCTTCTTCCGCCAGCAGCTGGCAGCGCTGCGAGGCGTGCTGGAGGTCTGGCGGGAGCAGGTCGACGGTGAACGGGTCCTGCCTCAGCGGCCGCACGTTGCCCTCCTTCAGCGCGAAGGCGCCGAGCTTCCCGGAGAACTGCACCAGGATCCGGCCCTTGGAGATGTCCACCACGACGCCGAGCCTTTCGTTCAGCTTTTTGGCGGTCACCAGCCCGTTGCCGCGCACGACGGTCCCCACCAGCACCGCCTGGTCCTGCTGCCGGCCGAGCCCCCGCAGCGACTCGACCCCGGATCGAGCGGTGTCCTCGAGTTCGCCCACAGCGCGCCGGCCGTCGACTTCCGCTTCGAAAAGCAGCGACCGGATACCTTCGCGGCCGCGGAACGCCAGCGACGCGGTGTCGGGTGTCCCGCGCATCGCCTCGGCGAAGGAACACGCGCCCTGCCAGCCGCCCTCCAACGCTCCACGGGCAAGGTGCTCCGCTTCCACGAGGGTGGACGCCTGCCGTGAGCGGGAGACGGCCAGCGCAGCAGCACCCCTCGCCGCACACATGGCGAGCGCCCGTCTGATTTCGCTTTGTGCGTCCATCAGCACGACACGGGTCCTCGCCTCGCAGGTCTGCAAGACTTCGCACGCGAGCGTGTTGTCGGTCCTGCCGGCCGCGGTCGGCAGGTTCCACGTGTGCCGCTCGGCTTCGAGGCGGGCGAGCTTAGACTTGAGGAACGTCATTTCGGCCTGCAACGACGAGTTTCCGTGTTCCTCGGACGTCCGAAGCGCTTCGGGGCCGGCGTGCGGGGAGGGCGCGCGGCGCGGGCTGCCGCCGCGCTGCTTCGCCTCGAACTGCAGGGACGCGACTTTTTCTTCGAGCAGCGCCACCGTCATCCGCAGCTTCGTCCCGTCCCGCGGCGACGCCGGCGACGGCTGGCGATCCTGCTGCTGCTGCTGCTGCTGCTGCTGGGACCGCAGAGCGACCGACTCACGTTCGAGGCGCCGGTTTTCGGTGGTGAGTCGTGCGTTTTCGCTGCGCAGCAGCGGCAGCTCCGCGGCGGCAGCGGGGGGGAGGGGCTGCTGCTGCTGCAGCTGCAGCTGCTTCTGCGGCGCGAAGAGTGCGCGCCCGCCGGCGGCGGGCGCCGCGTCCCCCAAGAAGAGCAGGTGCGGCGACAGCGAAGCCGGGCTCCGGTCGGCCTGCGCCCGCAGCTTCCGGTTTTCGGCCGCCAGCCGCGCGTTCTCGGCTTCGAGGAACGACGCCTCCTGCGGCGTCAGCCCAAAGGGCGACCTCTGCCCGCTGTGGACGGCCCGCTCGGCTTCGTTTTTCAACCGCGCGTTCTCCTCACGCAGGCGAGCGTTGTCGCCTTCGACGACGGACACATCGCCGGACAGCTGCTTCTGGAGCGCGCTCGAAGGGCTGAGCGCGAAAGGGGACGGGGGTGTCCCGAGCGCCTGCTGCTTCTGGAGCCCCGGCGTCAGGAGGGCTCCGTTGGCGGCGGGGGTCCGCTGGCGACCGACGGCCTTGGAGAGCCGCTGGTTCTCGGATTGGAGGCTGCGGATCTCCTTTTCGAGCAGCTTGATCACGGCGCCGGCGACCGCGTGCCCGCCAGGGCGCGCCTCGCACGCGCTGCCGCTGCGCGGCGTGTCGGCGCCGAGCCCGGCGACTTCGCTCGGCGGGAACCGCGGGCTGTTGGTCGCGTTGCTCAGCGAAAAGTTCGTCTCGCTCTCCCGCCGCGAAAACACGCGCATCCCGGGCTCTTCGGCGGGGATACCCCCGGCGGCGGCTGCGTACGGGCCCGGCTGCTGACTCGCGAGGTTCAGCCAGTCCTGCTTCAGTGCGACGACGTCGCGCTGGCGGGTGCTCAGCACGTCGGCCAGCTCGGCGACTTCGAGCTGCAGCGCCTCGACCGCTCGCTTCGCTGTCCGCTGCTCGTGGGCGAGCAGCTTCGAGAGGAACTGAGAGTCCGCCGCCGCGCGCTCCGCGCTTTTCGCGGCGTCGCCGCCGGTGGTGCTGCCCGTCGCCCACCGGTCGCCTCCGGCACGGGGGGTGTCAGACGGCGCTTCGGTGCGCCACGCGTCGTCGCGGTCTCTGGCGCCGTTGAAGCTCGGCGGCGTCACCGGAGCCGCCGCGCCGCCCCCTGCCCGTGGGCCCTGCGGCGTGGTGTTAGCGTGGGGCGTCGTCGCCCACGAGTCGCCTCCGGCACGGGGGGTCCCCGCGGCGATGTTGGCCAGCGCTTCCGTGCGCCATGCGTCTCGGTCTCGGGCCACCTGGGCGAGGTCCGCCCTCGCGGCGGCGCACTGCGCCTCGAGCGCCGACACGGCGCGCACCTTCTCGGCCGCCAAGCTGCGGTAATCAGCCGCCAGGGTTTCGTGCCGCGCCTCCGAGTCCCTCAGCGTCCCGGCATGCGTGGCCGGTGGTTCGGACCGCTGCCCCAGCTCAATCGTCTGCTGCTGCGGGTTCACGGTGCGCGCCCGGGCGAGTCGATCGCGGAGCAGGTCGTTCTCCGCCCGCAGGCGGTGCAACTCGCGTTCGAGCAGCCTCCCGGCTGCTTCTGCGCCGCTGAGCGGCTTCTTCGGCGGCGGCGGCGTCGCGGGCGGCGCGTCGAGGGCCGCTTTGAGGGCGGCCGCCTTCGCTTCGGCGCCGCGGGCTTCGAGGTCGACGACGGCTTGCTCGAGGTGGGCCCGGGCTTTTTCCGCCCGGCGCAGCTGGTCCTGCAGCGCCGCCGCCTCGCGGGAGTGCAGCGAGCGCGCGCCTTCGAGGTCGCCTTCGGTCCTCCTCAGCTTTTCGCGGAGGGTGTCGAGCTCCGCCTCACGCATGCCGCTCTGCTCGCCGGCGGCCCGCAGGCGAGCGTTCTCGGTCTCCAGGCGCTCGACGCGCAACCGCGCCGCCGCTTCGCGGGCCGGCGCCGCGTCTTCTTCTCGCTTCTGCGTCTGCTTCAACACCGATAGCTCGCTTTCGAGCCCTTCGACGACCCGCTTCAGCGCGGCCGCTTCCGTCGGTTCGGTCGGGGCGGTCTGCAGGCGGAGGCCGCGGGCGTCAGCCAGGAAGCGGGGGGGCGGCGCCGGGCTGCCGCTGCGGGCCTCCGCCACGCGCAGCACGGCCTGGTGCGTGGCGGCGGCGTCACGCAGGTCGCGGGCCAGGCGGCTGTTCTCGCGCCGCAGCCGCGCCGCCTCGGTGTCGTCGTCGCAGAACGCGGTGCGGTACGCGTGCTCGGGCGGCACGGGGATGGCCTCAGCGTCCGCGTGCTCCGCCGGCCGCCGGCGCGCGGAAAGCGAATGCGCCCTAGGTTCGGCCTCCCGGTTTTCCCCCGCCCGCGGGCGAGCCGAAAGCGACCTCGACCGGACGACGGTCCCCCCGGGCAGTCCCGGGAGGGGAGAGGGGCTGCGGGGCGCCGGGGGCTGGCGGCGGGCGGCGGCGAGCTCCGTTTTGAGCGCGTCGATCTCGCGCTCGAAGAACGAGACGGTGCCGGGTGCGGCGGGCGGCTCCGGCATGCAGCAGGCGCGTTGCTCGATCTCGTCGGCGAGCTGGCTTTCGAGCGTGGCGACGTCGCGCCTGCGCGCCCGCTCGGAGTCCTCGGCGGCGCGCTTGACGCCGACAAGCTCCCTGCGGTGCGCCGACAGCTTCTCGCGGAACACCCGCGTCGCGGCTAGCACGGACGCGGCGTTCGGGTTCTCCACCGCCGCCTTCAGCTGCCCGTTCTCGTCCTCGAGCTCCAAGACGCGCAGCCGGAGTTCCGCGGCTTCGTGACCTTTTGAGTTTCCGCCGTCCGACGGGCGCCGCAAGCCTTCGAACTCGTACCGCAGGTCGTCCAACTGCCGCGCGACGTCCCGCTGCGCCGCGCCGGCGGCGCGGCTCTCGTCGGCAGCCTGCCGTTCGGCGTCGTCGAGCCGGGACCGGAGAGCGTCGTTTTCTCCGGCGAGGCGGGAGCACTCGGAGACGATGTGCGCGTCGCCGCCGGCGCGGGTGACCGCGTCTTGCAGCAGGATGCCGGTCGTCTTGTTCTCGCGCTCGAGCCGCTGCACGGCGTCTGAGAGCAGCCCGTTTTCTTCGAGCAAGTCGGCGTGGTCTGCGGCGGCGTCCGCCAGGCGGTGGTTCGCCTCTTCGAGCTCGGCCATCGCCGCTGAAAGCAGCTCATTCTCCTCCCGGAGATCCGCGTTTTCGATTTCTAGCTCCGGCGCTTCCCGCAGCTTCGCCTCCAGATCGCCGCCGCGCGCTTCTAAGTCCTCGACGACGGCCCGGAGCCTGTGGTTGTCCCGCCGGTGCGAATCGAGTCGATCGACCTGCCCTCGCAGCCTGTCGCACTCGCCGGACTTCGCGGCGGCCGCCGCTTCGTGGTCGCTTCGATCGGCGGCGGCGCGGGAGAGCTCCGCGTGGCGGGCGTCCTTCTCGGCGTCGAGGGCCGCCTCCAGGTCGGAGACGCGGTTGGCGAGGGCAGCGAGCGAATCGTTTTTTTCGCGCAGCTCGCGCGCCGCGGCTTCGCCGGCGCGTGCGGCGCCGGCGAGCTCGGCCTCGAGCTCGGCGATCCGCCGCCGCGCCGCGACGCAGTCGCTCTGGCAGCGCTCGGCGACCGCCGCCGTTTCGGCGACCTCCCGCTGCAGCGCCTCCTCCAGCGGCGTGTACGGGCCGGCGGCCGCGGCCGCGGCCTCCTGGCGGCGCGGCCGCTCCGCGCGAGCCCCCGCCGCGTTCGGCAGCAGCATCGCAGCACCAGTTTCTTCCAAAAACCGGTCGACTTCCCGCGTGAGCAGGCGTTCGAGTGCGGGGGTCCCGTGGGCCCTGCTGAGCTCGAGGGCACGCTGTCCGAGGTCCTTTCCTAGGACGACGGCTTCGACTTGCTCGTCGCGCGCGGCTTGCACGGCCTGCGTGAGCAGCTTCACGTCACTCTCGCTCAAAGCCCTGCCCGCAGCAGCCTTCGGCTGGACGGGAGGGGTCACGAACACCGGCTGCAACGCGGAGACGAACCGAGGCGACGGAGACGACGAAGGGTGGTAGTTCGGCGAGTGGACGCTGCTGTGGTGGTGGACCGGCGGGCGCGACGTGGTCCTGGGGAGGGACAGCGGCGGCGGGAGGAGGTCGATGTTGCGGGCGGCGTACACGGGGCCGGCGGAGGACTGCGGGGAGAGGGAGTAAGGCGCCGACGTCGGATCCTCGGGCGACGGCAGCCGGGTCGGCCCGCGCCGCAGCGAGGCCGAGCGGGGCGACATTTTCTGTCCGGGGAAAGGCCCGCCGACGGGGTCGCCGAGCGCCGAGCGGAGCAGGCAGTAGACGCTGTAAGCGACCGAGTCCTTCACTTGCTCGACGACGGCCGCCAGCTTCTCGTCCTGCGCGGCGGCGAACTCGGCGATTTCTTCGAGCTCGCCTACTTCGCCGCTCGACACGACTGTTTGGGCCGCGCTGCTCATCATCCGCTTCACTCGCAGGCCCGACTCTTTCCGCTCGAACACGATTTCCGGTGCTTCGTCGCCTGCTGAGAGGAGCCTGCCGGACACGGCGGCGTCGCGGAGGATGCGGAGCTCGGACTCCATCTGCTCCATGGCGCGGCGTGTGACGGCGGTCTGGCTGCCTTCGGTCACGACGTCTGGCGGGGCGAGCCACCGGTCGCGGGAGGGGGTGTACAGGGAGGCGGAGTCGCCGCCTTCGAACGAGACTGACTGGCGGAGGCTGGAGTGGCGTGGGGCCGGCGGGCGGGAGTGCGGCGGCACCGACGAAGACCGGTACCGCGGGGTGGCGAACGAGGTGTCGGGCGGCGCGGCGCCGTGGCGGTGCAGCCCGCCGGCTCCCGACGGCGTCAGCGGCGACGCCCAGTTGACGGGCGACGCGGAACGGCTGCCGCGCGCACGGGTGCCGCCTAGCCGCTGCGCGGCAAGCTCCTCGAGCCGCGACTTCACCGACAGGCTCCTGCCGCGCGCGCCCGGCGGCGACGGGTGCCGGGGGCTCGCGCGGTAGCCGGCGCGGAACTCGCGGTCGCCTTTGCCTTTTCCCGCGGCCTGCCGCAGCGACTTCATCTCGTCCTCGACGCGGGCCATCAGCGCGACCGTCGTCTGCGACGTCGCGCTCCGCACGTGGTCCAACTCGTCCCACGCGGCCCGGATGCGACTCTCCGTGTCGACCTGCTTCAACTCCCGCATGTCCTGCGAGAGCTTCGAGGACAGCGTTCGGTTCGCAGTTTCGGACGCCCGCCTCACGTCGGTCAAATCGCTGTTCATCGACGTGAACGCCCGCTCGACGTCCGCCTGCCGCATCGAAGTCCTCAGGTCCGCCAAGTCGCCCTCCACCTTCTCGAGCATCAACACCGTCGTATCCGCGGACGCGTGCTTCAACCGCGTCAAGCTCTCGTAAATGTCCTTCAGGCGCTCGTCGTCGGCGGACGCCTCCTTGTCTTTGCTCGTGTACGTGTGCGTCCTGTACTCGCTCTCCGAAAACGCGCGGGCCCTCGGACTGGGCAGGTCGGCTTCCGTCGGCGCGAGCTCGCGCTGCAGCGAGGCAAGCCGCTCATCCAACGCCGCGACGACGGACGAGAAGTCGCCACCCGGCTCGTCGTCGTCATGGGGGACCGACAGGTCGTACCGGCGCGCCGGCGCTGGTCGGGCCGGCGCTGCGCCGCCGCCGCCGAAGCTGCGGGGGGACGGCGAAGGGCTGAAGGGGTCCAGCGCGCTCGGCAGGACCTTCTTCGTCAACCCGGCGTCCTCGCCGGCCGAGTCGCCCAGCGCGGTGACGGCCGTTTGGCAGCCGACATTGCGGGGGCGGCCGTGGGTGCCGGAGGCGAGGGCGCTGATCCACAGGTCGCGGGCGTGCGGGGTCTCCGCGTGCAGGGTGACCGCGTTTTTGCCCGTGTGTCCCGCGGTCGACACCGTCAGCCCGTCGGGGCTCAGCGCCACCTTCTGCGCGGCGCAGCCGTACGACAAGTCGAAGCGCTTCGCCTCTTCGTACAGCGACAGCGAGCTGCCGCTCAGCACCGCGAGGCGCGGCGCGAAGGTCCACTGCTTCCCCGCCTTCACCTTCTGCAGGACGAACCCCATTTTTGTCACCGGCGCCGCAGCGAACGGGTCACGCGCGGCGCCGCGCGGGAAGACGACGGCATCCGTCACGTTGGTTTCGAAGCTTTTCCGCTCGTCCTCGGCGACGAGCCCTCGCTGGAAGGCCTCCTCGCGGAGCAGCCGCGCCATCGTTTCGCTGCGTTCGATGCCGCCGCGGCCGGCGTTCGCGGTGTCGGAGACGGCTTGCTGCATCATCCTCTCCCGCTCGACGACGATGATAGCGCGCGAAAGCTGCTCGAGGAAGATGAACTCCATTGTGTCGGTCATCTCGCGCTCGCAGTGCGCTTCTACCGAGAGCACGCCGGAGGTCCACTCAAGCATCTCCCGCAGCGCTGTGCCCATTTGACTCTCCAGTTCGCTCCGGGTTTCCGACTCGAGGGCCGCCAGACAGGTGGTCACGAACTCGCGATTGGTGACGCCCACGTCATTTCGCGCGTCCATCTCCGCCAGCTCGAGGAACCTGCGCTCGCGCACGTCGCGCCTGCGGTGGGTCTCGACCGCGAAGATCGACTCCCGGGAAAAGGTCTCGCTCATGATTATCCGGTTTCCGAGGACTTCGGTGCTTTTGTCGTGCGCCGCTCGGATGCCCTCGACGTCCTCGTTCCAGCTGCTCCGCAAGCGCCTGAATGCCTCGACTTGGGTCAGCCACAGGTCTTCACGCAGGTCAGCTTCGAACTCCCACACGTGCCTTCGTTCTGTGGCTTCTTTGTCTTCCCTGACGCGTTCCTTCACCCGAGCCGCGAGGAATTCGCTGTGCAGGTCGTCGCGGAATGCGGACTGGAACCTGGCGGCCTCTTCGACCAGCAGCTCGACCCGTTCTCCCTTCTCGACGGCCTCCCACATCCAGCACCGGATCACGTCGGACCACTCTTCGCACAGCGCCTCGCGGGCGTCTCGTTCTCCGTATTCGAACCGGGCCAGCAGGTCCGAAACCTGCTTCTTCGACTCCGCGTCGTAGGCGAGCGTCAACGCCGCGAACGCCGCATCCTCCGCGCGGCAGACCCTGAGCCAGCCTCCCATCGCCGCCCAATTGACCGCCTCCGCCTCGCGGGCGAAGGCTCGGTCCCGGGCCCGGGCTGCAAGGAACTCTTCGACCGTTGCGTTGCGAGAGAGCTGCGCCCTGCGTTCGATCTCTTCACGCTCGATCCTGCAGCGGCGGTCGGTCACCTCGGTCCGGCCGGCGAGCTCGAGGGCCAGGAGGTTCTTCCGCCAGGTCTTCTCGACGCAGCGCAGGCACCAGCTCGCGTCGTGGAACTCCTCCTTTTCGACCACCCGCCGCGCGAGCGGCTCCGCGAACGCGACGCGCAGCGCCGCGAACCGGAACGCCTCCTCCGCGAAGAGCGAGAGCTGCGAATGCAGCTCGAGGAGGCCGAGCGTCCACCACGAGACCACGCGCCGGTGCCCGGCCTTCTCGGCGAGCAGCAGGTCCTTCCGGGCGGCGGCCTCGCCGTCTAGGACGCGGCGCCGCGCGGCTTCGAAGGCTCCGAGGCCCGAGACCAAGCCTCGGCACGCGGCGCTCATCTGCTGGAAGGCAAGGTCCTCTTCTTCGCGGAGCTCGGCCGCCTTGGTTACGCTGAGGTCGACGAGCCTCTTCACCGAAGTCGCTTGGATCAGGATTAGGCCGACGGCGAACTTGAGCCCGTCGACTAGCTCCTGTCGGTCTGTGCGTTCGCGCATGAAAATGGCGTGCCAGCCTTTGTACGCCGCGAACTGCGCTGACTCGCCGTCTGTGCACTGGGTCCGGGCTTCGGCTTCGCCGTCGAGCAGCCTCGACTCCGCGAAGAGCGTCTGCGAGGCGTCGTGCTCCTCTTCGACGATGGATGGGCGGGTCCGCTCCCACTCGCGGACGACGACCTGCCGCTGCTTCTCGTCGCGCTCGCGCCGCTCGCCCTCGAGGGCCAGCAGCGGCGTCGCGTCGGTGATGACCGACACCGAGCCCTCCAGCGTCACCGCACTGCGCTCGGTCCTCGCCGACAACGGCACCGAAAACGGGACGGCCGGCGACCGCTTTTCGAGCCCGGAGCCCGCCCCCGCGTCCGCCTCCGCCGCCCACATGCTGGCAAACGTGTCCGCCAGCGCGACGGTCCCCGAGCCGAAGCCGCCCTCATCGGGATCGAGGGCGTCGCATTGCAGCGAAAGCATCACGTGCTGCTGCGTCAGGAAGAACTGCGAGTTCGTGTGCGAGTTCACCGCCGGGAATGTCGCCGCGAAGCTCCGCTGCCCCGACGGCCCCGGCGGCGCCGGGGACAGCGCGGCGCTGCGCGCCGCGAGAGGCGGCCGCGCCGCCTTCTGCGACGAGAAGCTGCCGGCGGGCTCGGATTTCGAGAACGACCCGCCGGCGGGGTCGTCGACCGAGAAGCCGGCGTACAGGAAGCACCGCAAGCCGGCGCACGCGGCCCGCAGCGCACCGGCTCGGCCTCTTTTCGCGAGCTCGCGCTCGATGTCTTGCTCCGTGACTCGGACGGTCACTTCCATCTTGTGGATGGCAGACGGCGTGGACAGGCTCTCGAGGTACGTGAGTACGACAGGCACCTCGAAGATAGATGTCACCGCGTGCCTGCCTTCTTCGACGGTGCCCCAGGGGACTAAGGATTCGTACGACAGGCAGTTCGGCTCGCAGTGCTTCAGCGAGGAGTAGAACACGCGCTGGCTCAGGCTCGCGCCACTCGGGAGGACGAGGTCGCCTTCGTAGTACTGCGACATCACGTGGCCGTCGCGCACTTCGCGCAGGATCTCGTCGCCGAGTCCGCCGAAGACGAAGGTGTGATGGAACCGGGAGGGGAGGTCCACCAGTTCGTCGCCGTCGAACGAGATCTGCGAGAGTAGCCGGCGGAGCGTCTCGGTGCGCTCGCGCACCGCGCGCCGGCCGAACTGCGTCCCGGCTCTCACCTTCGTGCAGACGAAGCAGAACGTCGTCTCGTCGAAGCGCAGGGCCACCGCAATGCCTTCTGTCTTCGTCCCCCGCTGGGGCGCCGCACCCTGCCCCTCGTCCGGCTTCAGCGGCTGCAGTGTAACCCGCTTCCCCTTCCGCGCGCCGGACTTGACGGAGTGAGCGACAGACTCCGTTTCGGCGCCGTCGGGTGAATTCGCGGTCCCCCCGTCGCTAGTGGGCCTGGCGCCGGCGGTAGGGGACTCGGCGGCGGCAGGGGATCCGGCGGATGTTGCCGTGTACGTGGATTCGACCTTTTGGATCTCCGCGATGCTGTGGGTGGACAAGTTCGCCGGCGCTCCGGCGTCGCAGGCCGGCGGCGACGGCTCGCGGGCGGCGATGTTCTCCGCGCTGTTGTTCTGCAGTGGCGAGCCGCCGAGCGACTCGGCCGCAGTGGGCGAGTGCTCCGGATCCCTCACCACGCTCCCCTTCCACGTCGCCTCGCCCCAGACCCTCGTCAGCACTGTGTTCCGCGCGAGGACCGCCACCAGCACCTCGCCGCGATCCCACTCCGAAAACGTGTTCGTGTAGATCTTCTTCCCGACGTGCCTGCACACCTGGTTGATCAGCCGCGTCGGATCCGGGTACTTCTCCACCGAAACGCCGACGAACCCGACGACGTACAAGTCGATGTCGCCCTTCGGGATCCACCGCGACAGGTCCGACCGCGACGGCAGCATCTCGTGGTTGAGATCGATACTCCCGACCCAGATTTTCCGCGTCTCCGTCGGGTCTCGCGACGCCCGCAGCTCGCACCGAGCGTCGAGGTGATACCGCTCGGTGGAAAGCCGAATCGGAGCGTCTTCGACGACGCCGGACAGCTGCACGATGCCGACCGGCGGAGCCGGGGGAGGCGGCGTCAGGAACGGCGCGTACACGAGCATCTGGCAGCAGGTCTTTAGGCACTCGAAGAAGCGCTGCGCCTCGGCTGGGTGGTCGAACGTGGCTTCGACGGGGACGTCTGGGACGACGACGGAGCGGGCGGTGCGAGAGAGCTTGAGGGGGCCGCGGAGGGTGTTCAGGATCGCGATGCCGCCGGGTTTTTTGGCCGACTTCGCCCGGCGGGCGGCTTCGAGGCAGGCGACGCCGTTTTGGCGGCCTTCCAGCTCGGTCGCCTCGCCGCGTGCGATGTTGACGACCCAGGTGGTCCCGGTCTCGGTGTGGAAGACGCCGGTGAGGTACTCTAGGTTCTGCCGCCACAGCCGCTGCAGCCCGAGGGTGAAGTTCAGGCTCAGCGCCTCCTCGACGTCCTCCCGCTCGACAGCCCGCCGCCGCGCCACGGTCCCTGCGCTCGCCCGCGCATCGGTCCGGATCGTTTCACCGCCCTGCGAGCCATCATTCCACATGCACTACCAGCTAGGGCTCACCCCCACCTGCCCACCCCCGCGCCACACTCCGGGGAGACCGAGCGAAACACCCTCACGCTGCGTGGAGGTGGGGTGCTATCCCTCGCCGCGTGCTTCGTCCCTCTTTTTTCACCGTCCCTGCCGGCGGTATTCGGGCGCAGTGTTCGGCTGCCTGGGGTCTTCGGGAAGTAGGAGTAGTAATGCGGCGGCTGTGTCGGGCACGGTGCGGAAACAACGACCGATTATTTTGGCTGAGAAGGACCGGACTTTGGAGGAGAGGACAAAGATGAGGGGATCTAGTACACGCTTCGGTTTCGACGTTGATACAGCAGGGGGAAGGGGGGTTGTTGTGTGTGGGGGAGGGTGGGTTGGAGAGAAGGTGCGCTGCGTAAATGCACAGGTCGTCCAGCGCTGCACGCCGCGGGGTGGGATCCAGTGGCGCCGATCTTTGATGTTCTTCACCCCCCCCCCCACGTTCCGCCGTCCCTTCCTCTTGTTGATGGTTCTTTTAGGTGTCGCCTTACCGTTGTCGTATTCGAGTGTAAGTTCGCTTTGAGATCCGGGGGTTTCAAGTCTTCGGTGACCGTTGTCGTAAATGTTCCTTTATGGTATCGTATCGGATCTGCGGTATGTCTTCGTTGCCCATTGCCGACTATTCGACTTGTTTTAGAGCGCAATCTCATTTCCTGATCTCTGTGTCTCGTCAATTCCGTTCTTGCGACCGCACTACAAAGCATACGTGGATCCTACGGTTGCACGATTATCATGGAACTGGGCTGGCAAAATAGTTTGGGGCGGGAATGCCCATCCGACAATCAGACCAACTTACTAACACCACCGGTTGCGCCACACTCCGTGGATGGATGAGAAGAACGCTTTGAGCACGGGATCTTTCGTTTCGAGACATTCGTTTTCCTGTTTAATCAACACATGAAGACACATGAAAGAGAAAGTTGAGGGTTTGCTTGGGGCTGATGGCAAGCACAACAAGGAGAGCGCAACTCGTTCTGGAGACTATGCTTTCTTTGAACGTGGGCGCTTCTGACTGCTAGGGAGGTCCGTGGTCAGAGAGCTGCGTCAATACCGCGTCACACTAACCGGAAGGTCAGAATGTGTCACCGAATGTGACTACTAATGTGGTCCTGTGTCTTCTATCGCTCGGCACAAGAACCTGCATACTCCACTCAGTACCACATTCTTTCACTTCAGAGCTGTATCGTATCGCACAGTGCCTCAATAGCTGAAGTTCGGTGCCAGCTTATGTCAAGTTAGTTGACGTTAAATCGTACGGCCCCACAACCATCCATCCGTCCATTCTGATCATGATTAGTACACTTCCGTGCCACACTAGCTGTACTCTACGGCCACTTCGGTACCAGGTGCAATATTATGCGGGGACATCAACTTGCAAGAAGTCATCGTTACTGGTGCCACAATCGCCCACTTCGGTGCCAAAACTAAGTGTGTCGCCGAGGTGACACCGAGTGATATAATGCGGCACCGAAGGTACAACTTGCCGTACGATTTAAAGTGTCCCAGAGTGAAATCCAATACAATTCTGATCACGCGAAGGCACGCACTGCTGCTGCTGTCACAATAGGGGGGTTGCTCGATCAGGAGGCGGTTGCGACAAGGCAGAAGAATTCAACCGGGGTCCTGAGCCAAGGCGAAGTGGAGGCGAGGGCTCTGAGGGCAAGTCTTTCTGTCGGATGCCGACACCCTCAAGACGAAAACCGAGGGGACCTGAACGCTGGAAATCCGGTGTTCGATTCCGTTCTACTCATCGCTCACCGAAGTCGCCACTGCCGAGCGGGATTTTGTGGCGCGCCCGACCACCGGCCAATGCCACGCCTGCTGCTGCTGAAAGAGGAGGACACTTTCAAAAAGAGGAAAAGAGACAGACGGGGGAGCCTTCACCGACAGCAACGACACAAGATGTTTCCCCTGGCTTCGACAGACCCGGGGACAGTTCACCTACGCAGCACTTCTACACGTCTTCTAAGAGCAAAGTATCAGCACGTACCCTCTCACTACAGCTGGGGGCTGCCCTCCTTCAAAGCTTCGCTCCAGACTCCTTCGCCCGTGCTTCAAGATGGTGCAAGGCTTACTCTTGTGTGCGTGTGAAATGGGTATATCCACAGGTTGCAAAGATGGCAAAATGTGGAGGAGATGGTGCGGCCACAATGCGGCCAGGCCCCTATTTCTTTTTTTTTTTTCTTCTGAGCTGGCCTCTTCTCTCCTTGTAACGTTTGCCCGCATTGAAGCCTGACCTGGTATTGATCTACGGTCTCGTTGTGAACCCTCTTGTTTGGGAAGAAGGCAGCAACGAATCGATCCTGTGCACGGGGTCGCAGTTGTTCGTCAGGAGCCCCCGCTCGGCCCACTCCCAGTAGCACTTGGAAAAGTCGCTTTCGTGAGAAGGGCCCCCACTTTCATTCTAGCGGTGCCCGAAAGGCGAGGCAGGGGGGAAAAATGACGCTTCGTTTTGTTTGTGCATTGCGGACCGGATATCTCACCACTACTTGTTTCAACCCTTACTTATTTTCAGAGTGAATGACCGCTTGCTGTTTTTTTGCAGGTTGGGAACACTGATCAACCACCGAAAACCAGCGTGCGCTTCGGTCTTGTTTACCTTCACGCATGCTACAGTGGAGCAACCCCGAGCCCGTGCACAAGAGACTACGTCGCACTCACCTCTGCAGCTTTTTGAGCACCATCGACGTCCCGCGTGAGAGGGGAGCTGCTGTCTTGCCGTCGGCAGCCGTGCTGTACCGTTTCTGATCAGCTTCCGCTGCGCTGGCGGCGGGTTCTGTGCGGGTGTGTTCAGTTGACCAGAGTGTGGGCTGCCACAGCACACAAAAAGGAGAAGTCCGCGTACACGGCTTAACAACTAACCTCACGAGAAAGCGTTACCACTTTCGCCCAGTAGGGCCCTGGCGGTTGTCGGCTGTACCCAAATTTCGCTGTGTTCCGTGTGGGCTACAGCACCTCCTTTTAAGAGTCAGCAACTTGCGGCGCGGCCTCCTCGGGTATTTCCCGCAAGCAGCGGGTGCTTAGAATTGTTGAAGAAAGCGTAACGAGCTTGCTAGTTACATTCCCAGGGAGGGCAACGTCGATGCGTGCCAACTAGCTTCCGGAGCTCTCGCTAAGTAAGTAAATTCGAAGTTATTGGCCTTGTTTTTTTTTAGGAAACACAAGGCTTCCGCAATACCACAAGCATGTAGTACCCTGTTGTAAAGCGAAAATATGCACGTGGCTTTTATAGAGTGAAATTACGCAGAAAAGGCCGGCATACTGGCCCCAGCGACGGTGGGCTGCCTGCCGAAGACCTTGTTGTAGTTTTCTTCACGGTTCACGAGTTCGAGTTTGTACCAGCGAAGCTCGTTGTAAGCTTTCACCAGAGCTTCGTCTTTAGCCTCAACGTCCGCCATCAGCGAGTTGATGCGCAGCACGTCTTCTTCGCGCGATTCGCGGTTTGCGTACTTGTACTCGAGTTCCGCGATCACGCGCTGCAGGTGCTGGTGCTTCTGTTTCATCGCATTCTGTATGTCGGCGAAGTCGCCGGCCAGCTTGTTCACGGCCTGCTGGTGCGTTTCCTGCAGGGCCCGCACCTCGTTTCGGTTCGATTCGTCGAGCCGCTGGATGGCTGCGCGGTGCTCGGCGACCGCGGATTCGGCGTCCAGCTTTGCTTGGTACACGTCCTTCGTCCTCCCCGCTTTTTCTTCGGATAACGCGAGCTCCAGCTTCCCGCGGGAGAGCTCCGTCGCGGCCAGCTTCTCCCTGAGAGCCGCCGCGGCTTCGTCCCTCTTGTCGAGCATCGCCTCGTACTCCCCGCGGACGGCCCGCACCTCGCCACCGTGCTTCTCGCCGCTCTGCTGCAGCAGCCGCGCGGTCGCTTGGCCGTGCTCCTCCTCCTTCTGCGCGAGCGCCTGCTTGAGCGCCTTCGCGTGCGCCGCCTTCAGGTCGGCGAGGTCGTTCTCGTGCGTGTTCATCAGCGACTGCAGCCCGGCCACGTGCTCCCGCCGCAGCTGCGCCATCGATTCCTCGAGCTCCGCCTTATTAGCGGCCAGCGCGGCGCCGTGCTCGGCGTGCAGCCTCTCGGTGAGTTGGTCCAGGTTCTCGGCGAATCCCGCCTTCAGCTCGGCTTCCTTCCGCTTGAAGTCGGCTGCCATGCCTTGCATTTTTTCCCGCAGCGCGTCCCGCTCGGCGGCCATCTTCTCGCTAGTCGTGGAGGAGTCGGCTTCGGCGAGTTTCAGCTGCCGGCGGAGGTCGTCGATGAGCTGGTTGAGGGCGCGGCGTTCCTGTTCGCGCTCGGTTTGCTGCTTTTTGGCGTCGTCGGCGTGCCGGGCGAGGAGCCGGTCGCGCTCGGTTTGGAGGTTCTTCGCGTGCTCGACTTCGAGGCGGACGCGCTGCTGCTGGAGCTCGGCGGCGATCGTGCTCTGCAGCTGCGCGTCCTTCTCCCGGCGGATCCGGCTGAGCTCCTGCTCGCCGGCCTGCTTCATCTCCTCGCCCTGCGCGCGGATGCTGTCCCGCAGTGCGTCGCACTCGGCACTCAGCCCGTCGGCCCGCGCCTGCGACGCCCGCAGCGCGTCTTCCGCCGCGAGCTTCTCCGCCTCCGTTGCCCGAAGCGCCGCGCCCGCTTCGGCGAGCTTCTCTTTCAGAACCGCAGCTTCCTCCTCCTTCGCCGTCAGGTGTTCTCCAAGGTCTGCGGCTGTTTTCGCGGCTCGGTTGGCAGCGTCTGTGCGGAGGGGGTCGTTGTTATTGGTGCTGGTTTGAGGGATAAGGAATACTTTCCGAAAAGGTAAGAAATCCTTTTGCGGTGGCCTTCGCGTCTGTGCGGATGGGGGCTTTGCAAGAATGTGCTTGGAATGGGTATGTGCTCAACACCGGTCCCGTCTGCGCCGTGTTTCGGTCCTTTAAGCCACGGACACATAAGGCGGACCATCATCAGCGCGGAACCTGAGTGTCTGCAGACAGGACTGCGGTGTGAGTCTGGTTAGTCAGGCGGCTGTTCGTAGCTCGTCACAGCCAGGACCGCCCGTGCTACTAGAGCACAGGCGAATCCGTCACGGGGAGAAGGCCCCTGCAACCGTGTCTGAGCAATCAGTTAAAAAACTCAGGGCACTCTGTGCGGATGGGGGCGGGGTGAAATCGTGAGATTCGTGTTCAAGCCGTCTGTCGACCGATGTGCACGTTTGGCGCCAGCACCAAACGTGCACGAAGGTTGGCCAATGTTCTCGCAGAAAGTGTGGGTACGCGGCGTACCTTCCACCTCCGCGCGCAGCGCCCTCGCTGGCCGCTGCCCGCTGCAGGCCAGCAATTTGGCCACGCAGCTTTAGTATAAACTTGTAGTATACTGCCGGTACAGTGGAAAAGTTGACGGTCGCCTGTTATGACATATCAACACGACATGTCCAAACCAACTTGTTATTTCCATAACCAATTGGCCGTGTAGGCGTTTTCACAGAATGTACACGGCATACTTTCCTTCTCCGCGCGCAGGGCTTCCGCGGCAATTTGGTCACACAGCGTTATGGTATAATGTAATAACCGGTACAGTGGAAAAAATGACGAGGTGCCGGCGATGCAGCCTTTAGCGACGGCCACGCGAAGATGAAGTCGTTGAGGAAAACAGTCTGCGCTGCTTTCGAGGGTCTCCCTCCGTCTGCCTGATGCATCCTTGGAGCGGGATGACGACGCCAGAGGGTGGGGGAAACACTTCTCTGCTGTGAACTCCGGCGTTGTAGCAAGAGCTGCAGACAACACCATATCCTTTCTGGATAGGTGCTGCAAGAAGAGGGATTACCGGAAACGGGTCCAAAGGACGCAGCTCTTCGACCAGGCCGAGGCCGAACTAGATGGCACGTGGGTGAAGAGCCAACGATCTGGACTTCATTCAACGCAAAGGTTGGGGATGTTGGAAGCCTGAAAGGGTACCCTACGGGAGGGCACGCTGAGCGCAGTGCGGGTCATTGCGCAGTCGCGAAAGCAGTGCACCCGTATTGCCGGCCTGGAAAACTACCAGGTGAGGAATGTTCTGTTGCACGTGCACCGGAACAAGAGCGTTGTGCTGGACGACTTGCTCCAGGGCTTCTCCAGGAAGCAGCTTGTCGGATTCGCGGTCGAGTTTTCGGCCCTGGCACCGGTGCTGGTGCTTTGCATGACACACTCTGTCGTCATCAACTGTGCCAGCTACCTGGATGTCAGCGATCTGACAGACGAGCTGCGGGAGCCGCTCCCAAAACTCGAACGGCGGTCAGCGGGACGGAAGAAGATCACAGAGAAGTACCCTGCTCTTGTTGATCGCATCCGTCTCTTGCTTTCTGGATACTCCGCCCAGAGCCACGCGCGGCGAAGGGAATCTGAGCTGAAGGCGGGGTGTACGCCGACCGAGCTTCACCGCCTCCTCGAAGCTGAAGGCTTCGCTTTGTCGGATTCTTGCTTGCGGCGCTTATTCAAGGCGCCGAATGCTGGCCGCAAAGCTGCGTCGAGTTACCTCGACTTCTTCGACGTCCGGCTCGAAGGGCACGAGGACACGGGGCGGGATGATCATGTTGACGATCACTTCTGCAGGTCCCAGGTGCGGTTGGTGGTCGAGGCAGCCATGTTCGCCAACGCTTCCGCTAACCTGACCACTTCTGGTCCACGCGATGAAGCAATGGTCCTCAGCGTCGATGCGAAGTGCATCGTTCCTTTGGGGGCTGTTGCTGTTAACAAGAACATCAACACAAAGACGTACTACCGTGTTGACCCCGAAGGAGCTGCAGACAACCAACCTCGCAAGCCTCAGGTCCCGGATCACAGCTTCGTGACCGGGGCAGGTGTCAAGCCGGTCTGTGTGCTGGAGTTGGTCCCACAGCCTGCGGAGCTGAGCCTCTCCAGGAACAACGCAACTGGAGACGCCCGCAATCGTCTCCATTTTCCCTACCCCCGGAATGGGCCTGTCCGGATCTTCCTGCGGTCGACCAAGTACTCCCGCACGAACAGCCAGACAAACGTCAACGACACTCGGGTCGTGTTGATGGAAAGGTCGTGCGTTCCGCCCGTCGTTTGCGTAATTTCGGACAACGCCTGCGACTACGCCCCGTCCTCGATGACAACCGCCTTCTCACTGTGGCGGTTGCGAAGCATTGAGTTCTTTTAAGTACATGAACCGTCCGCATCGCGAAGCAGGCACCGGACACCGACAAGGGTAGGGAAGCACGGCTCTCGCTTTGGACAAAGCCGCAGTTGTGTGGTTTGGCAAGGAAAGCGAGCGTTGAACTTCCCAACAACGTCATCGGGACAGAAAAGGGTCTGTCGTAAGCTGCCTTCTCGCGGCATGGGACAGAGTTGTGGGGTTGCTCCAAGAGTTGGAGGCATTCCATGTCCCGAAGACCGACCCTGCCGACTCCCAGATTCAGGGCCAGAGTCAGGACTCCGTATGAGGACTTCGTATGAACGTGCACACGTGACGTGACAGCGTTGTTTTTTGAACTTCCCTACAACCACCGGGTCTATTTTTTTCTGCGCATCTCTTCATCGAAGCTGTTCTCGAGCAAAACGTAGTTGAAAAGGTCTGCAGACTGCTACGTCACGCCAACCAGCGATGGTCTCATGGCATGCAACTGACTTCCGTGAGAAGTTCTGATTGTTGACGTTGTTGTCGCTGCTTTGGTCGACCTATAGATAGTGTAGCCTTGCGACGTTCCCGTTCCCCCTTTCTAATAATACTAGCAATTGTCGAATCGTCTGTCCCATCATGGTCTGGAGTGGACGGACCCATCATCCAACCCGTGTCTGCCATGACATCGGCCGCGTGTGGTGTCAGCGACGATGCGCACTTTTCTTTTGTGTGACACTGTCAGAGTCACAGTGTCATCCGCTGAGGACCGCTCTCTCTGAGTCTGACTCAACGTGTTCTACAGGTCCTGAATCAGGATCGCCTTCGTCCTTTCCCTGACTTCCCATTCTGGCAAGCTTCCAATGACGTGAATATTGCGAAGAAGAAGTTCATCCAAACTTGATTGTTGATGAGACTTGAATGCTTGATACGACGGTAGGCCGGGTCGCAACTGAATGACGGTGAATCTGACTGTGATGACTGCCAGACTGATGAATACGCCCATGTCTTGATGACGGTTACTCAGTGCCAACTTACTGCCAAATGAAACTTCCGTTCCGAATCCGAGAGCCTCGATTCGGAACGGAAACGAGAGGGATTTAAGCTCAAGTTCGAGCCTCAAGGCTCAACTGGATTCCTCGATTCAGCTGGTTCGAGACTTGACGAGAGTGCCTTCTATCGACAAAATGAACACCAGGATTCCTTGGTCAGCGGAGCCCGGGTGGGGAAACTCACGAAAGTGCGGTGCAAAAAGTCAAGGTGGGATTGTCACGCATCAATGTGGTGGCGCCGACTGACAGCGGCGACTCGATGCCACTCGGCGATAACGACAGGCTGGTTGGGCCCAATTTGGGTGTTGCACGAGACTCGACGTGACGGAGTAGCAGTACTACGACAGTAGTAGGTTGTACAGTCACCGTGACACGCATAACAGTGCCGCATGAACCTGGGAAAAAGTTCAAGGTTGACGGAATTGATTGAAGATTGGATCTCGAGAAAAATGCCAGCTGCGGGACTCGAACCGTGCACCGTCGGCCTCCAAGACGGTGTCCTTGCGACTGGGCTACTGTCCAATGGGGGATTTTTTTTTTTTTTTTTTATCAGCGCCAGTGTATTAGCTTCGACTTGCCGGCGGGCTTGCCAATTCGGTCCACTATTTCGTTTTCAGTGGCAGCGCCGTGGCAGCTCCACCTTGTTCCAACGAGCGTACTCCTCGGAGTAATGCTCCCCCTTCACGCAGTCCTCACGCACGGGCTGGGGAGCAGATGCCGGTGCAGGGTTCGGTGAGTTGTCGGAATGCCCACTTGTTTTCGCCTTCTTTGGAACCAGCCAGTCGGTCATCGTACCGGACCTCTTCATTGTGTCTGCGACCAGCCCCCTGCCCCCTGACCGTGCAGTCTGACAGTTTTTGTCTCGGTTGACAGTCTCGTGATATTCGTGTTACCGACGATCAACTGAGGTTGACGTACAGTCTGGTGTCTTTCGATGGGGTGGTTGATTATTTCGTTGGGTTGCCGATAGCAGAATCGTGGCCGGATATGATAGTTTGTGAGTCGTTTTGTTTGGTACACCCACTGCCGTTGTTGCTTGCGTCGTGGGAGTGGCTGTAGTTGTTGGTCATGGTCGGCTTCTTGTCCGATAGCTCCTCTTCGAGGTCTCGGAGGGACCATAGTGCCCACAGAGTGGTTCTTGTCTGCTGCGCCTTGCGCGTTGACTCATTTGCACATGATTCGCACACGTTTTGTGGTTTTTTTTTTTTTTTTTTTTTCCGGGCCGCTGGCTTGCCAATTCGGTCATCGGACCGAATTTGCAAACCAAAGCTAATCCCCTGATCAGCGCCCCATGGTTTTATCGGGGGTAGGTGTACTGTTCCTACATTACTCGCGGTCGGCCGAGCCGTCGGAGCTACCGGTTTCTTCGGGGAGCTCATCCCCCGACGCCTGGAAGTTCGTCAGCAAGGAATCGATCCTACGACCTCTGGGATAGTACGCAGGCGTCTTGCCACTGGACCAGGTGCCCGGCAGGCGGAAAAAAAAAAATGGGTGCAGATTCTGTGGGTTTTGTAAGGCTGCCAACTGGGCTACTCCCGGATCTTTGTGGTTGAGCAATTCAACCGGGACCGGTGCGATCACCGAGGCCTGGGAACCCGCGCCGAGGACTGACTCGGCATCCCACTCAGGCGGCAGTACCTCCTCGGCTTCCTCGGGCTCCGGTTCAACCGGAATCAACGGGCTGCCGTTGTGCAACAGCCAACAGCAAGTGGGACATACGCACGTGGTGTTGGGCGCCTCTGGCAAGGCGAATCTGTCACGATTGTCCCTGCCCCTGAGTCGGGACCGCAGGCAAGAGGCGATACAAACGCCGCCACAACGCGAACAGTGTCGTCCGTTGGCGACATCATGGGCGGTGTCGCATGTGTCATTTGTTCTTCGCGTGTAGAGGGTATAAACCTCTCTGGGGGGTTTTCCTGTATTAGCACTTTTTTCGTTGGCTTCGTTTTCTCTTTCATGTGCAACCGTTGTTCCGGAAATGTTCCCGTCAGTACAGATGTACTATTAAAAAAAGGTGAATTTCCCTTATATCCCACCACTTCAAATTTTGTTCCCTTATATCCCAATGGGACAACAAATTTTGTTCCCTTATATCCCAATGGGATTACCTTGGGCAAGGCAATCCCATTGGGATATAAGGGAACAAAATTTGTTGGTTGGGATATAAGGGAACAAAACTTGTTGTCCCATTGGGATATAAGGGAACAAAATTTGTGGTCATGACGATTTTTGGGGGACCCCTTTAAAAAATTTTCCCGGGGGTCAAAGTGACTATTCGGGGACGTTTGGTGCCGTTGAAACAAAAAAATTCCAATTCTGAGGCTGCGTTTACCTCCAAAATGAGGTTTCAATTTCTCAAATTTTACTGCCACTTCGGCCCTTGTGGTCATGCGGCCAGAGGAAGAGGAAGCAACCGTCGTAACAAGATTGGCAGCAGGACCAGCACCAGCAATTTCAATCCTGGAAGCAGTCAGCACATGTTTAGCACTGCCCTACTTCGCATCCGGTTGCGCTGCAGCTTCTTGCATGTTGCGTGTTTTACGTTACGGATAAATTGGCCGATTTTTTCCATCTGCATGAGCCCCGCGTGCTCGTGCACCCGTATCCTTTTTTACACTCTGCTCAACGACGCCTTTTATTTTCGGGAGGGCAAAGAGGGAAGGGAGGGGTAATATTGCATCGTCCTGCGTAAAGTCATCTGCACCATGATCGACGAAATTCGCTCTCTAAGTACGGAGTCAAGTCTCGTCTGTATACGCGATGCGGTTTACCGAAGCCATCGAGCGCCACGGCCAGGGATGGATACGTTTACTCGCTGATCGATGCTACGGCAGTTCCGCAAACCCACTATGCAGCCTGAGTTCAGCCCCGCGCATCTACGCTCACAAGGCAACCCATGATCACTTCGGTGTGAGGGATCAGTCCTGACCGAGCCTAATGCCTGCTCCGTTGCGGTGTTTGCTTTTCTGACCAATGCGTTCCACGTCTGAAGGGTCCTTGCGTTAAGTTCGCGCCTTCTGTGGGTATACAGACTTGATCTGATCACTTCGGTGTGAGGGATCAGTCCTGACCGAGCCTAATGCCTGCTCCGTTGCGGTGTTTGCTTTTCTGACCAATGCGTTCCACGTCTGAAGGGTCCTTGCGTTAAGTTCGCGCCTTCTGTGGGTATACAGACTTGATCACGACTTTTGGAAACGAAGCTTACTCTTCAGATCCGGTGTGGAGGGCCATTGTTACCTGACAAAACCCACTCATGCAGCCTGAGTTCAGCCCCGCGCATCTACGCTCACAAGGCAACCCGTGATCACTTCGGTGTGAGGGATCAGTCCTGACCGAGCCTATTGCCTGCCGGGCGCCTGCTCCGTTGCGGTGTTTTGAAAACTTGGTAACTTTGTGCTCAGCGGTCCTACGAATCATGTTCCACGTCCTGTGATTCGAACTTTCAAACTTAATCCATGAATCATGTCCTACCTCCTGTGATTCGTGTGGACTTTTAACAACCTTGTACCTTCCTACAGCAGGACAGGTTCTGCATCTGTTCATTGGGTAACTAATTTTGTTCCCGTTCTTCCCATTGAAAGAAACCAAGGACCTAGAAGACCTACCCTTCCTGTTGATCTTGCAGCACCAACCGCCAGGGCTTGGTCTGGTCAGGCAGTCCAGGCTGGTCGGACTCTGGGTCAGCCGGACTAGACTGGTCAGGCTCCAGCCTCCAGCCAAGCTTGTCGGACTGTCTGGTCTGTCCAGGCTGTCCGGGCTGTCTGGTCAGTCCGGGCTGGTCGGACTGACTGGTCTGGTCAGGCTGTCCAGGCTGTCTGGTTTGTCCAGGCTGGTCGGACTGTCTGGTCAGTCCGAGCTGGTCGGACTGACTGGTGGCCAGGTTCTGTGGTCAACAAATTTTGTTCCCTTATATCCCAATGGGACAACAAAATTTGTTCCCTTATATCCCAACCAACAAATTTTGTTCCCTTATATCCCAATGAGATTGCCTTGCCCAAGGCAATCCCATTGGGATATAAGGGAACAAAATTTCAAGTGTTGGGATATAAGGGAATTACACCTTAAAAAAAATATGCATTGTCTTCGTCCCACAGCAGCCGGGCGGCTCGCCGGATATAGTACGACTGGGATGGTATCCCAATCTACGTTCGGTAGATCCATTTGTTGTAGGGTAGGCACAGCCGGCATATTCTTTGTTTGTGCGTACGTGTGTAAACCCTGTTTTGAGTGATTTAACACAGCACGCTGCCATCCGACACTTTTTGATATACACAAGCAAGCTTGTTACCATAAAAAAAACCACCCGGGGGGACCTGTTGCAAATGGCTGACACCACCGGGTATTTTCCCCGTAAGGTAAAAATATGACCTCCCATGTTATCTCCCGCAGAATCTGTGTTATGAACATAAGATGTCCAAAACACTTGTGAGTTCGAATAGAGCACCTATTTGGTATCGGAAAGTAGGTGCGAGATCAGGCAAACCTTGTGCGCTAGCTTCGTTTAACCGTGAATCTAATAATCAGGGCTTACCCCAAATTCTCGCTT
The DNA here is from genome assembly GCA_030068145.1 of Diplonema papillatum. Lineage (NCBI taxonomy): Eukaryota > Euglenozoa > Diplonemea > Diplonemida > Diplonemidae > Diplonema > Diplonema papillatum. The sequence continues at coordinate 97,676 of JAPJBO010000081.1, read as the reverse complement.
TCATTTACACAGAGAGAGAGAGACGAGTTAGAGTACAGGGACCATCTCAACGGGGAGTATCCGGTCGCCCCACTACTATCCCGTACTACTACGGCGGGCGCAAGTCGTTGCGCCGTGGGCGCGGAGCGAGCCGTGGCCCAGTCAAAGATGATTGTTGCACCGATGGTGGCGCAGCCGGGGGCGTTCTGACTGGCAGACGAGACCGCCTGGCAGGCGTGTGTTGACACGTTGTTTCGCGGGCTCTCCTCCTTTTGGCAATAGCCCGCCCTATGGCAGCGGCTAGCATCTTGACGGAGAATCTCAACTCCCACTGAACATAGGGTACGTCGTGCGGATATTCAGGCACGGCATCGTTCCAGCTGTTACGGGCGCAAATTGTTTCCAGCTTGCCCAACATCCACTCGGTCTTCCGTCCAGCCGCAAAGCGTGGGCGGTGGGTACAACCCGGCATAGCCGGCGCACCAAAACAGCGGAGGGAACAGACCCCCTGCCGCCACTTCCCAGGGAAGGAGGCGACTCCTGAGTCGGCGCAGCACAGGTCGTTGATGGCTCGCATAAGGTACCCGATTTGCAGCCCCTTCTCGGCGAAAGTTCTCCCCGGGAGCAGCCGAACGCGTAAATGCCTCAAAATCAAGCGCGAGTTCCACGCCTGTCGTCGGGAGAGGGTTGGAGCTGACCCATGATAGACTCCGCAGCCAGAAGACCAACGTCGCTGCGAAGCGGGTTCCGATGTTGGTCGTAAGCAACTTACGACTGTCCGTTGCTAAGTGTACGTCGTATTTCGTCGACGCACCTGAGGCGAGTTCCCAAGGGCGTGTTGCCGCAAGGCTTCGCTGCGCCTGCGCCATCTCGATTGAGATCGTACCGATCAGCCTCTGGATCTTCACCAGGAGGTCAGGGGGTCCCGTAGGGGGGTTTCCCTCTAATGCACAAGCACTCGGGCATGTCCCGGACCATCGCCTCAGCAATGCAAAACCGGGATCGCAGCTCGTTCCATCTGCAACCTGGGCCCGGACATTGCCAGTAGTAATGCCACAGGGTCCCCGTCGCACCGCTGTCGCAGAACTCGCAGTCGCCGCTCCCCGAACCCCACTTCCTGTGGCACCATTCCCGTGACTAAACCGCTCCCCAATACATCGACTGATCGCGGAACTCAATTTGTGGTCCGTCGCGCGGTTCAGCCAAAGCCGATTCATGGCGCGTACGTCCACCCCTCCTTCGATTCCGTCAAATCCTTGTCTCTGTGTGGTCAAGTAACGCCACGCGCGCAGACGCAGGCCCTCACGAAAGAGGTGTGGGGCTTCTTTTCCGAGTAGCGACATGGGAGTCCCGTCGAAGGACAGGAACTGGAAGCTGTGTTGCGTGGCCCGTAGGAATCTTATCTCCCGCAGAAGATTAGCCATAAGACCTACGGGACCCTTGACGAGTCGGCTCCCACGCCAAGGAGAGCGTCCATCCTCACCCGAAACCTCTCTTTCCCGTATTGTTTCACGAACGTGCGGAATAAACTGAAACCGGAGGCGCATGCCGGATCACACAGGGTGTGCTTTTGCAACCAGGGAGAGAATGCGTTGATATATTTCCACAACAAATTTGTCTGGGTACACGGCATACCTTCCATCTCCGCACGCAGAGCTTCCGCCTCGGCGGCACTAGCCGTCGCCGCGTCGGCGCCCGTCCGCTGCAGGCCGGCGATTTCGGCGCGCAGCGCTTCCGCGTCGCGCTCGAGCCGCTGCCGCTCGGCGCCACGCTCGGCCTTGGCGGCCTCCGCCGCCCGCGCGTGCCGCTCGTCGCTGTCGGCGAGGGCCTCCTTGTGCCGCGCCGCGGCGGCTTCGACCTGCGCCCTGTGCTCGGCGCCCAGCCGGCGGAGCCGGTCGTCCATGTCCTTCGACAGCGACGTCTTGCTCTGCAGTGCGCTGTTCTCGGTCGCGGCCAAGCTCGCTTCGAGCCCCCGGATCGACTCGCTGAGGTCGCCGATGCGGCCGTCCGACTCGTGCTGCAGGGCGTCGAGAGCCGACTTCAGCTGAACTGCCTCTTTTTCCTTCGCCTCCAGCGCCAGCCGCAGGTTCTTCACGTCCGTTTCCAGCCTCCGCACTGCCGCTTCGAGCGTGCCGGCGTGCTCTTTCGAAGAGGCCAGCTCGGAGACGGTGTTTTGGAGGAGCGTTTCGCTCTCGGCGGCGGCGGCGGCGTGGTGCTGCGTTTTGTCTTCGAGCTCCCGCGTCAGGCTCTCGATCTCCTTTCGGAGCTGCTGCAGCTGTTCAAGCTTTTCTTGGTCGCCGGCTGCCAGTTGTTCCGTGTCGGAGGTGAGGTTGCCGATTCGCGTTTGCAGCGAGACGATCTCGGCTTGGGCTTGTTCGAGTGCCACGGAAAGGTCATCCGATTTGGCCTTGTACATGTCGCGGGAGGTCTCGGCGGATCCGAGTCGCTTCAAGGCGTCTTGCAAGCCTTTGTTCAAGCGTTCCTCGTTGTCTTTGAGGGCGGAAATCGAGTCTTCCCGGACCGCGACCTCCCGCTTCTGCTTTTCGAGCTGCTCCTTCGCGTCGCGGTCGCGGCCGTCGGCTTTGGCCTTGTCGTCCTTCGCCTCCTTCAGCGCGGCCTGCAGCTGCAGCTCGACAGCGGCCCGCCTGCCTTCCTCTTCCTTCAGCTTCGCGGTCCACCCCTCCGCCAGCCGCTGCTCGTCCTCGTCCCGCAGCTGCATCTGCTTCGCAAGCATCGCCTTGTACTTTTCGTTGTACTCCTGAATCGTCCCCTCCAGCTCCCCGTCCTTCAACTTCCGCAGCTCCTCTAGCGCGTCGTAACCTTTCTGCTCGAGACCCCTTTGCCCTTCTGCGAACGCCTGGTACCTGTGGGGAGACGGTTAAAATAAGTCAATCTTACACGGACGGGGGGGAAGACACCTTAGTTACATAGCAGTAGCGTTATTTGTGGTCCAGAACGACCGTATTTCAAAGCCTCCGGTTGACTGGTGCTTCGAGTGGGACGGGATAATGAGATGTTGACGAGGCTTGAAGAGGGGAATGGTATGTGTTGGGTGAGTTGTGTCACACTCATTATCGGATGCCGACTTCCATGGCCACCACCGTCCTGCTGTCAAGATGAACCGACACCCTTTGTGGGACCTGATGAGCGATCACTCGGACACCTTAAGTCAGCTCTCGGTTGTCCTGCAGTCAAGATGAACCGACACCCTCTGTGGGATCTGATGAGCGATCACTCGGACACCTTAAGTCAGCTCTCGGTTGTCCTGCAGTCAAGATGAACCGACACCCTCTGTGGGATCTGATGAGCGATCACTTGGACACCTTAAGTCAGCTCTCGGTTGTCCTGCAGTCAAGATGAACCGACACCTTTTGTGGGATCTGATGAGCGATCACTCGGACACTTTAAGTCACCTGCTTACCAGAAGTGGCCCACTTAGAACCAGGATTCACGTCAGGGTTCAATGAAGTACTTGTTGACAAAACGCGGTCAAGGGTTGTTCTATTTCCCGAAGTCGAAGAAGTGAAGAACGGTGCGTGGCCAGAACCCTCAGTTTCCCCTTGATGTGGATCCCCCGCCTGTTGTAGGTTCTTCTTCAGACACACCCCGTGACACTTTAACAGAGCAGTAGTGCTGGTTCTCTTCCTGTTCGGTTGCCTCGCAACTGCGCACGCAGTTTTTCATAACAAAACAACAACCCCCTTTAAACGTCCAAGCGGTACGTAGAATTGCGGCGCCATACCTGCTTTGGAAACCGTCTTTAAGCTTCTGAACCTCTGCTGTCAGCTTCGAAATTGTCTTCTCGCTCTGCAGCTTCAGGGCCCGCTCGTTCTCAAGCGTCTTCTTCTTGAAGACCGTGTACTCCTGTACAATGTCGCTCTTCTCCTTTTGGTGAACCCTCGTCATCTCGCTCAAGGCAAGTTGGGCCTTGTCGTGGCTCTTCTGCACCTCCAGCTGTTCCTTGAATGTTATAATCTTCCGCCGAGCGTCCGCCAAGATGTCTTCAATTTCCGTTTCATACATGTCTGTGATCTGTTGCATCTGGTGCTCGTTGTCGTCGTTCTTCGTGTTCAGGTGGTAGATCACCTTCGTGAGCTGAGCAATTTTCTTGCTCATCTTGTGATGGACGTCTGGGAACTCCATTGTGACAAAAATGCTTCTTCACTCTTTTGTTACAGTTTCTTCGAGCTTTCTCTACAGCTCTTATTCGCTAAGATAAAACGAACAAAAAGGGAGCCGGCTCTATGTATGTGTGTGTGTAATCTCAGAAATGGGTAACCCCTGAGCGGAGTCTAGCCCAGTATGTGTGTGTGTGTGTGTGTGTGTGTGTGTGTGTGTGTGTGTGTGTGTGTGTGTGTGTGTGTGTGTGTGTGTGTGTGTGTGTGTGTGTGTGTGTGTGTGTGTGTGTGTGTGTGTGTGTGTGTGTGTGTGTGTGTGTGTGTGTGTGTGTGTGTGTGTGTGTGTGTGTGTGTGTGTGTGTGTGTGTGTGTGTGTGTGTGTGTGTGTGTGTGTGTGTGTGTGTGTACGCCGGGGTACTATCACCCCCCTTGACCTGTAGGAATAGTTGGTTCGCAGTTCTTGAGCGATAGAAATGTGACCAGTCGCGCGGGCCAAAGTCGCACTCATCCGGCATCGCCAGTCTTGCCTTCTTCTTGTAGCCCACATAGAACCAGGTTTCTACACCAGGGTTCGATTTAATAACCCCAAGCTCAAGTCTACGTGTATAGGTCGTGGAAGCGAATTCTACGATCCCCTGGTTCACTGTCGAAGCTGGAGTATATTCGTACGATTTGATGATGATGACCGTTGGCATTCGGGTTAAACCGTTGCTAGCGTTACCGTATCTGTAAAAAGTACGCTCTTTCGGCAGTTCACCACGGGTCGTGACGTGTCTGCTGCGCAGAGTCTTGCGGCTGCACGCATTTCTCGGAACGGACGACACTTGAGAAAACTGAGCAAAGTCTCCATTTTTTCGGGAGAAGGCTGCGGGCGCTGCAGGGCTAGAGAGGGCTCCATGGGAGGGTGTTTGGAATGCAAAAACTGCCGCGCGGCGGCAAATTGTTGCAAGACAGAAACTGCTTGGTCTAAGGGCTAGGGGCTCAGTAATAGCGTCCGGTCGCCAGGCGAAAAACGATGAGACCCTGAGCCGGAGGGTAGGATGGATTTCCCCGCTCTTCGGAGGAGGCTTCGCACCCTTAGGGTTTGCTGCCTCCGTAGTGGGGGCGGACAGCTTGTGGCAGCGGCATAGTCATCGATCCCGATACTCCCCACAAAGGGTGTTGGTTCATCTTGACAGCTGGACGGTGCCCATGGAAGTCGACATCTGACAGTGAGAGTGTATCAACTCACCTGCCGAATGCACCGGTCCCGATACTGGATGATGCTCAAGCGATTTACCCACAGTTGGCCGCGTGCTGGTATCACGAAGCCAGGCGTAGGAGCACGTGGTCCACGTCACAAAGTCGTTGGCGTGAGCCTCGATGGCCTTGGAAGACCTTGGTTGTAGTGGCGAATATTCAATGGAAAACATCGAATGCCCGAATGAGTGCAGACTTGGTTGTGCAGCAGCCAATATTCAACGGAGAGGAATGGCTGCTCTGCTCGAACGCCCGAAAGGCCGCCGGGTGGGCCGGTAGCTTGCGATCGTCAGAAGCAGCTGGGTGGGTGCCGGGAGACAGGAGGGTCGTGCGGAGCAGGCGAGGAAACGAGGCCGGTGTTTTCGCACTCGCGGCCGCTTCTGCTCGTGGCCTTTTCCGCATTTTCGTTGACCTTTGTTTGACAGCATCGGGTGCACTGCGTCGTCTAGGAGAAGAAAAGGTGTTCGCTAGCGAGCGAAACGGTCTGCACCGCAGACTGCAACGTTTAAGTCGGAGCTAGCATGCCACAAAACTCGTCCGCTCTGCACCATGGGCTGGCCTTCTCTACGCCATGCCTTGTCGGGTTGTTTGATGTTCACGGGTGTTATCGATGAGCATCTCTCGCTTTATCAGCGCGGACGGCAGGGAGGAGAGCAAACCGTTCAACTCAGAGCAGAGGTCACCCGGAAGCACGAATACATTCTTGCGAAATTCGAGCCACACACACGAGTGCAGTTCGTTTTGCCTGTGCGGGTCAAGTGGCTACCAACTTCGTATCGCTGACATAATAACAGAATTGACCGTGGCGCTTTCGGGCCGGTTGACGTTGTGGTTGACCGCCCTTCGAGCTTGTGTTCAGCGCAGGCGCAAAACACAGGGCACGCCGCACTCAAGTTGTGTCCCGTAGATCGTATTCGGGTTGGGGGTACAACTTCAGGAAAACTGTGTGCCGGGCATCGAAGGAACAATCTGAGAACAAAACCAGAACTGGAGTGTTTCTGGAAGCACACGAACGGGATGAGGCATCGCACGGGCACCAAAGACTACTGATACCGAAGCGAAGGCCGGGCTTCCCGTGCATGCACGCAAGCAGTACCTGCTCTGACAAACCACACTGCGCGAAGAGCAGCTCACGTCCACAACAAAACAGGGCACTGCTTCGTTGTGTGCGCACCTTTCCAGGGTGCGGACAGAATGCAATGCAGGCAAAGGAAGGCTTTTAGCCGCCACCGGAGGGCTCTTGAGGAGCAGGATCTAGACTCGAGATCAGAGCATCGGAGGAAGACTTCGGGGTGAGCGGCGCTGCGTCGCACGCCGGCGAACTAGCCCGCGAGAGGTACTCGGCCACTATCGAGAGGAAGTCCGCCTTGTTGATGCACTTCCGGCTCACCGACTTGTCGCAGCCCCACTGCTGCTCGACTCGCTCAAGCTCTCCCGGGGCGTATCCAGTGCGGAGCATCGCTTCGTTGAACGTCTGGTCGTCCACCGGCTCAGAGCACGCGATGGCCTCCTCTGTTATCGCGTCGATCGCGCTCTGCAGCACCTCGAACTGTCCGACGGCGAACAAGCACCGCATCAGCGACACTCGAGCCGGTTCACTGTGTTGGGGGTGTGTGTGTGCTACGGACCCGTTTTAACGTGGTGCCTTCACGGAATGACTAGACGGCCAACTCCCCGGGCTGGGTGCACGTGTCGCTTCTTTCCGCGTGGTGCTTCGAGCAGCAGCTGGCCAATGCTCCGTTCTCTGATGCACAACCCCACACCGTCCCAGGTTAAGTGCCGCACAGAAATGCATTCGTGGCCGCAATGTGTTTGTCGTGGTTGCCGACGCATGGACGGGCACTTCGTGCTCCCCTCCATTCTCCGACCCCAACCCACACAAGGTAGCAACATCGTCAGTACTGCAAAGAGGGATCTTGCACGGTGAAGTCCAGCCTCAGAAGCTGGAGTCAAAGAGGGATCTTGCACGGTGAAGTCCAGCCTCAGAAGCTGGAGTCAAAGAGGGATCTTGCACGGTGAAGTCCAGCCTCAGAAGCTGGAGTCAAAGAGGGATCTTGCACGGTGAAGTCCAGCCTCAGAAGCTGGAGTCAAAGAGGGATCTTGCACGGTGAAGTCCAGCCTCAGAAGCTGGAGTCAAAGAGGCCACCCACTTTTCGAACTTCAGCTTCAACTCCAGCTTCTGAGGCTGGACACCCCCGTGTGAGCACAAGCAAATGGGGGGGAAAATGTTAGTTTAATGTTTTAGGCAGAGCACTGCCTCTCATGCATGGTTGATGCTAGCATCAAGTCTTTTTCGAGGAAGACGTCGTCTGGGAAAGGAATGCAAAGTAGAAAATAGAAAGTTGTAAAAAGGGGAGTGTAAGGCTCCCAAAGTGGTATGAAACCTTGAGGGACTGGCCAAGGGGGAAGGGGGTGGAGTGCGCGCATACGGGCCGTCGTCTGTTTGTGTTTTGCAGTAGTCGGGTCCGACTTTCGCTTCGTCGATGAAGCGCGAGTAGCGGAGGGACGAGGCGAGGGCGGCGGGCGCGTGGGCGCCGGACAGGAACCGGCCGAAGAGCGAGACGCGCGGGTCGTCGCGGTGCGCGGTGATGGACACGAGGAACGTCCCGATCTGGTCGTCGGAGAGCCGGTGCGACCCGTGGCGCTGCCGGATCTTGTCGACGACGAACTCAGCCAACGGCACGTCCGCGCTGCCGGCCACCGTCGCGTCGGCGACCGCCTTGCCCTTGTAGAACGCGGCGACCTGCTTCAGCACCCACGCCTTCGTTTTCGGCTGGTACGTCCCGCTGGCGATCGCCGTCATCTCCTCGTACTTGGCCAGCACCCGGTCCTGCTTCCGCTTCTCACGCAGCGCGGCGGCGTCGGCCATCCTCTCCTCCGCGGTACGCGTCAGCCTCCGCGTGAGTGCGCTCGTCGACACGCTTTTCGGCTTCGCCGGCCTCGGGTTGAACTGTTCAAGGTCGAGCGTCAACGCCGACGCCTGCAATCCCTCCCAGTTCGCGAAGTCGGCTTCGCTGATCGGCGACCGGGGGGGTTGCTCCTTCGCCCCGCTGTGTGTTGGCGTAATTCTTATTTGCAAAGGCGACGCAGAGGAAGCAGCGGCCCAGTGGCAGCAAAATGCGCTGCGACAGCCTCGGACAGACGATCTAAAACGCTGATTTCCGGCCGGTTCGCATGTGTTCATGCATCCCGTACCGTGAGCTTTCTCATTCTCGCATATTGGGAATGCAAAAATATATTCGCGCCAGACATTCCGAGGGTGAGGACGTTGGACGAAGCAGATTCCTACACACCTCTTCGATATTAAAAAATCCACAGCTGACGTTGCTCCTTGGCGCTGGCTGGGCGGGCATTGCCCCTGCCATGATTTTAAAAAGTCGAAGCTGGTTTTGCTTCTCAGCGCGTTGTGCCTCGCCGCACGCAGGCTCACTTACCAGCCGACTCCTCCTGACTTACCAAAAAACTGGAACAAAGACAGATAGTTCTCTAAGAGGTCAAAAGCTCTGCGTGCCAAACGAGAGACGGGAACTTCGTTTCGTCCAGATCCTCCTTGGTGGGTGCGGGCATCTTGCGTTTCCTCTTGTTTTATGGCAACAAGCTTGCTTGTCCATATCAAAAAGTGTCGGATGGCAGCGTGCTGTGTTAAATCACACAAAACAGGGTTTACACACTACGCCACAAACAAAACGAGCGCACTAGCGGAACACACCTGCTTTGGTAAGTTTCATGTAGTACGTTGTTAACGCAAAAAAAATAGTATGGCGCTTCCGTTTGTTTGTGCGCACTTTTCACCTGATTTGGTGAGTTGCTTTTAGTACGCTGCCAACTACTAATCTTTTGTACCAACAATGCATTGTTAACACTTTTTTATACCAACAATGCATTGTTAACACAAAAAAAAGAGGTTTCAAACCTGGGGGAGGTGACCACCGAGACGCCTTCGGTTTGAGGCTGGCCGGCGTGGAGCTGGACGCGCGGGTCCGCCTGCCGCGCGCCGGAAGCGCCGTCGCCGCTGGGGCGGGGCCGGTGGTGCCCGGAGTGCGGCGGCGTGGGGTGGTCGGGGCCGTCGACCGACGCCTGCGAGGACGAAAGGGCCCGCATCCGGCTCAAGCCGGACAAGAGCTGGCGGAGCGGCAGCGTCGCCTCGAGAGGGGTGCACTGCAGGCTATCCAAAGGAACGGTTTCTTGCCGCTCGCCGAAGTTCAGATCGCCGGAATCCATGCCCCTGAGCACTCGGCTGGCCTCGCGGAGCAGGTTCTGCTCGTTGAGCGCCGACTGTTCGCGCTGCTCGTCCAGCCGCGCTTCGAGCTCCTCGACTTGTTTCTGCAGAGCCGCGACCTCGTTCTGGCCGTCCGCCGCCCTCACCTCCGCGTCGTGCAGCTGCGCCTGGAGGTCGACCATCTCCTCCTCGACGGCTTGTAGCCGCCCGGGATCCACGCTCGCGGTCGTCGACGAGCGGAAGCTGGCCGCCTTCTCGGCCCGGCCGGCAGCCGGGCTCGCGGCCGCCGTCTGCGTGGCGCCCTCCGCCGTGGCCACTTCGCGGGCCCCGATCACGGGTAGCTTCAGCGGCTCTCCCGGCATCCGCCCGCACAGCGGGCAGACCTCGCCTTCCCCCGGCTCCGCCAGCTGCGGCAGGGGCGCCGCGGCCGCCGGCGCCGCTGGGTCTGGTGTCGTCGGGCTCTGCTTCGAAGCTGTCGGGGGTGTGCTTGTGGGTGCATGTTTAAGTTCAGGGCTTTCAGTGGGTAGCGGCTGAATCGGAGTATAGCCCACTTGTCACCTTCACCAGTCGGCTTTGAGTTTCCGACACGCTGCTTGTGGGTCATGTGATTCCTCTCCGTAGGGGTGGTTGGAGCGGGAATTTTTGGGGGACGGATGGAGCGTGCGGTGTTGCCAGCTTCTCCATCCGGCCCTAGACTTCTGTTTTGCATCTTGCGGTGTTTGCTGCACAGGGCCCCGTGCAACAGCTGTCTTTACACACATCTCACCCGAGGATGCGGCAACTCTCTCTGTGCAATGAGCTTGGCCTGACTAGCTGTTCAAAACTCCTGGTGCAAGCACCCGTCATTGGTCGGCTGTGTCGCCACCTGGGTCACAGTTTGAGTCCTGTTCCGCTCGCACGGGGATGTGGCCACTTGTCGCCAAGCCGCCACTTTGTAGACTGGTTTGACTCACGGGTGCTATCGCCCGTGTGTGAGAGCAAGAAAAAGCATGACACAACCGTAGCTGCAGGGTAAGGCGGTAAGACGGGAGGCATGTATTCACTCCGTTCTGGACTCCAAGAGCAATTTTACTACTCCAGGAATTCGTGCACTTCGTCAACTGTACGTAGCTACCGTCGTTCCTGGTTCCGGGTGCCGGAACACAGACGCGACAGACATGAGGTACACGACATACCCGACATCACACGAGCTTTTTCTTCTTTGAACGCGGCGCTGGCGACGTGGGACTTGAGGCGCGTGCAGATTTCCGTCAGCGTCACAACGACGTCCTCCAGCGTTTCGGACAGCATTTTCTTCGTGATCGCGAAGCTTCCGTCGTGCGGCTGATAGTGTGAGGGTGGATGCGAAACTACATAGAACTGGCAGAGCTTGGGAGAGCTCGTTCTTGGCAACAAGTTCAGCGCCCGAATCCAAGCAATGTTTCTCAGCTAGAGGAAGCAAAAGTCGTAACAAGGTTGCTGTAGGTGAACCTGCAGCAGGATCATTACCCAAGATTTCAATTCGGAATGGAATGAGGAAACGACTTTCAAACAGATTGGAAACCGAGGATTCAAAACATGGTCATGAAGGAAATCGAAAATCCCGAACAAAAATTTTCGGCGGCTTCGCGTTCTCATCACAGCCATAAGGATGTCGAGCGCACCGAGGTGCCGGCCACTTTTAATGTCTTGCGCGAGCCGCCTAGGGCGTTGAACGCGTCCTGGGAGATCGCCCCGCACCATGTTGCCATGACGATTCTGATCTCGTCGCACAGTCGCGCCAAGTGCGATGGACCCTTTCTCCGGTGGGGCGCACGCACTGAAAACTCGACTTGCCACGAGCTTGAGAGAGAGAGAGAGACGAGCTAGAGTGCAGGGGCCATCTCTCCGCGGAGTTTCCGGTCTCCTCACTTCTCTTCGTGCTGCTAGCGGGCGTAAGTCGCTCCGGAGGTTGTGGCGCCGGAGTTGGCGCTGCAGCGGGCGCTCTGGCCGGCGGGTGAGCTCGGGATCGCCGCCTTGTAACGCTGCAGGCTCTCTTCAATTATTTTCAAAAAATCCGATTTTTTTCGCAGCAGTCAGATCTGAGCTGCTTGCAAACCTGCACACGATGCACGCTCGCGAACCGGCAGAACACTCGATGCACAAGCGTGTTCCGGCCGAGAACACGCGTGTGCCGCTCGTAAAGTGACAGAGCTTTGATGTCTCCGTCCAAATTGTGGTTGCACAAGCGTGTTCTCGGCCAGAACACGCTTGTGCACCCAGTTTGACTAAAATGGCAAAATACTCGAGGGGCTGCCTTGTGCTTACTTCGAAGGAGGCTAGAGGGGGAGAAACAATACAACTACAAAATGGGTCTTGTTGAACGCTTACGCCGGCCACTAAACCCAGATTCACCTGTGTTTCGTGTGGGCTACAGCACATTTACCTCCTTTGATCTTTTGCAACTGGCAGCCTCCTCAAGTATTTCCTACAAAGCAGGTGCTTATACAAAAATTTAAAGGTGCCGCCGCCGGGATGGAGGATTTCTCGCGACTGCGCGGCCGACCAACGCGACTTGCCACGAGCTTGACAGAGCGAGAGAGTCGCTTTCGCGACTCTACTCGGCTCGGGCTCACCCCACCGCAATCTGAAAGGTGGCCCGTATTAATCTCCTTGGCGGTTCTCTGCTTTGGGTGCCCTGCTGGGCTGGAGTGCAAGTACAGGAATTTGGGAAGTGTGAGGATGCAAAAAAAAAGGGTATACCGAGACAGCTTGGTCCGGGGCGACCTTCGCAAGCAGGGCGGCGGGATCCGGCCCCACCTCGTCTTCGTGCAAGTACTTCTGCACAATGTTGCGCATTTTGTCGGTCGCCCACTTGGCGGATTCCAACGGGTTGTTGAAGACGAGCGTCGAGTACAGCGGCGTCGCTTGCTCCGTGCGCAGCACGGTTTGCTTCAGTGCGTTGCAGAACGCGCGCAAATTGTCGTAGAGCGGCTGATCGTATTCATCGTCTCCGCTAAATTGCACGGATTGATCGACGGTCGGCACTGGTCGTCGAACCTCAGAAGAACCTGTGCGGAGAATGCGCATGAGAGCCGGAGGAAACAAACGGCCATGTGCAGCAAGCCTGCGGTGACTGGCCGCGTCAATAATCCCGATTCTACTTGTGCATCTTGCAGGTGTACACACTCCCCTCTCTTTGTGATCGGCAACCGGCGTATACGAGTATTTTCTCATGCACATCCACGAGACACCCTACCACATGAAGAAGGTGCAGCTTTGCAGGATAGTTAACCCTGTCTCCGCGTGAAGCGTTTCAACAACCTTCCTTCCAAACTACGCGTCACTCCTCCCGGCGTATGTTTTTTTCGGAAGGTTGGGGAGCTAGAGGAGGAGGAACAACACAACTACAATGGGCCATCATTTTCTGCAGCGACACAGAGACCGGAGATAATCGCAGGACAAAGGGTACAGTAAAGTGAAGACGAGTAGATGAATGAGCACCTGCTTCTTCAGAGCTAAAGCTTTCTCGGGAGAAAAGTCTTCTGTTTTCTCCGCATCACCAGTCTGGATTGGCTCCCGTGCAGCAGGCTTTACTTGAGCACGCAAAGGAAAGGGGGATTGTGGGAACGTCTTTGGATTTCGTATGTTTTCAACATCGCCTGGTGGTGGCCCCACTATGGTCCCACCTGCACCATGGTACGGTTCTGGGGCCTCGGACGCATAAGGCTGATCACCATCATGGTAACTTTGGACGTTGCAGCTGCTGTAGAGTAGTGCACCTCACAAGAGCGGTACAGGGGGGTAAATAAGCGTGTGCACACCTGACTCCTTCCGCGGGCTCTGGGGCAGCGGACAGACGGACTTTCTGGCGGGGCTGACCGCCGGCGGCGCGTGGATGCTGTCGTCCGACTTGGACGCTGCAGTCAGCAGCGGACCATCCGGGAAGTTGTAGCCGCTGGCAGCTGCGGGGCCGGGGTGGGGCACAAAGGGAGCGGTGCTGGGCCGTCGGCAGTCGGCCGGCGGCGCCGGCTGCTGGGGGTGGTGGTGGAGCTGCTGCTTGTCGTCGAGTTCGAGCAGCAGCGCGTTGCGCTGCGCCTGGCGGAGGACGAAGCTCTTCATCATCGCTTCCCGCTTCTCGAGCACGCGCTGGTCCTGGATCCGCAGGGCGAGGTCATCGTTCCGGGCCGCCAGCTGCTTCACGTCGTTCGCCGCGACGAGCAGGTCGTACTGCGCCGACTTCGCCTCGTTCGTAGCCTTCGTCGCCGCGTTCTTCGCCTCTTGAATCTGAGAAGGGGGCGTCGTCAACGGGCTTCAGTGTATGTCTAGAGTATGTATCTAGGGTGGTAGAGAGTGCCCAGGTTGTCTAGAGTATGTATCCAGGGTGGTAGAGAGTGCCCAGGGTGTCTAGAGTATGTATCCAGGGTGGTAGAGAGTGCCCAGGGTGTCTAGCGTATGTATCTAGGGTGGAAGAGAGTGCCCAGGGTGTCTAGAGTATGTATCTAGGGTGGTAGAGAGTGCCCAGGGTGTCTAGAGTATGTATTTAGGGTGGTAGAGAATGCCCAGGGTGTCTAGAGTGTGTATCTAGGGTGGTAGAGAGTGCCCAGGGTGTCTAGAGTATGTCTCTAGGGTGTAGAGAGTGCCCAGGGTGTCTAGAGTATGTATCTAGGGTGGTAGAGAGTGCCCAGGGTGTCTAGAGTATGTATCTAGGGTGGTAGAGAGTGCCCAGGGTGTCTAGAGTATGCCGAGTAGTATCAGGAGTATAGAGCGTCAAAAGTGGCGCCTCGCACTGTTTCTTACTTTCGCGGATGAGAGGAGAGGCTCTGGACTGCGAGGTGGCCGTGACTACCCCCGCCTGCTTATGAGTCGCAGGTTTTGACGTTGTCCCTGTCTACGTTTACGGTCTGCGTATGAAGTCCTGGTCGGGTTCGTGACGCTTCAACGTGACGCTTCATCGTCATTCGTATCTGCCAACACCCACTACAGACTGCCCCGGAACCCAGCCGGCGACTTTCTCGACACCCCCACTCAGCCGCGAACACCAGCCCTTTCTCCTACGCGCAGCAAGATGTAGTCCGGCGGGCACCTCTTTCACGTTTGTCCACCACGGCGTGGTGCACTCGCACCGACCCCAAGCTCGGCAAAGACAGAAAGGGCAAACCTCGTGCATGCAGCCCCGCAGCTGCGCTTTGAGATAGTGGACGATGTCGAAACAATTGTGGGCGAAGTCCATCACCAGGTTTCGTATTCGGTCAAGAACGATGCCCCTCTCAGCGCAGGTCATGTACACTTGACGGATCAACTCGCTGAAGCCGATGTTGTAGACCGTCAAAAGCTTTTCGAATGTCACGTTGTAGTCGTCATTGTCTGCGGCATAACACCTGGGCGTGAGATTCGATGGAGTGAGGTGGCGAGCGCCGACGAGCAACCCTTGCACTCTCACGCAAGATCCGTTGGATCGTCCGCATGTATTTTATACGTTCTCCGCACTGCAAAACCTTCTCACCCGACTTGGGATGCATACATAACATGTCTTACGTGCAGTGCACAGTACTGCTACCCGAACTCAAACCCCTGACATGCGTGTGGCCACGTTGTGTTTGACCCAAGGTAATCAGGCATGTTGGCACCACATCATTCAGTGCTCGTGTTCAAGTCACCAAGGCGTCACGACTCAAGTCCGTCTGGTCTTGAGTCGTGTTCACGAAGGCATCTGATCTCGATGTTCACCAGCTTCTGTAGGACTACGCATCGGGATGTAAATAATCACGTGCTGCCAAGTCAAATACCAAGTCATACCTGTCTGAGTCGGCAATGACAGACAAGTCGATGCTTTGCACCATGGAGTCCAGGGCTTTGGCCAGGAGAATTACCTCGACACGCGAAGTGGGCTTCTCGGACGGGAAGATTTTCTTCTTCCACAGCCCTCGCTGCTCGTCAAATTCAACCGCCGAGCCCGCGAAAGCGTGCGCCAGGGGTGCCTCAGAGTATACCCAGTACTCTTTGGGCACCACGACGGGAGGCAGGCCACCTGAGAAGGGTTCGGGCGGCTTTTAAAAGCATTGACAAGCTAGAATCCTAGTTTACATTCTGTTGGTTTGCAACGCCCGGGAACTCATCTGCGGATGCGACTGATCCCACCCTGTCTAAACACGGTCCACTTGTTATAAAAATTGCAAGTGATTTCGCATGACATGTTGATTGAGCGCTGCAGCACATCTTCCTCCTTGGATAAAACTTATGAGACTGGCAGCCTTCCTCGAGTGTTTTTTGCGGACCAAAAAGAACCGAAAGACGAAGAAAGCCACACCGGCACAGGCGCTGGCCTTAATGACCGCCGCCAAGAAAGATTCGTCGTCGATGACTCGCTCGGTGAGCACGCGTTTGAGCACCTCCCGCTCTTTGTCACGCTCGAGGGCTGTCGTGCGCGCGGTGACGGGGCGGTCGGTCCGGTGCGAGATGTCGCAGGTGCCTCCGAGGAAGTACTCGATGGTCTCCGCTTCGACCTGCTTCTGCCTTCGCGCCTGCGCCTTCTTCTTGCGCACGGCTGACGCCGCCGTGCCGCATCGGGCTGGCGGCTCGGGCCGCGGCTCAGACCGCGACGCGGGCGCCGGGGGCGTTGCGCACGTCATGCCGCCACATGCACACACTCCTCCCTTCCCCCACCACAAGGCGGTGGCAGTCTGCAACCTCCTACAATAGTGTGATGGTACATGCTGTATTGGATGAAGAGCACCACAAGGCAGTGGCAGTCTGCAACCTCCTACAATAGTGTGAGATGTTACATGCGGTATTGGATGAAGAGCACCACAAGGCAGTGGCAGTCTGCAACCTCATGAAGAGCAGGAATCTCTTGCATACAAAAAATGCCAGTACGCGTCTCGGCAGTACGTGGCTCGCTCTCGCCTCTCCTCCAGCTCCCGTCCTTTTCAACGGCCGAAATGAATCAAGGCAGGTTGCGGAAACGAGATCGTAGGCTTCTGGGGGGGAGAACCGCCGGTCACGTGCACGCCTTCTGCCCCCCATAATTTCTATTTCAGAGGGAGTCTTACACACCGAGACCGATGTCAGCAACACCATGCACGAGAGATGAGTGAGCCCCCCTGAAAGTGATGCAGTCGCGATGCACTCTACGGCCCTATCAACGGCACGGCCTTTTCCTATTGTGCAGCTTTGAGGCGAGCAATTACACCTTGCCTTAGGACCGACTGACCCATGTCCAATTGCTGTTGACACGGAAAGCTTCTCCACTTCGGCCTTCAATGTTCTCCATTGAATATTCGCTACTACAACCAAGATCTGCACTCATCCACGCTCCATCGAGGCTCACGCCAACGACTTCGCGGCGTGGACCACGCACTCCTACGCACGCCTGGCTTTGTGATACCAGTACGCGGCAACCCATGAGCTTCCGCTGATTGCGGATGCGCGATTCAAGGCCCAACCCGTTCGTGCAAAATAAGGCGACTGCAAAACATTTTTGTTTGTGCGTGCCGGTTGATCGTTTTCCCCACTTGTATTTACCCTGTGCATATTCAGGTAAGGAATTCTGATCAACGACTAAAACACACTGCCTACGTCTTTTTAGCCTGCACAATACATTGAAGGGCAACCCGCAAGGTTGTTAGCACTAAAAAGAAAAAGCAACCAGTGCGGGGAGCTACTTTTACCGTCGGCGCTGGAGACAGCTACAAAAACAGACACCGCATTACAGGCAGTGAAAAAAGCAGGGCGCAAAGAACGGCGCACGCAGAGAGGGGAGGGCGGGTCCGCTCAACTAAAAACAAAGGCATCGACAAGAGCGCCCCCACCCCTTCTCCGCGCGGCAGCGGATATACACAGAAAAAGCCACCGAAGGGTACTCTCTCCCTCTAACTCTTCAGCAGAAACAAGGAAACCGTAAGTGAATGCAGCAAGCCGCCGGGGGGTGGCGGGCGTGAGGGAGAAGATGCGTCATCGCCAAGTCGGAAAGCTGCGCCGTACAAGACGACATCGGCTACATGTGTGTGCGCTCTGTGCAATGACTAGCTGTCCAAGCTCCTGGGGCAAGCCCGTCATGGTTGGCAGTCGTCACGTGGATAATCCCGCTCGCACGAGGAAGTGGCGCGAATACTCGTCACCGAGCATGTGCGCAATCCTGACGATTGCTACCCCTGCGTGTGCGCCACTCGGGCGGATGGAGATAGTCAACCCTGCAAACCAAGCATCACTGCCTTAGCCTGAACCCAAACGGAACCAGCGACGAAGGAGGATTGCTTCTCTTGGGCGGGCTGTACCGGCGCGACGAGACTGGTTCCGGATGCGACGGCAGCGACGACTTGGCGCGGGCGGACGGCGACGTGGCGTTGTCGACGACCAACGAATCGATGACGCGACGCGCTTCGGCGAGTTCCTGCTGCAAAGAATGCCAACTCCGCAAGAGGTCGTCCCTCGGCACCGACGCCGGCGTCTGAGGCGTGGCGGGCGAAGCAGAGCCGTACCGCGGGGACTGCGTGTGGACGTGCGTCAGCAGGCGGACCATCTCCTCTTGGAGAACCTGGTTGAGGCTGCCCATCTGCCGCATGTGCCGGGTCAAGAACGCGTTGTGCTGCTTCGCTGCGAGCAGGTGGCCCGCGTCGCTGTGCGCGCCGACGACGTCCTTTTGGATGGCACGCAACGTCCTGATCTCAGACTCGAGTGCCTTCGCGTTGCTATCCCGCTCCGTCAGTTCATCGTGCAGCTGCCGGATAACATCTTCGGCAGGCTCCCCCCGCACCACACACCTCCGCAGGTCGGTGTTGACGTCTGCCACCACGTTGGTGTACTTCCTCTCCGCGACCTCCCTGCGGTACAGCTTCTCGATCTCTTGCAGCCGGCGGAACTCGCGCTGCGACCGTTCCCTGCCGGCTTGCTCCTTCGCGATCTCGCCTTCGGCCGCGCGGAGCGCGTTCGTCAGCCGTTCGATCTCGGCCGCCGCGTCCGAAATCGAACGCGACGTCCAATGCCGCCTCAATGCGTGGAGCTCCTCATCTAGCTTGCTCCCTCGCATGTGCCCTGCGGGCGGCGCGTCGGTCGCCACTTTGCTTCCCCAACACCTTGCTCACTCCCTCAGCTGCAGTGTTTCGACTGGAAAAAGAACAAAAAGTGGCTTTGCTGATAGTCCAGCGTTTTACCACGAAAATATCGGGGAGTATCGGGGAGTTTCGGGGAATGTCGGGGTATTTCCTTTGTGGCGACCACTTTCCCTGCAGCCGACCTTGGCGAAGGCGGGGAGGGGGCTACGCTATTATGGCCCTACCTTGCGCAGAGCGGCGTGTTTGGCTATGCCCCGAAGACGAAGATAGAGGCTGAGAAGGAAGGACAGACTGGGAGGTACAGGTTGACACGGTTTGACACAGGTAGCGACAGGATCCGCGGCAAGGAGAGCAGGAACCGTTCCACCAGAGGTCGTGCGGGTACAGAGACGATGCTCGTGCTCGAGTCGCAGCTGGGGACGAACAGGCACGCCTTCAATGATGAGGTCTGGGGGATGGACGTATTTTTCACGTATTGGGCGGACGTGCTGGTGGGACGCCTTCGAAGACGGCACCTCCGGCAAGAAGGGGCAGAAGAGGGTAAATTTAGTGGGCGGCGGAGACCCAGTGCATGGAGGTAGGCGTGCCCAGGCCACCACAAAGGACGAGAAAGTGTGCACGAGACATCACAAAGTGAAATGCGAAGAGTGCAAGCATCGGCAAGCGTCAGTAGCGCGCTGCTGCCGAGGCACACCACGCGACAGGGCCTCGCCGTGAAGTATTGCGAGAAGCACAGGATGACACAGTGCAGGACGTGCAAGACGATCGCGGAATGCTGCAGGAACTCACACCGCGGATGCCTGCCTGCAGCACGATATGCCGATGTGCGGAGTCGGCGGCGAAGAGACGGAAGCGCGGGCCTTCGCCCCTGGGGACGCCCGAAGCGACACCGAAGTCGAGACGCAGGCTGCGTTCATCGGCCCAAAGCGCCACAGGGGAAGCGGCGGATGCCGGCGCCAACACCGCCATCGAGAACGCCGCAGAAGGCGACGACACTAGGACGGCCGCTGCAACGAAGCGGCGGCGTACTCGCCATCATCGAAGGCAGAGACGTGCACTCCGCGGCGGGCAGAGGTGCAAGATAAGGTACCAGTGACGAAGAGAGGTAGCACGAAGAGGTAGTCACGAAAGAGAGCAGATGCAGATTATCGCCACAGGCTCTTTGCATGCTAACCCTAACCACCAGGACCAGGGGCAGTTACGGTCGAAGACGGCAATTCGAGCGAGGAGTAATTGATAACCAAAATGAGAGGCACGATGGCCATCCTGAAAGCAGGGTTGCAGGATGATGCTTGGCCAAGGATAAGGTTGCTATGGCGACTGGGACAGAGAGATAACGCAAGATAGAGAGTCCTCCTTATGGGGTGGTCACACCTTTGCAGTCCCAGGACCTCCACCCACCTGCATACGGTCGTCGACTGACCTTTCCCGAGACGAGTTGGAATGCGGGTACCATCTTTCCGGAGGTTTCCGGTTCCTCCCGTACTCTACAACTCCCCACATAAGTGAACGTGGACTCCGAAGTGGACACTCCTTTCAACCGGGTGCACGAATTCAGAATTCCGGGATGGGTTGACCCACTGTTTCCGATGCGGCTTCCAATCATCGAAGGCTAAACTCGGGTGCAGGAGCGGTGCTCGTCGTTCGGGACCAGATGAGGGACGACTGGGTCGGCCCGGTTTACACGTGACTGCTGCAGCGTGGTCAGAAGTGGGAAGGTCATCGGGAGATGGCGGGCGCGAATACTTCTTGCCCAAACCAAAACCCAAGAGGGAATTGGAGAGTTTGACCCAAGAATGGCAAACTCGTGGTACCGAAGGTTGCAACCGCAAACAGAAGAGTCAGATGATGGTTGAACCTGCGCACATGCACAAGACGCGTCCTGTTCAGACTCCTCCCTGTGTCCTAGGGCTCAAAGGCAGGTCCTGCAGGTTTTCCAGGACCTCCGAATCCGCAGGCTGCAGGGTATGCCTCAACAACTGCCCAGGAGTCCAAGCTACAGTTGGTAGATGCATCCGATTAGTAGAGGAAGAGGATCGGAGGAGGAGGAACACGGACGGCTCAAGAGAGCCGCGTCCGAAGCACACTAGCACACCTACCTGCACACCACACCCACTTGCCCGCCCATCCACCCACCCGTCTACCCGACTACCCACCTGTTCACCCATCCACCGACCTGCCCACTACCATCCACCCATCTGTCCACTCAACTACCAACGTACACCTGCCCACCCACCGGCAGCCCCACTTTTTCCCACAAGAATCGGGCTGAGTATCGGGGAGTTTCGGGGAAGTGTCGGGGAGTTTCGGGGAACTTACCAGGAGCCCGGACCACGTGGGTTTCATTAAGATTTGATATGTCCGTTGTTTCAGAGTTCTGGTGTCTTCTTTGGTGACTGATTGCGGTTTCAAGAAAGTTGAAGTATGGTATAAGGAACGGAAGGTGCAGGATGTCGCACTGCCGCAAATACGGAGACAGCAGAAAAGTACGGCGGGAAATCTTAGTTTGGTGCCTGGGCTGAAGCACTCGCCGGGGGACACCTTTTGAGATACAATCGTACTTTGACGCAAAGTTGTTTTCAGTGGTACGTTTCGGGTTGGCCTTCGCAAGTGCTTTAGACCGAGGGTGCAAAAGCAGCAGTCGGCTGCGGAACCTGCCTGGTGCTGGCGACAGCGGGCAAAGAAGGGTAGATCCTTCGTTTGGCCCTATCTGTGTCGTTTGTCCTCCTCCCATGCAATCCGCCGACGCAGATGCTTCAGTTCCAGATCTTCTTTTCCTTCGCACCGGCTGCCAACAGTTGTTGGACAATGTCGTTTTGGCCGTTCGCATCGGCGAGCATGAGAGCGGTCCGCCTTTCGCTGGTAACATTGATGTTGGCACTGGATCCCCGTCTTGACACGACACGGGCTCTTTTCTTCTTGGGGGCTTTTCTTATGACGGTTTTACCCGACATTCCGAACGATTGCGTGGTGCCCTGTGCTTATCCTCCTGGCTCAGCTCTTCCCCCTTGTCATCTTGTCCATACGCACATTCTCATTACCGTGATGTCCAAGGGCACTTTCTCATCGATCTTCGTCCCAAGGTACTTTCTCATTGCGGTCCGGCTGCAGCAGGGGGCGGTCTCGAAAACAAAACGCGTAGATCGGCTTTCGTTCTTTGGAAGACCAGACGGCGGTCGAATCAAAGAAAAAAAAAAGAAATGAGTGAACGCAGCGAACACGAAGAAAACAACGGCAAAAAAAAAAAAAAAAAGAAGGCGCGCACAGCAGTCGGGATAGGGGGCCGTGGACGCCGAGGGGTTCGTTTTTTTTCTCTTTTGGCGGGCAGCAACGATCTCGCGGAAAGGGACCGTACAAAAATGCGCGAGTGGACGGAGGACCGGGAGGTCTGGGACGTAAAGGCGAAAGACGTCGTCGCGAACACACTCAAGAACGTCGAAGAGCCGCCGCGCAAAGTACGGACGCTCATACGGGCCCCGGGGGCAAGGCTCCGGACGACGACAGCTGCTGCAAAAAGACAACGACGCATTCTGGCCCTTCGCTACATCGATGAACTGGTCTGCTCGGCGCCGCGGTGCAATGTCAAAGCCTGCGCAGAACACTGCATCAATTGTCATTTTCCGTTCATTTTCCGCTGACGGCCCAGAATCCGCTGTAACCCCACACTGAGATGCCACCTTTGCGAAAGGTACACCTCATCCGAATGCTGTCACGGCTTGACAATTTCTGCTGCCACCGCACTCGAATCGTTTGAATGCGAACACTGCTCCGTTTACTCCCGTATCTGCGGGGGGTGAGACGACAACTACTACTACTGCTACTGCATAGTGCGTTGCTCAGGGTAGTCGAAGGCCTGACAATCACACTAATGCAACAAATTTACCTACTGCTACTGGCGGGCAGCAGGCCCCATGCACTGAGCTTAGCCGCCCTGAGGTACCAGAGAAAGCCTGCTACACGGGAGCCAAGCTTCACGTGTTCGGCGGTAATGCAGAGCCACGGGTTCTACGGGTCAAGTGTGCTACCGATTTGCCCCTGACTAAAGCATCAACCTTCGGGCTTGGCGCTTGCGCTGAACACAAGCTCGTCGAAGCGGTCAGCCACAGGGCAGAGCGGATGGGGTTGTAGCACTGTGCTGCCTCCGACTCAAGCTTTGCAAGCTGTGGTTGACTGTCACGTTCCTGGACCAGGAGCGGCCTTTTTTTCTTCTTCTTCTTCTGGCGGGCATCGCTCCAGCAAGAAGAAGAGCAGACCGTGCCCTGTGCGCCGAGGATTCGTGGGCTTTCAGCGTCGTAAGCTTCTCTTGTTGGCTGCGCAGTGCACGTTTCTAACACTTTTAGGGCTGATGCAGGGGGGGGTGTGAGAGTTGATGATACATGTCGATGCGATGAGTAGATTTTGTAAGAAAACAAAGACGTGCGAAAAGAAGAGACGTCCCCTCACGTCGTTGTCCTCACACCTAGCTACTAACAACCCAAGTTAACGCTGCTTCTGCTGGTGCTGGCAGTGGTTGGTGTACCCATCGCTATGCCTACAGAGCCCCGCAGCGGTCATGGAGTTTGAGGCGCACGGTACACGATCGGACTCGGTAGGCTCGTTTGTTTGCAGCTAACAATTGCTGCGAAACAAGGTAACCGAAATGAGCCGGTCCATCCCCTTTTGATAGACCGTGATAGACCGGAGAATACAGCACCGGGCAATTCGATGCAG
This sequence comes from Diplonema papillatum, assembly GCA_030068145.1. NCBI lineage: Eukaryota > Euglenozoa > Diplonemea > Diplonemida > Diplonemidae > Diplonema > Diplonema papillatum. Next base: position 74,400 of record JAPJBO010000081.1, on the reverse strand, counting down.
CTCTAGGGACTAGGGATGGACCTGATAGACCGTGGTGGACCGTGATTCACTGTGATAAACAGCGGCAGGCACTTCGATGCAGTTTCAAGAGATAGGGACGGGCCGCGCCCTCGTGGTCGTCGCCCCGGGCTTCGAGTTGCGGGCCATCCTTCCGTCGACGGCCTGTTTTCCGCTTCCTTCTCCTCCTTTTCTCTTTTCACGTCCTCTCTGCCTTCGGGTCGGCATGCTCTGCCTTCGGTGCCTTCGCGCCGGCTGCCTCGGTTTTCTTTGCCGCCGGCGGTGGGCAGTCAGGGTGGCGCGTCTTGCCTCCGGACCTGATGACGGGGTGTGCGTTATTTTACGTAGGTACATCCTCTGAAGGGTAACCCCAGGATGTGTATGTAGGTACATACACTACCCGTTACTGCGCGAGATACGTGGTGCCAGTTTAGGGACTCTGTCTCATTTTCACGAAGCTGGTGCTTTTTTTAGTACTAACAATCTTGTGGGTTGCCCTTCAATATATTGCACAGGCTAAAAAGACGTAGGCAGCGTGTTTTGGTGGTTGATCAGAATTCCTTACCTGAATACACACAGGGTAAATGCAAGTGGGAAAACGTTCAACCGGCACGCACAAACAAAACGAAGCGCCTGTCTTTTTTGTGTTGTGCTGACCATCGGACGTGCGCGCCGATTGGCATTATCGTTCGACCTTTTTTTCCGGCATTTATTGCGGCTTACTGTAGAGGCTCGGTGTTGTAGGGTCTCCGGTTGACCATTGAGGCTGGGAGGCGGGTAGTATGAGGGATGTAAGCATGATTACGAAGAAATTCGCTTTGAACTTAGTCTTGCCCCCCCCCTGTTGAGCAGGGGTTGCCATGCAGCTCGTATCGGTCTGTGGTCTACAAACGGGATTAAAGGGGGACGGGTTTGTGCTAACTGGAAGGGTGGGGAGGAGTCGATCGACAGGCGAAGCGGGGTGGCGTCAGACACTCCTCCGGCATTCAAAAGAGAGTAATTGCGATCATCGGTCCTCTTCAAGATAGGCTAATGCAAACTCGAGCCTAGCCTGTGAAGCTCAGCTGAGAGCAACGACGAGCCCTCGCTCGCCTGATGAAAAGAGTGCTCGGCTACATACCACACCAACGGCTTCTTTGCCATGAAGTCCTGCAGGATCGCTTCAGTAACAAGCTTGCGCGCTTCTTGATGGCCGACAACGATCGGCGTGATGGTCTCAACGAGTATCTTCTTAATCTCACCCGTGAGCATTCTACCAGCAGAGTAGTCCTGCAAGCGTTGGTTTGGATACCGATAGCGGTGTGTGCGGTTTTCTTTTAAGAGTTGATGTTCGCTTGATGTACTCTTCCCATTTAGAGTGCAAGTTCGCTCAGGGATTCGGGTTTGTATTACAATTGTTTAGCGAGTCATTCATTGGGGCTCTTGTTGGGTTTGGTGGTGTGACCTGCTGGGCTAGCCCGTTGCTCTCACCATTCAGCGGCTATCTCGGGGGGTTACCCCATCGTGCAACTCGTTTAGTTTTCGTTCTTTCAGGCGTTCATTTTATTGGTCAGTCAAGATCGTCAACGAGTGAAGCGCGCAAAGCATTCTCTTGTTGCGCTAGGACGCCTCGTCGCATTCATTCAAATTTGTTTCCCCTCTCTACCAAGTTCTTCTTCATGTTTCCGAATTGAAGATTTAAGCTGAAAATTAGGACCGGGGGCCGGAACTCGCAATCGCGCATACCTTGCGGATCTGCTCCAATCTTTCGTCGTCGTGCAGGAAGAAGGTCAACCACTGGAAAGCGACATCCACATCGCAGTTGCCGCCGTTTGCCATGTGTTCCTCTATGGTCGCGCCTCCGCCGCTGAAAGCGTGCTTGTTGATCTTGTCCTTGATCTTCTTCGGGGTGTCTGTCAGGAAAATCGCGCTGGAATCAATCGACGCCGACATCTTCGTCTTCGGGCCTTGCAGGGCAGGGAAGAAGGTGGAGTGGATGAGGGCAGGCTTGAGGTACCCGAGACGCGGGGCGACGTCCCTGGTCATGCGGAAGTACGGGTCTTGGTCGATGGCCTGGGGGATTAGGCAGAACACATTCTTGCCGGGCGGGAATATGTGAGGGAACGCACTCGAAAACGAAGGCGCCGCCTGCACGGGTGGGAACCCCCACTTGCCTACGTTGTCACTCATCGTGAACCCGAAGCAGCCCTTCACTTGGTTCCCCGTCACCGCCTTCGAGATCTTCGCGATGACCCTGTACATGTCGCCGTAGTACTCGAAGTTCCTGAAAATGAACGTTTTCTTCGCGTCGAAGCCGAGGGCGATGATGTCCTTGATGTTCTCCACGGCCATTCGCTCGACTCCTTCGACGGTGAGGTCCTTCCAGTAGAACTTCTCATCGTCCGTCAGCTGGATGACGAGTGGCACGTCGAAGGTTTCCTGCAACCACTTCGTGAACATGAACGGAATCAAATGTCCCATGTGCATCGCCTCGCTGGACGGACCCCGGCCGGTGTACAAGTAGAACGACTTCCCCTCCTCGTACATGGTGAGCACCTTGGCCAGGTCTCTGTGGGAAAAGAAGATCCCGCGCCGCAACCACGGGTGCGGCTTTTTCCCGGTGAGCTTCTCCATGCGGTCCAAGAGCTTCTGGTCGATCTTCTGGCAGCCGAACTGCTCGATCAGCTTGTCGTAGTCGATTCCTTTGCTCCCGCTCGCCACGGTCCAAGGGTCGACCTTCTGCTCGCCCTCCAGCGCCGCCAGCGCCGCCTGCTTCGCTTCCACTTGGGCGGTCAGCTTTTCCAGCTCTGCTTCAATGGTGTCCATCTGCTGCCGGACGGACGGGTCCATTTTCACTTCGACTGCCGTCATCTTTTATGTTGATTCCCTCCCCCTCCCTTACCCCACGTATATCTAGGCTGTTTCGTGCTTCCAGAAGCCTGCGTTTTTTGAGTCTCCCGGTGGACCGGCGGGAGTTGATACTCGTTTCGTTGGATTTCTGATTGAACAAAACTTGGGTTGTGCGGGCTTTGCACGCCTTCGATTGGCGTCATCACAGCAGCAACCCGAACTGCAGCAGAGGCGGGAGTTCAAAGGTGCAGGAGCGGGCTCAGCCCTCTTGTTAAGGATCAGCCACGTCGGCCGGATGGCCGGATAAATGAGTCCGTCAGCCGGCTGATGGATGGATGGATGGTTCGTAACAAGATGCCTGGGCGGGCTGCATGATCAACATTGCGTAGGTTGTGCATGCGCAGGTTGCCGAGCGCGCACCTTAACCGCTCGACGTCAAGACACTCCCTTTTGAAAGCAATGCAATGCGCGCGTGTTGTACTGCCATCCTGGCCAAGGGTGGCGGGCGAGTCGCCCCGACTCGTCTTCACTCGCCCTTACTCGTCTTCACTCGCCCTTACTCGTCTTCACTCGCCCTTACTCGTCTTCACTCGCCCTTACTCGTCTTCACTCGCCCTTACTCGTCTTCACTCGCCCTTACTCGTCTTCACTCGCCCTTACTCGTCTTCACTCGCCCTTACTCGTCTTCACTCGCCCTTACTCGTCTTCACTCGCCCTTACTCGTCTTCACTCGCCCTTACTCGTCTTCACTCGCCCTTACTCGTCTTCACTCGCCCTTACTCGTCTTCACTCGCCCTAACTCGCCCTCACTCGTCTTCACTCGCCCTTACTCGTCTTCACTCGCCCTCAGTACCATGCAGGGTCAAAATTTTGTGCCTTTTCCGACCCACTCAGGTACAGGTGGGGTTCAACCACAAAAATCAGGGCCGCCAATGAAAACCCCCATTTTGGTGGAGAAATACGTTTGGATGCACACCTATGCGGGCAGTTTCGTCGAGCAGGACTTCCGCTTCCTTTCTACACCGACCGGTTCGGGCAGGGAGTCTGCTAAGTTCGAAGGCAAAGGAAAGCAACTGGATTGTAGGCGCCGAAGAGAGGCAAAAAGCAAGCAAGTGGAAGGGTCGAGGGGAGGAGGGGAGGTGAGGAAAAAGACAGGCGCTTCGTTTAATTTGCGCGCGCGGGTTTGATCGATTTCCCCACTTGTAATAGGGAATATCAATTCTGATCAACCCCCAAAACGCATTGTAACTACTTTTCTTTCGGCCTTCACAGTACATTGAAGGGCAACCCGTAGCGATTGTTAGTACTACGAATAGGAAATATTCAGGCAGAGCATCACGGTCTCCTTTGGGGGCGGTTTCGAGATACCGCACCTAGACTAGAATTCCAGTGGAAGATGAACCTTCTGTTTCTGGCGGCCTCCTCGAGTATTGCCCAGAAATACAGTTTCATAGGGTACACGTTTCCATGCACCTGACGCAACAAGAGCACGGTATCCGCGATATACCGTGAAAGTTGAGCAGCTGCAGCGATGGCTTGCATTAGTCACTACCTCTTTGATCGTACCGTGTCGTGCTTCTGGCGTTTGCATTCGTTCGAATCATCGTCTTCGGGCGGTCGCTTTGCATCCTTTCCCTTCCTCGCCGGTGGGCATGCTCCTGCGACCCCTGCCTTCGCTTTCACGGGCGGCGCCTGACGCTTCTTCTTCCGTTGGGGGGGTCGTGTTTTGTCGTCGCCATGAAAATCTGGAAGTAGTAAGAATTCGTGGCGGTGGCCTGCGGTAGCCACCCAGATGACTCCTTCTCCGTTCGCACCGTGGAAGCAGCGCCCGGGGCTGCTCTAAACAAATCTCAAGAGGCGGCTGCTTTTAAGCTTTCGCCTTGCGAATGTACTCCTTCTGAACCCATAATATTTGACTTCTCGTTCGGGGAGTGCCGTTGGAGCCAAAAAGACACCCCTCGACTGAATAATAAAGCATGGAGAACTCGGACCGGGGGCAGCCGACCCACGTGGTTTAAAAGGAAGCTCGTTGCTTACATCCGGTCGAAGGGGAAGCATCGATTGTATTTGTATTGAATGTATTCGGGCAGGAAACTTACGAAGTCTTACGGTTTCGGCAGAACGCTGCTGATGTTCGATGCCATGTCAAGAGAGAGGGGGGCTGAACAAAATAATGTTGTTTGTGCACACCAGCGAACTCAAAAGTTCGCGCGCCGGTTGGCAGAAAGGCAGAAACAGCTGCGTACTCGGACCAGGGAGCGTAGACAGTGTGTCGACGTTCCCCGGGCCCAATGTGGAAAGTTTCAGGTGCGCGAGGCGGCACTGTGGCTGGCACACTACCTTTGAAACACCCGATGTCAAAAGACTGCGACCGTTGCTCCTTCTTCTTCCGACCCACCTCGTTCAGCCGCGTATAGTACGTACACCAAAAACGTGAAAGCCCACCGATGCGAAAGACGTATCGACCGGATGATGCCGATACACCTGTGTCTGACGCCTGTGGGTGACACGGCGGCTGAGCGGCGGACGGAGAAAAGGAAGTTTGCGTGTCGGCAGGTAAAAGCGTCATGAATTAGGGGGGAAAATCTTAGTTTAATGTTCAGGCAGGACACTGCCTCTCATGCATGTTTGATGCTAGCATCAAGCCTTCTTCGAAGAAAGTGTAAAATAGAGCAGGGAGTGTAATACTCCGCAGATAGGGTATGAAACCTTGAGAGCCTAGTCCTCTTTTTTCTTTTTCACCGCGGTGTCGTCTCGGGTTTCGCTCGTGAACGCAGACCACTACGTACCAGAGAAAGCCTGCTACACGGGAGCCAAGCTTCACGTGTTCGGCGGTACTGCAGAGCCACGGGCCTACGGGTCAAGTGGCTGCCGATTTCCCAAACTACCTTGGGGCTTGACGCTCGCGCTGAACACAAGCTCGTCGAGACGGTCTCGTGAACGAAAGTTAGAGCTAATCAGTGGGTCCTTTGGACGGGGACTTTCGGTCCTGTTCCGATCACAACTTTCTGGTTTCATTGTTCGGGGGGAGGGATTGCAAGAATGTGCTTGTGTGGTTATGTGTTATGTGGTCAACGCACTGGCCCCATCTGACCGTGTTTCGGTCCTTTGAGCCACGGGCACACAAGGCGAGCCATCATCAGCGGCGCTGTTCTGCCAAAAAGAACAGAAGCTCTAGCTTTCTGAATCGATGGTTAGCAGCCACGTTTACCCAACCCAGTTTCGTCAACCTGGCCCGTAGGCTTATTCGTTGATAACCCCTCAGGGGATATCCCTGGTTCGGAGCAACTTGAAAAGGATCGTGCCGGCACGGAGTCGGCCTTCGGTGCTGGTACAAAGCGCCAGCGCTTCCAACACCGCACTTCTAGGATGGAAAAGGTCCGCAGAGTGAAAGTTATTGATTGTTTTCATTCCACGCAGTTCCTCTCAGAGTAAGATCCTTTTTTTTTTTTTGCGTGGAAGACAATACAGCGCGTTTTGGGCTGTTGTAGGCTCGCTTGCTGTCGTTTCGGTTTCTTTTTTCCCATCGTGAGCCGGTCCACCCCCGCGAATAGATTCCTGACAGTGGATTATCGTAATCGTAATATGAACTGAACTAAAGGTGGAACGGGTAAATGGCAGACCGGGTAAAACCTGGGACACCCAGGACCATTTTTGGGAACGGTTTTCCGATTACGGTAGTTTGGGTTAGGATGCTAAGAATCTGCGGCGATCTTTTTGCACGTGATGTGTCATGCTTTCGAATCTTCAGCTCGGTGCCCATGTTGTCTTCCGAGGTCGATCGTCCTCTTCGTCTCGCTCTCGACACCGGGTTTCGAAGTTCTGTGCTTTCCACTCCGCCTTCAGCTGCTTTCGGAAGACTGTGATGCCTGTGGTACCCTGTGATAGTTTGGGTTACAATGCAAAGAATCTGTGGCGATAATCTGCATCGCCGGCGTCGCGGTTATCGCTTCGCACGTGTCATGGTTTCGCCTCTTAAGCTCGTCTTGATCGTCGCGCTCAGACGCGCGTTTGGTGCCTCGCTTCTCCTTCGATTGCTCGTCCAGGTGCGTCGGTTGCCGCGTCGATACGGCGCTCGGGCGATGACCGTGTCGTCTTTTGGGGTGTTGCCGAGGTTGATCGTCGCGCTCAGGCGCGCGTTTGGTGCCGCGCTTCCCCTTCGATTGCTCGTCCAGGTGCATCGGTTGCGCGTCGATGGTTGCTTCCTGACGGCGGCGCTTGGGCGATGACCGTGTCGTCTTCCGCGGTGTTGCCGAGGTTGATCGTCGCTTCTTCGTCTTCGCTCTCGAGATTGGGGTTCGCTTCGTCCTCCTGTGATTGACAGCGTGCAACTCCATGCAGTTCCAGGGGATAGGGGTGGACCGGCTCCCATCGCCGCTTAAGTTAAAGCCTTAAGTTAACTCAATCTTCCGTGTGACCCGCAGGGGGCACGCATCTGCGCACGAGAACGTGGATACGACCACTGAAAGGAAGGAATGATTGATTGCGAGTGGAGCACCTTGGCGGCGCCGCTCATGCGTGTTCCTTATTCTCGCGTTCGAGAAGAGGGACAAAGCAGCAAGAGCGCGCATTTCCGGAGCCAGGGGTAGTTGCGCTGACAAACGAAACGGCTAAGCGAAAACCCTAGGTGTAAAAATCTTTCTCTGGAGGGCGCGCACACGGGAATAAATGAACAGAAATGCAACGTCCAGGCAGGTGCATACGTGCGTCCTATCTGCTGGCACGTGTTCATTCGTTGGTGATCCCGAGATTGGTGAAGAGCCCAACGCATTTTTTGATGGGCTTCGCTTAACTGTCTCACGTGCTTCAGCCGTTGTCTTTTTTTTGTCGAGTGAGAGTGTGAGAGGGAGGAGAAAGCAATGGGGGATTGCAAGAACGTGCTTGGAATGGACATGTGGGAAGGAATGGGAAGGGGATGAACCACCCTGTGTGGGTGCGGTGAGAGGGCTGTATCCGGTGAGCAATAGGTTCGAGCGATACTCTTTGCGCTTATGTGCGCTCGCCGCCCGCCCTTTTGCTGGAGAGGAAGGGTTCGCTTGAGAACTTTCTCTGTACGATGAAGTGGGCGAGCCGCAGCGGGAGGCTTCGCGGCCAGTTCACCGTGTACCTAAAACAAGGGCGCGGGTATGCTGACTTCTTCAGAGTGCGACTTCGCTTCTTTCTTCCGGTTCCGACGATCCCGGACTGGAGTGTACGCGATTGGATTTAACCGCGGGGGCACCAGACTTGACCAATTGTGCTCATGGACAGATTCAGATATCCACTGCTTCTAAAAGAGGCTAGTTCTCTTCGCTGCTTCAGCAGTGTTGCTATTGGGCAATTTGCGTATCTGCTGCCATCCTTAGATGTGGCAGCCGATTCTCATGCTCTCTCTCCAGAAAGGGCTAGCCCATTCTGATGGACAGCGATTCATTGGTCCGCAAATAGAGAGAGCTGGGCGGTGCCAGTCACCAACGAAACGCGGCCACTCGGACACATTGACTCAGCTCACTTACACAACGTGTCCGATTTTTTGACGTCGAGTGCCTCCGTGAATTCGCTTTCGGAATCTTCGCCCCTTCTTTAAACTACCGTGATTCCCAGTTAAATGGGGGCCAATACCTTTTGGGATGATCTCCTGATTGCTTCAGGCACAAAACCCCAAGGGATCTTGCCCTGTGGGATCCGTTGTGCATACTAGAATGCATTGACGCAGATTCGTTGCATTCCTCGTTGTTCCAGTGGCGCACCATCAGGGAATCACGGTAAATGAAGGCAAGCAGGGCGATGCAATTATTTGCCATAGATTCATCGCACGAAACTAGGTCCATCACCCCGGGGTTTGCATTTTTGAGCAGCTCCGCAGGTGCCGTGCATCGACCTCTCCTTGGGTGTATCCGCACGCGAAAACGGGTGCAGCTGGTGTATCCATTGGTTGAAAGGTTGTGTTGGAACTTTCGTACATTTCTTTCCCGGGCTCGAGCTTTGAGTGCATGAAGCCCCCCCCCCCCCGAGTCCTCGCCGCCGCCGCAATGCGCAGTCTCAACCATGAGGTTTCTCCTTGTGCGACGAGCAATTTGGTGTCTTGTGTGGGCGCTAGCTTGTTTGAATATGAAGAAAAAAAAAAGAGGGTGAGAGGGGGGAGGAAGCGACCGCTTAACTTTTCAATGAACCAGACCCGCCAGCTCCGCTTCCGAGCTTGAACCTTCTCCATCCCAATACAATTTCTCGGGGGCCGGGCGGGTGAAAACAGTTCCAGCCGACCTTTTCCAACATCCGCCGTCCACTTTTTTAGAGTTAAAGTTCGCTTGAAAAAAACGGGGTTTTAGGGTCTCGGTGTGACCGTTTTTTAGTCCGAGAATGCACCCAGGGTACTTTGACCGTTTCAGCGAGAATCCGTTAGCCCAGCTTCTAAGCCTATCGTACTGTAGATCAGGTGGGGTGAAGTGGATAGGGGTCGGCTTTCGTTTTGGTATCAGGTTAGTCAACAAATGGTCCAGCACTGGGTGGCGTCGTGATCCCGGCTACCTCCACCGGAGTTGACGTGCTGTGCCTGTCGTCTCCCGACGTTCACTCGATCTGGGTCATCAGGGGTTCGAACCGTCCCCCGATCGCTTGGGATTAGGCGCTTGCTTTTTTTGTTCGATTTTCCTCATTTTTTTTCAAGCGCGGCAGTCGGGCCGGGGGTTCCTAGAAGAATGGGGGAGTTTCGGGGCGGGCAACGGTCAGGCAATGATGGCTACTTTCGGCGGGAACGGCGGCTTCCTAAGCTTCTAAGTATTGCGACAATGGCCCGAGTGTTATCTTTTCACTCCTGATGACTGTCGAATCGAGCTTTCGACACACCGCCAAAAGCTGACAGGCCAGCAGCTCTCGCGGGCTTGCAACGACATGAAGTCGTGTGCATCACTCGACTGGCGTGCTTTATCCACACGGGACACCGCTGCTATTGCTAGCGTTGGCTCCTCCTACTACTGTACTACTAACTATAGCAGTGTGTTGCAATGCGTTGCTAACGCTAAAACAGGAGGCCCTTCAAAACGTTTTCCACAAGGGAACTGCCCTAGGACCCGTAGCCAGCCTCAAAACCCGGATAGCCTACTAGGAAACCCCGCTTCGTGCACATGCTTAGATCCATACTTTGTTGTGCTCTTCTCGACGCGGGCGTTGCCATCCCACGTGCGAAATAGAGCGCTTCCGGTACCTCTCGGGTTAACGTTTTCGACGGTTTCAGGACAACCGGTAACTTTCCGGCTTGCGACGTCACTTTTCCTCCGTATTCGGCGAGTTCCATGAAAGTACACGGCCTTCTCCTGATCGTCACAACCGATTCATGTCTTCCAAAAATACCCCTGAACAACGAGTCTCAAAAAAAAAAAAAAAGGGGAAACAGAATACAATAGAACAAGGCACATCTCCGTTGGCCAAAGCGACAATCTCTGCAGCTGCCTACGCTTATGGACAGACACACCCGACAGCGCCTTTCCAATCACACTTTGTACCGTCTTCGCAAGCAAGCTCGCTACAATCATCCGCTGTACTGGCACGAGCGCAATTCGAATCACATTTGCATTTCGTTTCGTCCCATTTACACCTGGCATCTTCATCTTCGGGGCAGCTGAACTCTTCGCAGAACTCTTTCGGAATCGATGTGCACTTGTCTGCACAGCGGCACTCCTTCTTCGGCGAGTCCCACAGGCACTTCCGGCCTTCGACATCCGGGCACTCCTGCGAACATTCTTCTTCCGAAAACATTTCACATCGTTTCTCTGGTGCCGGCGTGGTCGGGTCGCAGTGGCACTTCTGTTCGTCGTTCCACAAGCATTTCCTGCCTTCGACGTCTGGGCATTGTCCTTTGCATTCGTCCTGAGAAAGCTCTTCACATCTCTTCGGTGGCGGCGACGGTGTACGAGGTGCCGGAGTGTTCGGGTCACAGTGGCACTTCTGTTCGTTGTTCCACAAGCATTTCCTGCCTTCGACGTCTGGGCATTGTCCTTGGCATTCGTCCTGAGAAAAGTCTTCACATCTCTTCGGAGGCGGCGACGGTGTACGGGGTGCCAGAGTGTTCGGGTCACAGTGGCACTTCTGTTCGTCGTTCCACAAGCATTTCCTGCCTTCGACGTCTGGGCATTGTCCTTGGCATTCGTCCTGAGAAAAGTCTTCACATCTCTTCGGAGGCGGCGACGGTGTACGGGGTGCCAGAGTGTTCGGGTCACAGTGGCACTTCTGTTCGTCGTTCCACAAGCATTTCCTGCCTTCGACGTCTGGGCATTGTCCTTGGCATTCGTCCTGAGAAAAGTCTTCACATCTCTTCGGAGGCGGCGACGGTGTACGGGGTGCCAGAGTGTTCGGGTCACAGTGGCACTTCTGTTCGTTGTTCCACAAGCATTTCCTGCCTTCGACGTCTGGGCATTGTCCTTGGCATTCGTCCTGAGAAAAGTCTTCACATCTCTTCGGAGGTGGCGACGGTGTACGGGGTGCCAGAGTGTTCGGGTCACAGTGGCACTTCTGTTCGTCGTTCCACAAGCATTTCCTGCCTTCGACGTCTGGGCATTGTCCTTGGCATTCGTCCTGAGAAAAGTCTTCACATCTCTTCGGAGGCGGCGACGGTGTACGGGGTGCCAGAGTGTTCGGGTCACAGTGGCACTTCTGTTCGTCGTTCCACAAGCATTTCCTGCCTTCGACGTCTGGGCATTGTCCTTGGCATTCGTCCTGAGAAAAGTCTTCACATCTCTTCGGAGGCGGCGACGGTGTACGGGGTGCCAGAGTGTTCGGGTCACAGTGGCACTTCTGTTCGTCGTTCCACAAGCATTTCCTGCCTTCGACGTCTGGGCATTGTCCTTGGCATTCGTCCTGAGAAAAGTCTTCACATCTCTTCGGAGGCGGCGACGGTGTACGGGGTGCCAGAGTGTTCGGGTCACAGTGGCACTTCTGTTCGTCGTTCCACAAGCATTTCCTGCCTTCGACGTCTGGGCATTGTCCTTGGCATTCGTCCTGAGAAAAGTCTTCACATCTCTTCGGAGGCGGCGACGGTGTACGGGGTGCCGGAGTGTTCGGGTCACAGTGGCACTTCTGTTCGTCGTTCCACAAGCATTTCCTGCCTTCGACGTCTGGGCATTGTCCTTGGCATTCGTCCTGAGAAAAGTCTTCACATCTCTTCGGAGGCGGCGACGGTGTACGAGGTGCCGGAGTGTTCGGGTCACAGTGGCACTTCTGTTCGTCGTTCCACAAGCATTTCCTGCCTTCGACGTCTGGGCATTGTCCTTGGCATTCGTCCTGAGAAAAGTCTTCACATCTCTTCGGAGGCGGCGACGGTGTACGGGGTGCCAGAGTGTTCGGGTCACAGTGGCACTTCTGTTCGTTGCTCCACAAGCATTTCCTGCCTTCGACGTCTGGGCATTGTCCTTGGCATTCGTCCTGAGAAAAGTCTTCACATCTCTTCGGAGGTGGCGACGGTGTACGGGGTGCCAGAGTGTTCGGGTCACAGTGGCACTTCTGTTCGTCGTTCCACAAGCATTTCCTGCCTTCGACGTCTGGGCATTGTCCTTGGCATTCGTCCTGAGAAAAGTCTTCACATCTCTTCGGAGGCGGCGACGGTGTACGGGGTGCCAGAGTGTTCGGGTCACAGTGGCACTTCTGTTCGTCGTTCCACAAGCATTTCCTGCCTTCGACGTCTGGGCATTGTCCTTGGCATTCGTCCTGAGAAAAGTCTTCACATCTCTTCGGAGGCGGCGACGGTGTACGGGGTGCCAGAGTGTTCGGGTCACAGTGGCACTTCTGTTCGTCGTTCCACAAGCATTTCCTGCCTTCGACGTCTGGGCATTGTCCTTGGCATTCGTCCTGAGAAAAGTCTTCACATCTCTTCGGAGGCGGCGACGGTGTACGGGGTGCCAGAGTGTTCGGGTCACAGTGGCACTTCTGTTCGTCGTTCCACAAGCATTTCCTGCCTTCGACGTCTGGGCATTGTCCTTGGCATTCGTCCTGAGAAAAGTCTTCACATCTCTTCGGAGGTGGCGACGGTGTACGGGGTGCCAGAGTGTTCGGGTCACAGTGGCACTTCTGTTCGTCGTTCCACAAGCATTTCCTGCCTTCGACGTCTGGGCATTGTCCTTGGCATTCGTCCTGAGAAAAGTCTTCACATCTCTTCGGAGGCGGCGACGGTGTACGGGGTGCCAGAGTGTTCGGGTCACAGTGGCACTTCTGTTCGTTGCTCCACAAGCATTTCCTGCCTTCGACGTCTGGGCATTGTCCTTGGCATTCGTCCTGAGAAAAGTCTTCACATCTCTTCGGAGGTGGCGACGGTGTACGGGGTGCCAGAGTGTTCGGGTCACAGTGGCACTTCTGTTCGTCGTTCCACAAGCATTTCCTGCCTTCGACGTCTGGGCATTGTCCTTGGCATTCGTCCTGAGAAAAGTCTTCACATCTCTTCGGAGGCGGCGACGGTGTACGGGGTGCCAGAGTGTTCGGGTCACAGTGGCACTTCTGTTCGTCGTTCCACAAGCATTTCCTGCCTTCGACGTCTGGGCATTGTCCTTGGCATTCGTCCTGAGAAAAGTCTTCACATCTCTTCGGAGGCGGCGACGGTGTACGAGGTGCCGGAGTGTTCGGGTCACAGTGGCACTTCTGTTCGTTGTTCCACAAGCATTTCCTGCCTTCGACGTCTGGGCATTGTCCTTGGCATTCGTCCTGAGAAAAGTCTTCACATCTCTTCGGAGGCGGCGACGGTGTACGAGGTGCCGGAGTGTTCGGGTCACAGTGGCACTTCTGTTCGTTGTTCCACAAGCATTTCCTGCCTTCGACGTCTGGGCATTGTCCTTGGCATTCGTCCTGAGAAAAGTCTTCACATCTCTTCGGAGGCGGCGACGGTGTACGGGGTGCCGGAGTGTTCGGGTCACAGTGGCACTTCTGTTCGTTGTTCCACAAGCATTTCCTGCCTTCGACGTCTGGGCATTGTCCTTGGCATTCGTCCTGAGAAAAGTCTTCACATCTCTTCGGAGGTGGCGACGGTGTACGGGGTGCCAGAGTGTTCGGGTCACAGTGGCACTTCTGTTCGTCGTTCCACAAGCATTTCCTGCCTTCGACGTCTGGGCATTGTCCTTGGCATTCGTCCTGAGAAAAGTCTTCACATCTCTTCGGAGGTGGCGACGGTGTACGGGGTGCCAGAGTGTTCGGGTCACAGTGGCACTTCTGTTCGTCGTTCCACAAGCATTTCCTGCCTTCGACGTCTGGGCATTGTCCTTGGCATTCGTCCTGAGAAAAGTCTTCACATCTCTTCGGAGGCGGCGACGGTGTACGGGGTGCCAGAGTGTTCGGGTCACAGTGGCACTTCTGTTCGTCGTTCCACAAGCATTTCCTGCCTTCGACGTCTGGGCATTGTCCTTGGCATTCGTCCTGAGAAAAGTCTTCACATCTCTTCGGAGGCGGCGACGGTGTACGGGGTGCCAGAGTGTTCGGGTCACAGTGGCATTTCTGTTCGTCGTTCCACAAGCACTTTCTGCCTTCGGCTTCCGGGCATTCTCCTTGGCATTCGTCCTGCGAAAGCTGCTCGCATCTCTTCGGAGGTGGCGACGGTGTACGAGGTGCTGGAGTGTTCGGGTCGCAGAAGCATTCTTCACCGTTCCACAAACACTTGCTACCAGCTTTTTCTGGACACTCCTGGGAGCATTCGTTTTTCGTGAAATCCGAACACGTCTCCGGGCAGATGCAAAGTTGAACGTCCTTCAGCCACTGGCAAATCTTGTCGGAGTTCTCGGGACACTTGGACTCGGAGCACTCATCCTGTGAAAGCATTGTGCAAGACTTGCCGCACTGGCACGTTTTTGTCGCTTTGTTCCACGCGCACTGCTCGTCGTTGTTTTCCGGACACTTAGAGGAGCAGTCGTCTTCTGAGAACATCGAGCAGGACTTCCCGCATTGGCAGATTGCCGAAACTTTGTTCCAGACGCACTCCTCGCCTTCGGCGTCAGGACACTCGTTGTTTGAGCATTTCTCTTCGGTGAGCATGGAGCACGTTCGCCCACACTGGCAAGCTTCGAGATTGGTGTTCCACGCGCAGGACCTTGTGTTGTCCTCAGGGCACCTTTCGATTACTGCGCACTCGTTGGCGGTACCGACATCGGAACACCGGTCCGGAGCCGCCATCGCGGCACTTATGGCCGCAAGCATGAGGGTTTTGAGCATGGTCGCTTCCTTTTTTGAGTGTTGGTTTGCACCCCTGTCGAATATTTCAGTGTGCAGCCACGAAAGCTGGCAGGTTTTTTCTGTCAGCCAGAAGACCAGGCGACGAATGGAAGGTGGCGGACGTATGGGACACAGATCATATTGATCAGGAGATCATGAGCACACAAAGGGTCATACTAGGGCTACCACAAGACGTACAGGCGAATGGAAGAAGGCGGACGTATGGGACACAGATCATATTGATCAGGAGATCATGAGCACACAAAGTGTCATGCTAGGGCTACCACAAGACGTACAGGCCCTCGTGGGCACACTGTGAACTGTGAACCTGCGTGACCGTACAGAAGCCTACTAAAAGTTTCTCGGCTACGCTGGAACCCGTTCGCTGGCGGCTTACGGCACGTTGTGCAACCAGGGCTTAAAAGAGGCGGGCAGTGTGATCGCCCTTCTCAAGAAGGCTCAGTTGCAGCCCCGGGATTTTGCAGACGAAACGAGGCACCCTTTTCAACTTCCGGCTTATCCGTGGATTGACAGTCATCATTGAGCGTCGATGTCAAATGTCAATGCTGGCTATAATGGGTCTGGAAGAACGATGTCGATCCGATACGCCGTACAACGTGTCGACTGCGATGCTCGTTCATCCCTACACTGGTGGTCCTTAAACAATGATACCGCGTCAACACCGAAGCAGCAGCACCGAGTTTCTCGTAGGTAGAAAGCTTTGTGTGGCAAAGATGGAGATAATTGACGCCACCTCCCCTTGCGTTCTTGCAGTCAATAGAAAGGAACCAAAAGTAAACGCCAAAGCACGAATTGTGAGCGGACATGAAAGCGAGTGGTACATGACAGTACAAGGTCCGGAGGCAAGGTCCGCAGATACATGCAAGATAGATCTACAAGGTGAAGGCCCGGCTTATATACGGGAAAGAAGGGGAGGAGGGAAGAAGGCGATAATAGAAACAAATTGCGGAGGCACTGCACTCTTGTGGAAACGGGCGTTGCTTCCTTACCAGCCAAGGTGGCTCAAGGGTGGCCGGTTGGCTTGCTGTATGCGGAGGGTCCGCATGGTGCGTATTATTATAATTCCGAGAGAGGCTAGAGGGAAAAACGATCACGACTCGGGCTTTTTTCGGATGAACGCTAACGCCTGCAACTAAGCGCCTGTACTGACGTAGCGTCTCTACAGTTCCTCAGTTAGGCGTTTGCAGAAAGGCTGCAGTCTTTCGCTGCCTTCAACTACAGAGCCCACGAAAGGCATTTCAACTACTCAATTCATGCGATGTGATCTGCCTTACGTTTTTGCCATACGTACTTCCCCAAACAGTGTCGACGGTCTTCGTAACAGGGTTGTTTTCGTAGTAGTAGGAGTAGTTGTAGTATGTGTCGTTTGCCGAAGCAGCCGGAGACAGCAGGCGCAGGGGGCAGGTCTTGCTTTACTTTTCTCTTCTTCATGGAGACCCGCCCCCGGCATCCCGACTGTCCAATCACTGTCGAGAAAGGTTTGCGCTATTGTGATGAGGTGGTTGGCCAGGCCCCACGAAGCCTTATACACAACACGGCTACAACACGAGGATGCAGCCCTGCATAGGCGTGCACTCAGCCATCAGGCCATTGGCTGCTTAGCACCCCCCGACCGGTCGATTTGCCACTTTTGTGGCCCTCTATTCGCCGGCGGTGCTGTCAGCACTTGTTCCGCGTCGCATCAAGTACATGATACTGGCGGTTGGGGGATCGGCGACCGCGACTCAATTAAGGTGCGGTCAACAGTGTCGCCACGTGAAGGCCCCCCCGTGACAGGTTGGTTTCGTAAAAACATTTCCGGAGTTGGGGCTTGCACTGATAAACGAAGCAACGGACGATCAGCATCAACTGACCAAAGGTGATGAAAATGACAAGGCAAAAGTTTCTTGTTCTACGCGTGTACAGGGTATAAACCTCTCTGGGGGGGTTTCCTGTATTAGCACTTTTTCGTTGGCTTCGTTTTCTCTTTCATGTGCAACCGTTGTTCCGGAAATGTTCCCGTCAGTACAGATGTACTATTAAGAAATTAAAACACCGGCCCATCGGACACGTGAACAAAGTCGAGGTTGTCATTCGCCATACAGCAGCCCGACGGAGCGCGACGCCATGTCAGAGTAGGCCACCGCGTCCTGGTGCATGCTGTCCTGCAGGGATGCGATCCCGGTGCCCAGTTGCTGCAGACGGAGGAGTAAGTTGTCATTGGGTGCCGAGACCAAAACGGGGTGCCGATGATGGTACGCGTGAGGGCCCGAGGCGAGCTCCGGATGCGGATTGGGCTCCGGCCTGTCGGCAGGGGTCGACACTTCGTGCGCAGATCCACCCAACGGCTCGTCGGGATCTGCGGATGTCTGCCGCGCATCTCCACAAGGGGCGAGTGTTTGGGACTGGGATGCCGGTTGCCCAGCGGAAGCGCGATTGTACGGAGTTGAGCAGGGGTCATGATGGCTTTGTAGAGCGGGTACTTGACTGAGAGGCACGGGTTGGCTAGTCGGGTTATGCTGTGTTGGAGCTTGGCTATGTTGTGTGGGTGGTGGGCTGTGCTGTGTGGGTGGTTGGCTGTGCTGTGTGGGTGGTTGACTGTGTTGGGTGGGTGGTTGGCTGTGCTGCGTGGGTTGAAAGGGTGGCTGGCTATGCTGCTGGGCTGATTGGCTGTGTTGGAGGGGTGCTTGGCTGTATTGTGCCGGAGCGTGGGTGTGGTGCGTCGGTGCTTGGCTCTGCGGTGGGTGTGCTTGACCGTACTGCGTAGGCGCTTGGCTGTGCTGGCTGAATTGTGCCGGAGCGTGTTGGCTATGCTGTGTGGATTGAGTCGGTTGGAAGGACCCCTGGGTATGCTGCTGGGGCGCTTGGCTGTGTTGTGTCGGAGCGTGGCTCTGCGGCGGGTGTGCTAGACCGTACTGTGTTGGCGCTTGGCTGTGCTGGCTGAATTGTGCCGGTTGGTGTTCGCCATGTGGCGTCGGCGCTTGGCTGTGTTGTGCCGGTTGAAAGGACGCCTGGGTCTGCTGTGGGGGCGCTTGGTACTGCTGCGGGGGCTGTTGAAAGGGTTGGCTGGGGTGCGGCTGCGCGTGGCTGTGAAGCGTCGGCGTCGGGTCGCCGTGGAGGAGGCCTTCGCTTCCGCGGGACGAAGCTTGGCTGTATCTGTCGTGAGCGGGCGTTCGACAGTGTGTGGGGGCTTCACCATAATGAGGAGTCGGTCCTTGCCCATTCGCAAGCGGGGGTGAATGGTTCTGTTGTAACTGTATCGGCATAGCTTCAGTGGAGTGATGCGGAGACGCTGGTGCGTATAGCTCTTGGGCGCGGCTGGGGATCCTGTCGTGTTGGCTGCCGGGGTCGGCGAAGGAGACGTGATCCAATGGGCGGGATGGCTGTTGGGTGAGGATGTCGGTTTCTTCTTTTACGACGTGCAACGCTTCGTACGTCGGCGTCGAGTAAGGAGCCGGCGGTTCGAACTCCGGCTGGTTGGCGACCGCTGGCATCGGGATGTTGGCCCCGGGAGTCGACAGCGGGCTCCGCTGGCTGCCTTGGCGCGACACCTGCGTGCCCGCCGCGCGGTACTCGCGGTCGCTCCCCACCAACGGGGGCGGCGGCGAGAACGGCAGCCGGTGCAGCTCTTCGGCGGCGGGGAGACGCGAGGTGCGGGGGGGGTCCCACAAGTCCGAATCCTGCCGCCTCACCGGCGTGTAGTACGCGGCGGCCCTGGTCTGCGCCTGGGCGAGTCTTTCCGCGAGTTTTCGGTTCTCTTCGAGCAGCTCAGCGACCCCCGCGTCTTCCTGGGCTCTCGTGGACGAGCTCGCAACGGGGCTGGCGGGTCGGTCGAGCACAGGAGCAAACGTGTCGGCGGCTGGGGTGACGATCGACCGGCCCGCGCTGCGGGGGCTGCCGCCGTACTGCGGGCTGGTCGACCGGCGGGTCGACCGCGGGACCTCGGACCCGAGCAGCAGGCGGACCGAGCCCTTCTCGAGCTTCACCCGCTGCCCCGTGGCCAGCTCGACGGTCACCTTCCCGGACGGGTGCTCGTGCAGGAGCAGCCCGCGCACCCCCGCGAAATTGCCTTCGAGCACGACGACCTCATCTCGCGCGCGCGGCAACGGCATTGGTCCCCCCTCCCTTGAACCCCGCACTACAGACAGTGAATGTGGGTCTAGAATCCTTCGGGTTTCTAGCTTGCTGGGCAGCTAAATACCTGCGCCCCTTTGCGCACAGAATTGTTATCCTCCACCCTTTCCCCCTTGAACCCCACGCCACACACAGTGAATGGGGGTCTTAACCCGTCGATTTGCTGAAGGCATCTAGTTTGCTAGCGGGCGTACTGCCGGGCTGATCAACCGGCGGGTCGACCGCGGGACCTCGGACCCGAGCAGCAGGCGGACCGAGCCCTTCTCGAGCTTCACCAGCTGCCCCGTGGCCAGCTCGACGGTCACCTTCCCGGACGGGTGCTCGTGCAGGAGCAGCCCGCGCACCCCCGCGAAATTGCCTTCGAGCACGACGACCTCATCTCGCGCGCGCGGCAACGGCATTTGTCCCTCCCTCCCCCTCCCTTGAACCCCGCACTACAAGCATGAATGTGGGTCTAAAATCCTTCGGTTTGTGAGCCTTGCTGGGGGGCCAAATATCTGCGCCCCTTTGCGCACAGAATTGATATCCTCCACCCTTTCCCCCTTGAACCCCACGCCACACACAGTGAATGGGGGTTTGCTAGGGGGCGTACTGCCGGGCTGATCAACCGGCGGGCTTCTCGAGCTTCACCCGCTGCCCCGTGGCCAGCTCGACGGTCACCTTCCCGGACGGGTGCTCGTGCAGGAGCAGCCCGCGCACCTCAGCGAAATTGCCTTCGAGCACGACGACCTCATCTCGCGCGCGCGGCAACGGCATTAGTCCCTCCCTCCCCCTCCCTTGAACCCCGCACTACAAACATGAATGTGGGTCTAAAATCCTTCGGTTTGTGAGCTTTGCTGGGGGGCCAAATATCTGCGCCCCTTTGCGCACAGAATTGTTATCCTCCACCCTTTCCCCCTTGAACCCCACGCCACACACAGTGAATGGGGTCTTAACCCGTCGATTTGCTGAAGGCATCTAGTTTGCTAGGGGGCGTACTGCCGGGCTGATCAACAGGCGGGTCGACCGGAACCGAGCAGCAGGCGGACCGAGCCCTTCTCGAGCTTCACCCGCTGCCCCTCGACGGTTACCTTCCCGGACGGGTGCTCGTGCAGGAGCAGCCCGCGCACCCCCGCGAAGTTGCCTTCGAGCACGACGACCTCATCTCGCGCGGCAGCGGCATTTGTCCCCCCTACCCTCGCATTGAACCTCGCACTACAGACAGTAGATGATGGTCTAAAATCCTTCAGGTTGTTGAAGGCATCTAGCTTGCGGGGGGGGGCATCCAGCGGGCTAATCAATTGCCTTACTGTAGTGCATAGCGGTCGTGTCTAACCCTTGTGGTTGACGCTCGTTTCATGCTGCGTAGCAGGAAAGATGGTTATCCTCCCATCCTTCGCCGACTCTAAGGTTCCAGGAGGTCAAACTGGGGGGGTACAGCGACACCCTTGGTCTCAGCCACACTTACACACGAGGCGGATCATCATCAGCGCTGGAACCTTAGTGCCGCACACGACAACGGAAACGGAAACCAGCGCACGAAGAGGTCCGCCTCTTTCAATGGGGGTTCTTTCTTTCTTACTTCTTCTTTTCCTCTTCTGAGCAGCTATAAGGCAAATTGTTAAGAATGGGACAAATCGGGGAAAAGGTAAAAAAAACGAGGGGGGGGAGCCGAAAAACACACGTAAAGCAAGAAAGAAAAGACGAAGAAGAAGAATGAACCAACAAAAAAAAAAAAAACGTACTTGGCGGACCCGTTTGGCCGGTTTGCAAGAGAGAGAGAGAAAGAGAGGCGCCGAGACGCGACGTGTTGCTTCTTCGGTCACGCCGGATCGACAAAACGCGCGTCGATACGTGGTTGCCCCGTTCTCTTTGCACATTTCTTTCTTCTCTCACCTAGCATCGCCGGGCTTCTGGTCGAATTGGAGGAAAGATCGAGTATACAAGTGCGAGCTTTTGCCTTCCATTGAAACAAGAGCATAGAGAAAACGACGTCAAAAGAAAAGGACAAAAACAAAAAAAGGGAAGGGGAAGAAAAACGAACAACGTTATGCATTGCTTCTTTTGCTTTAAAAAAAGACTGGATATCAGTGCTCGCGTGAAAGACCGATCGGCCATGCGATGCGGATCCTTGGAAATTTGGCGGTCTACAGGAATGCCTAGCTCGCTCGCTTCCTGTGTTAGGCTCAGCGAAATCCCGAAAGGATATTGGCTCGCTCAGTATTTTCAAGCTTACATCAGAACCGCAGGGGTGAGGACTGGACTCGGATTGAAGTTGCGCTTTTTTCAACCCGGCGTGCGCCTCCGCGGAAGCAGGGGTGGCACCTGTCCGCCAGGAGACGATCCATCCACATCATCCGGTGAAGATTCTGTGCCATCGTCACATGCAGGACGGGGGGCACAGTGTGCAGACCACCTCACGCGTCGGCAACCATCAGCATGCTGTGGTTCTACCATTTTTATCATCAAACATCGACCCCTGTAATGCCTACCGTAACTCTGGCGCCTCGCAGATGCTCGCCCCTGTCCAACTTCGGTGCTGAAACCGCGCGAGTGCTGAAGGTGGATGTGCAGAGAACGAACGATACGCAGCAGCGGCACGATTTCGTGGAACAGGGGTGAGTCGAGTGAAAACACGTCCGTAGAGTGCAGGACGCTCACATCTAAGGCCTGAAGGCCATGCCGCCTGGGTCAGTCTTCCTCTTCTGGAGCAGCTCCCCAGGATCACCTGCAGCACGTTTTCCCGCTGGCATCCTGACGAGTGGCAGTGGGAGGCACAAGAACCGGCAAAGGTGGTGCGGCCCAAAGCTGCTGAAAACCCGGGGCACACGATGCCGGGAGCACGGTTCTCTTTCGCCGCGTACGACTATAGGGGACTGACGACAGACCCGCCGCGCGTTATGTGAGTGCGTTTTCTCTTCTTCTTTTTGCTCTTTTGTCTGTTTCCTCGCATCTCGCACTGCTTCCAATGTTTTCAGGTTGTACGACAGCCATTGGCTATCCTACCCTCACAAGCAAATAGCTGCCCGGTGCTGGAAGGCCTTCGAGTATTCAGTGAAGTCGATGCCGCCCTTCGCGGAAAGCTGGTGCTTCTTCATGGTGGCGTCGACCAGCATGCCGACTGCTCCGTCCTGTGATTTTGGTTCAGTTTTCAAGCGGATACTCCGGCAGGTGTCTTTCGAAAGATAGCTAAGACCAGACTGTGTGCACTTGCCAATGAATACGCTACCTGATTACGTAGGACGCAAGTCAAGGCTGAGACACACAGTGCACAAGTCATTGAGATGCACAGTACACTAGCCCGTGCTGTAGACGCATGGTACACTGATCAGTGCCATGTGCACGAGACAAGCTTTTGGAACGCAGCTACGTTTTCAGAACGACAGACCCCCTTCTTCTTTTGACACAGCGGCGAAAAGGGGAGAATGGCCACATACGTCAAGAGTGAGGTAGTTGGACTCAAGGCACGACTTCAAGACGGTGAAGAGGTCGTCTCGGGAGATTTCACCGTCCTGGTCCACGTCGTAGATTTTGAACAGCAGGTTGAGCTTTTCCTCCTCGGTGATGGTCTTGTTCTTGTTTTGGTAGACGGAGAGAGAGATGACGAACTCCTTGAAGTCGACGTACCCGTCCGCATCCGCATCGAACATCCTGAAGAGACCGTTCACGAAGGCGCTGCTACCGTGGCTGGACAGCATCTCCTTGAACTCCTCCCGGTCAATCAGGCCGTCGTCCTTCTTTGAGGCAGCGAGCTTCTTGAAGTTGTCCTGCATGTTCCTGATCTCATCGGCGCTGAATGCGGTTTGCTGAGTCAGGTCCGCAACAACCTGCTCGTCCTCTGGGCTGTACACCGGCATGTCGATGACCCTTTTCTCTCGCTTATTTTTTTCTTTTTTCTCTTTCCTAGCAGGTAGTCAACTATAGTTGTAGGTTTGACCTGTGTTTCGCTTTCCTTCGACTCCATACAGGGGCTCGCGGGGTGCAGTACTCTGGCGTACTCTTACAGATGAGCATCTTCTTCTTGAGGAACGCTTTCAATGTGACCGTCCGCATCCACGACGATCCTGACTTGAGGAACGCTTTCAATGTGACCGTCCGCATCCACGACTATCCTGACTTGAGGAACGCTTTCAATGTGACCGTCCGCATCCACGACTATCCTGACGAGACCTTCGAACGAAGGCTCCGCTCCGGCTGGATAGCATCTGTCGTCCTTCACCATGAGGTTTCTGAATGCTGGAGGGAGGACGCCATTTGTAGAGTTAAAGTTCGCTTGAAACCGGGGTTTTAGGGTCTCCGTGTGACCGTTCAGACACTGAACGGGCTCTCGTAGAGCAAGAAATGTTATGATTTATGCAAGAGGAACCTCCCGGCTACAGGCTTTCCAAACGTGAAAAGCCGCCCGCGTTGGCGTTTTCAGTTCAATCAGGGACTTGGGGGAATCTCGATCGGCTATCCTCAGTGTTTGGGCATTGCAGTAGGACATTGCAGTCAGGCATTGCTGCTGTGCATTGCAGCTGCAGTTTTCGTTCAATGAGACTCCGGAAAACAAAATGTTTCCCCCGTAGTACAGACACCCTGTATGTAGATTCGTCAAGCCTCGCAGATTCCCTCGGAAAATCCGTGCCTGCAGCGGTTCGTTCCGAGTGAGCAGGATCAGCTCGCCACTGTTTGAGCAAGAACGCGGCCGCCACATGCTTTCGGACGTCGATACAACAGGAGCGGGTAAGCAGAGAAATCGATGGCCGCGAGGCATTGCGAGGGGAAGAGGTGAAGGCTGCTGACAACCGCGTTTGGAAAAACGTGTTGCTTGCCTTGCCCGGCAGGATGCTCTCCTTTTGGAGTGACTGAATAGTTCGCTTGAAACTTCGGGGTTCTGTGTCTTTCCGACAATCGGGCGTACAAATTTGGTGTCTTTGGACCTTGTGTTTGTTTGCGAAGTTCAGCTTGGTCAGCGGACCAGTTGAGAAATAGGAACCTCATTCCGAAGGCCATCGCAGTCTCAGACTCGGATGATCCTTGTTTTTGCTTGTGGCTCAGATCCATCAATGAGACGGAATCCCCGCCCACCATCCAGCTACGGAACGAACTCTTTGGCGGGCGCGTCCCCCCCAGGGTTTGGAAGCCACCCGGGCAGCGGTTCGGACCAGACGGGGTGCTCGGGGGCTGCCGGGCACGGGTCGCGTAGTAACAGGGCGCCGTCGGCGCGCTCGTTGAGGGTCGCGCCGCGCGCCGCTTCGGCGAGGACGGCGTACGCCTTGCCCCAGCGGCGCCCGGAAAAAGCCCGCCGCCACCGCCGCCGCGGCGCAACAGCGGCAGCAGCCCGCCGCCGCCACCCGCCCCTTCGTCGTGTACGCCACCATCCGCCCACACCGGCGGCCGCGGCAGGCCTCCCCACGGCGCCTCGCTTCCGACCGGCTTCCCGTCCTCCGCGCAAGGCGGCGGCAGCAGCTGAGGGAGGGGGACGGCGACCGCCGACGGCTTCCGCTGCTCCGGCTTCGGCGGCGGGCGCGCTGTGCAGCGACGACAGCCGCCGGCAGAGCGGCGTCGTTCAATACCCCTTCGATCCATGTGACCCCCTGGAAAACAGGATTACAAGAGTCAACTTGCAAGGGTGGCATCCAAACGATGCCAATTTTTCGTGTCGCTTTGATCCCGCCTATCGTCCAGCTACGGAACGAACTCTTTGGCGGGCGCGTCCCCCCCAGGGTTTGGAAGCCACCCGGGCAGCGGTTCGGAGCAGACGGGGTGCTCGGGGGCTGCCGGGCGCGGGTCGCGTAGTAACAGGGCGCCGTCGGCGCGCTCGTTGAGGGTCGCGCCGCGCGCCGCTTCGGCGAGGACGGCGTACGCCTTGCCCCAGCGGCGCCCGGAAAAAGCCCGCCGCCACCGCCGCCGCCGCGGCGCAACAGCGGCAGCAGCCCGCCGCCCTTCGTCGTGTACGCCACCATCCGCCCACACCGGCGGCCGCGGCGGGCCTCCCCGCGGCGCCTCGCTTCCGACCGGCTTCCCGTCCTCCGCGCAAGGCGGCGGCAGCAGCTGAGGGAGGGGGACGGCGACCGCCGACGGCTTCCGCTGCTCCGGCTTCGGCGGCGGGCGCGCTGTGCAGCGACGACAGCCGCCGGCAGAGCGGCGTCGTTCAATACCCCTTCGATCCATGTGACCCCCTGGAAAACAGGATTACAAGAGTCAACTTGCAAGGGTGGCATCCAAACGATGCCAATTTTTCGTGTCGCTTTGATCCCGCCTATCGTCCAGCTACGGAACGAACTCTTTGGCGGGCGCGTCCCCCCCAGGGTTTGGAAGCCACCCGGGCAGCGGTTCGGACCAGACGGGGTGCTCGGGGGCTGCCGGGCGTGGGTCGCGTAGTAACAGGGCGCCGTCGGCGCGCTCGTTGAGGGTCGCGCCGCGCGCCGCTTCGGCGAGGACGGCGTACGCCTTGCCCCAGCGGCGCCCGGAAAAAGCCCGCCGCCGCCGCCGCCGCCGCCGCCGCGCGGCGCAACAGCGGCAGCAGCCCGCCGCCGCCTCCCGCCCCTTCGTCGTGTACGCCACCATCCGCCCACACCGGCGGCCGCGGCGGGCCTCCCCGCGGCGCCTCGCTTCCGACCGGCTTCCCGTCCTCCGCGCAAGGCGGCGGCAGCAGCGGAGAGAGCGGACAACAGGAATACAAGAGTCAACTGCTGCAAGGGTGGCATCCAAACGCCAATTTTCGTGTCGCTTGATCCCGTCTATCGTCCAGCTACGAGCACGATTTGATACCACGTGGGCACGAACGTTCTATCCGCAAGTGCGTGGCGTGACGGGGTCGTCTGAATGTCGCCCGTCTGGGTTCGAGGCTGCGCACGCTCTCGAACTTGAGGAGCACGGCATCGCCCAACGCAGCAGCGAGCCCGGAGGCCCTCTTAATGTGCCCTTCACCGTCGTGGAGGAAAAAGAGGGCAAGCTGGGACTACGGAACGAACTCTTTGGCGGGCGCGTCCCCCCCAGGGTTTGGAAGCCACCCGGGCAGCGGTTCGGACCAAACGGGGTGCTCGGGGGCTGCCGGGCACGGGTCGCGTAGTAACAGGGCGCCGTCGGCGCGCTCGTTGAGGGTCGCGCCTCGCGTCGCTTTGGCGAGGACGGCATACGCCTTGTCCCAGCGGCGCCCGGAAAAAAGGCCGCCGCCGCCGCGGCGCAACAGCGGCGGCAGCCCGCCGCCGCCTCGCGCCGCCTCGTCGCGTACGCCACCATCCGCCCACACCGGCGGGCCTCCCCGCGGCGCGTCACTTCCGACCGGCTTCCCGTCCTCCGCGCAAGGCGGCGGCAGCAGTGGAGGGAGGGGGACGGCGACCGCCGACGGCTTCCGCTGCTTCGGCTTCGGCGGCGTGTCGAACGCGACAGGCGCGCCGCCCCCAGCGTGCACCGACGACAACCGCCGGCAAAGCGGCGTCGACGGCAGCTGGAAGGACGTGCTCCCGTACGCGAACGACTGCGCCGGACTGTTCGGCGCCGCGTCCGTGAAGTGCGTCGTGAGGGTCAGCGCCGTCGAAGCCGACGGGACCCGCGGGCTCGGTTTCGGAGTCGTCTGCGGCTGCTGCTGCTGCTGCTGCTGATGTTGGTGGTGGTGGTGGTGGTGGTGGTGGTGGTGGTGGTGGTGGTGGTGGTGGTGGTGGTACTCGAGGGCCTTCGGCGCGCCGGCGCGTCCTTTGGTGGCCGAAGGGTGGAGGTGGGTCGCGATCGGGTGCATCCTTTTGACCAGCTCGTCGCCGGCCGCGACCGCTGAAACCGCGCAGCCGGACTCTGTGACCCGGACGCACCACAACGGGCCACGCACGGCGGTGGACGCGAACGTGGCGACAGGCACTCCGTTGGTCCTGTGCAGGTTCACCGTGCAGCCCCGGTCGATCGACACCACGACCCGCGCCTCCTCCACCAACGCGATGCCGGCGACCCCCAGGGCCTCCCGCGGAAACGACCTGAAGCACAGCAGCAGCCGCACCTCGACCCTCCCCTGCGCCTCGGCCTGCCTCCGCTGCGCCCGCGGACTGCCCCCGCGCGTCCGCCCGGCGCGGGCAGGGCTGTTCGGGGAACACGGCGGCGGCGGGCGAGTGGAAGGGGAAGACGGAGGCGAGGCCGCCGGCGAGCCCGGCCAGAGTCGATCCGGGTTGAATGAGGATGCGGCGGTGCAAGGATCCCTTCCTCGATCGACGCTCTGCTTGGAATCCTGGTTCCGAGAACGAGCGTCGCATGCATTCTTCTGGGGTTGAACCGCAGGGTTTGTCGAAATTGGGTGGGGTTTGGCCAATGGATCTTGAACGAGAGCGACCGACGATTTACACGGCTCGCACCGGGCCCCGGCGGCTGCGTGAGGAGGCGGCGAGGCCTCGACTTCGAAGAGAGAGACGTACCCGTTCAAGTCGCCGACGGCGAGGCGGGTGGCGGCGGCGTCGGATTCGGCGGCGCACAGCGCCGTGACGGGCGGCGCGTACCCTGCAAGCAGCCCGCTACGCGTGAGCAGCGCGTTGCCGGCCGACGGCCGCTGCCCCGGCTCGCCGTATTCGGCGGGGGCCGGCGCGAACGCGGCCGCGAACGCCGCCAGCAGCCCGCCGCCGGCCCGCTGCCACAGCACCACCCTCCCCGGTTCGTCGCACACGGTGGTGAACAATCCGATCTGGCTGCTCGATTCGACGCGGCACGCGGGCGGCGAACACCGCAAGAGGACGCCGAGACACGCCTTGTCCTGCGGCGTGATGACGAACGGCGCCGCCCCCACCGCCCGCCAATGCCGCCTGCGGACGCGACGCCGCAGCGACACGAGGAGCAGAACCGCGGTGGCCACTTTCCAAGGCCGCCCCTGCCGAGCACCCACCGATGCCTGCCGCATCCCAAGCGCGAGGCCTGCCGGGAGCCGCTGCGAGAGCAGCGCCGGGGGCGGGTCGAGCCTGAGCACCAAGCCACCTGCGGAGAGGGACGGCGCGCGGGCGCAGCCGGGCGGAGGCTCGTCGAGGGTGAACTCGACGAGCGCCCGCCGGTCGGTGACTGCCCACAGCACGCCGGGGTGGCACCCGCGGTGCAGCTGCACGACGCCGCCGTGCTCCGGCGGCGCTTCAACCTCGAAGGCGACCGGCAGCACCGGGAGTGCCGCCGGCGGCGCTTCGTCTTCGACGGGCGCGCTGCGGGCCTCCTGCCACAGCAGCACCCTGCCTTCGCCGCGCTCCGCCGCCGCGACCCACGCGCCTCCGGGCGCTGCTGCGTGGAAGCTCACGGCGCCGGCCACCCAACGGCGGCCCGCAGTGCAATAGTCCCGGAGCTTCAGCCCGGAGACGTAGTCCCACAGAGACACCTCCGATTCCGTCGCGCCGGCACACGGGAACTCGACAACAGCGATAACGCCGCGGGTGGAGGAACAGTGCAGGGACAACGACGCGATGCAACTACCGGGCTGCGACGACAGCACCACGGAGGACACGGCGCACCCTGACATCATATCCCACGCGGTGAGAGTGGCGCTTGGTGTGGCCGTGCTGATGATGTGCCGGAGGGCCGGGTTGTAGAGCAATACAGCGGCCGGAATAACCGGCGGGGGAGCGGGCGGCGCCCGCCTCGACGACAATCGAGCGACGGACGACCGGCACGACCACACGTCCCCCCCGTCGGCGCGCGGCAGCAGCGGGGAGAGACACCCCGGCCTCCCGGCAGGCGCGAAGAGGTGCGGCGACCGGGGCGCAGGCGACGTGGGGGTGGGGCGGCGTGCGTGGGGCGCCGGGTCCGGGCGGGCTGCTGGGAAGGCGACCGGCTTGCCGCAGCCGACGACGACGCGGCGCCGGCGGGCGTCGAACGCGAGGGCCGCGAAGCCGGCGGCGCGGGGCTGCTTGTCGGCGAGCGTCTGCACGCACGTCAGGTTCGCGGCCTCCCACACCTTGACGGTCCGGTCGGCGCCGGAGACCGTCACCAGATACGGCCGCTCGGTGTCGTCTGGGCCCAAGCAGGCGTCTATCCACACGGAACCCGTGACGACTTCTTTATGCTCGACAGTGGCGTGCAGTGTGCTGTTCGATCCGGTCGTCGTCACGAAGCTCTTCGAGCACCCCGTTACCGAGCAGGCCATCTGCAGCGTCCGCGACACGTCGAGCGAGAGGACACCTCCCCTCTCGCCCTTCCCGAGGCTCACCGTCGTGATCACCACGCGGCGTTCTACGTTCGTGATCGAAACAGTGTTGTCGAGCGACGACGTGACGATCTGGTTCCGGTCCGATATGCAGCGGATCCCCGTCACCGCCTGCTTGTGCGGCTGCGTGATGAGAATCGGGTACAGCACGGGCTTCGCGGGGGACAAGGCGTAGATCATGACCGCGCCCACGTCCGTGCCCAAAGCAACCGCGCCCGAATCCACCTCCGGGATAAACCCGTCCGGACACGCGCACATGAACGTCATCACGTCGGTCAGCTGCTCGAGGGCGGTGTACAGCTGCGCGTCCCTGCGCCTCACCAGCAGCAGCTTGTGCTCCCGGTGCGAGAGGTTGCGGTTCTGCATCTTGATCCTGCGCTCGGGGCCCATGTTTTGATCGAAAGGATCCTCGCCCGTGACCACTATATGCTGCTGCAAGCCCTGGTTGTAATACGTGGCCGCCATGTACGTCCTCGAGTGCGTGGTCGCCTGGGGACTGCACGTGTACTGATGCACCATCCTGCCCGCCCTCGCCACCAGCAGCGCGCCGGAGGACGGCAGAATCGTGAGCCCGCTGATGTAAGGCAGCTCGCCGACGGCAGGGCTGGACACGGTGGTCAGGTATTTGAGGGACTGAGCGTCCCACACCTTGACGATGCCGTCTTCACTCGCGGTGTAATATTTCTCCAGCACGGGGTGGCACACGATGTACTTTATCGGCGTCTTGTGGTGGTACATTTTGTCCGTCGCGCTCGGCTTACTCTCTATCGTAGCCTCGCTGAAGAGCAACGAGTTGCGAATCTCTAGCTGCCGCATGCGGTTCATGTCCGAATACTCACCAGACATCAGGAAGTCGGAGAATTCGTCCCAACCGACGAACCCGGATCCTGTGTGGGTTTCTAGAGTGAAGGTTCGCCTGGAACTCCAAAAGAATTTCAGTCTCGGGGAAGGGTCTTTCTCTCGAAAGTTGCATTGGCTTTTTTTGTGTTACCAGTTTGGAAAGGGTAGTTCTCGTCTTCTCTCGTAATTACGGGGGACGAAAAACGATCCTGTGTTTGCAACCGCCCTTTCGCGCGACATCCGGCACCAAAACCAGGTTTAGTTTGAGTTTTGGATTGCAGCACATTCTCCATGTGCTATGCAACTGGCGGCCTCTTCGATTGAAAAAGCTAAACGAGGTTACTGCCAGGTCCCGTCATGAAACCGCGTTCTGCAGTCGCCGCAAGCGTTCGACAATAAAAGATCTATTTGAAGGTGGATTGCTACCTCTCATCGACGATACCGCCCCAACTGAACGATCTAAGCAACAAGAGAAAGTCAAAACGTTCCCTCGTATGCCGGCACATCAGGTATTGGTGCGCCTTTGCATCGAACCCACACGATCACAGTGATGCGGGGAGCAGTGTCTTTTTGAATCTCCCAAACATATTACGGATTGGGTCTGACACCAACGCGCATTTTCCTTTTCCCTCGAGAAAAGACAGAAGTAAAGGGGGGGGGAATGCAAGAATGTGCTTGGAATGGGTATGTGCTCAACACCGCACTGGTCCCGCCTGCGCCGTATTTCGGTACGGACACATAACATGCAGGGTCAAAACCTTGTGTCTTTTTGGAAATGGCCAAATTTTTTTTTCCGGAAAAAAATTGGGTTTTTTGAATTTTAAAATTTTGGAACAAAAACTGCGGTAATTTTTGAGGAAGTTGAGCAATTTTTTTTTTCCAAAATTTTTTTTTGGGGGCCATCGGCCCCGCGGGAGCGTTTTAAAAAGACACAAGGTTTTGACCCTGCATGATAAGGCGGACCATCATCAGCGCGGAACCTGAGTGTCTGCAGACAGGACTGCGGTGTGAGTCTGGTGGTGGTGGCGGTTCGACCTCCCCCCCTTTAGTAAAAGCAGGGCACGTACCGTCGTCGTCGAGGACGTTGAACAGCGTGTCCGGGTCCCGCATGCCTTCGAACGGGCCTTCGAGGGCGCCTGTGTCGTCGCGGACGAAGAGCTGCCGGAACTCACTCTTCACGACGCCCTCCAGCGGCCGCTGCACGAGCCCTAGCGGCGCGCTGATCCGCCGAGCCCCCGGAGGGAACGCCCCCCCGTCGGCGTCGTCGGAAGCGTCGGTGCTGCACGAGCGCTTCGAAGCCGCGCTCGCCGGCGGCGAAGGCGGCAGCGGCGCCGCGGCGCCGGCCGGCGGCGGCGGGTTTTCGGTCTGGAACAGCTCCTGCAGCGTCGGCAGGTCGAGCCAGTCGGTCGCGCCCGGAACGCCATGCGGCGACGCGCCGGACTTTAGCTTCGCTATCAGCCGCGATTTCCGCTGTGCGGCTTCGTCGCGGAGCCGTGCGAGACGCTCGACCGGATCCTCAACCTCAGGCTGCAAGCAATGGAACGGGAGGCCCGAGCGGAGATCCAGTCCTTGCAGGGTTCGTCCCGCGAGAGCTGCGACGAGGGATTTCGCCTTCTTCTTCGTTTTCGTGCCGGCGGCTTCGGAGGCGAGCCACATCATTTCGCGGACCATGGGGCGGAACTGTTGGGGACCGAGGTAGGCGGCTCGTTCGTGGTCGGTGGCGTATTTGGCGAAGCGGGCTTCGAGTGCCTTTTTGGTGGGCCGTGTGTGCGGTTCGGCGAGCCGCGCGATGGCCCAGAGGATTTGCCGGACGTCGGGGAACTCCAGGCGGCGGCAGCCCGAGTGGTCGCAGCGGGAGAACTCGCGGGCGGCCATCCGCTCGAAGCGCTGCTCGTCGCGGAGGAGGTGCTGCACCTGGGCGAGCGCCTGCGCGTCCGGCTCGTGCCCGCCGTGCCGGTTGCGCTGCTTCGCCACCGCGTGCCGCCCGAAGTTGAAGTCCGCCGCCTTCCCATCACCGTCGGCCATCGTCCCTCACGCTCTGCCGGAGGGCTGAAACTGACGCATTTCCCACCCGGCTGCTTTTTTCTTTTCCTTTCCTGGCACGTGGACTGAAGAAAGCGAACATACAACGAAGACGAGCGGTAGTACTGGTGCACAACAAGCAGAAACCTCCTGGCTAAGTGTTACGCGGACACAATACAAGTCGAATAACAAGAACTGGATTATTGACTCTGATTGCCTGCTATGACGACAAGGGATCGATTTAACTGGACTTGTATAGTAGAACTCGCGGGCGGCCATCCGCTCGAAGCGCTGCTCGTCGCGGAGGAGGTGCTGCACCTGGGCGAGCGCCTGCCGCGTCCGGCTCGCGCCCGCCGTGCCGGTTGCGCTGCTTCGCCACCGCGTGCCGCCCGAAGTTGAAGTCCGCCGCCTTCCCATCACCGTCGGCCATCGTCCCTCACGCTCTGCCGGAGGGCTGAAACTGACGCATTTCCCACCCGGCTGCTTTTTTCTTTTCCTTTCCTGGCACGTGGACTGAAGAAAGCGAACATACAACGGGGACGAGCTATTGACTCTGATAGCCTGATATGACGACAAGGGATCGATTTAACTGGACTTGTATAGTAGAACTCGCTCCCGTCGCCGGCGGCCATCGCGGCAGCCGCGCCCCTTCATCACGCTCCACTGGAGGGCGGAATCTGACGCATTCTCCCACCGGCTGCTTTCTTTTTCCTTTTCCTGGCGCGTGGACTGAAGAAAGCGAACTTACAACGGGGATGAGCGTAGTACTGGTGCATTGCAAAGCAGAAAGCTCCTAGCTAAGTGTTAGCCGTACACGATACCTGGTTGGTCGCGGATGAGGCATACGCGTGGCTTCGGTCTTCCAGGGGGGTCGTTGTTATTGGGGCTGGTTTTGAGGGATAACGAAACATTAGAAATCTTTTTGCGGTGGTCTCCGCTGGCCCGGTAGTTTGTGCTACCGCCAACTTCTTTTACACTCGTTCTCTTCTCTACTCACTACTTTTCGTACTCTTTCACTCTTTTTCTCACTTTGGCTTGCCAAAAAAAAAGAACTCCTGCGACCGACACCACGACGCGTGTGGCTTTGGTCTTCCAGGGGGGAGCTGCTTCGCAGCCGAACTCGAGGCGCTGAACGCTCATACATTTCTGCTTTTCGTCTGGCAGCAGCAGACTGCTGCACCCGGTGGCGCTTCGCACCCCCGTTGTTGTTGGGGGCGGGCCGTGGTGCCGTGTGGGTACGCCTGCCGCCACGTGGTGTACCCTATCACCGTCTCACTGAGGGAGTTGATGCACCACGAAAATCGATAAGAGTTTTGAGTTAGAATGCAAAGAATCTGTAGCGATAATCTGCGTCGACAAGAGAAATTCACACAGCCTTCAGGGTGCGGTTGGCTCAAAGAAACAGTCAAGTTTTCCCACCCTCCCTAACCCCCCCGGCGACCTCGCTTCCATCGTTTCCCCGGGTTAAGGCAGTCACTCAACATCCCCTTACGCTAGTGATATCAGTTACAAAGACACGTTCTTACTTCCCCCTTTCTTCAGGGCAGTTCTCGTCAGACAATACGAAGGGCAGAAACTCCTTAGCAAGGAAACCCCGTTGCAAGTGCACTTTTAACACCACAGGTTTGCACGTGATGGATCTGATGGGGCTGATTCGCGATGCGGCGTTGGCTTCGTCCTTTTGTTCTGTGGCGTACACGAGCTTCGCTCTCGCACGCTGGGAAGGTCAGAGCAAAAGAGAAGACAGGAATTAATTACCAGCGCGTGCAACGACGGCGCTGCGGCAACAACGTTCTCCGAGTCGAAAAAAGAAGGAAAAAAAAACCTCAAGGAACAATGGGAGTCTGTGTTTCTCGACCGCTTCGTCTTTTTTTTTGGGGGAGGGGTTGGGCCCAGTGTGCGCGCGTTCAGCTGGCTTGCCGGCTATTTTAATTTTCGAGCCCTTCTTCACCGGCAGACTCGCACAAAATCAACCAATCTTTCAACAGTGTAAGCTTTGGCTATGCCGCTCAATCAGCTTGACGCACCGGCATGATGTTGTCGCAAACCCCTTCTGATCGGCAGACCTTCCAAAAATCATCAGCCGGCTAATTATCAGCCGGTCAGTCTTTCAAGAATTTTTTTTTCCTTAGCGCGAACACTGGTTGGGCCGCTTGGCTGCTGGGGCGAGAGAGCCGCAGTGCCCAGAACCACCGTAGCAAAGCACCTTGCGCGGGACAAGCAAGGGGCGGCCGAGTTTGACCTTTTGTTGCACCGACTGGAACTCTCCTCGCCCCACGCCTTCACCGGAACCTTGATGCACCGGCCCGCCGTACCACCTCCTTCGAGTGCGAGACAACCCGAGAGACACAGAAAAGACCCTGTTATACTGCATCGCTACCATTTACTACATTTCGCGACGAAAAACGGCTGCAAATTGGCAGAACGCCGCCTTCTTGGCAACTCTTTTGCCGCCAGTTAGGGTGCCCCTCGTTGACAGGAAAACACTCGGAGACCGCCTATTTTTAGACGGGGCCAACTACAAGACGGATCGTTTTTTTTTTTTATTTGCGCAGCTTCACCTGGGTTCGTCTTCGGAGCTACACAGCCCCTCGTATTCGCCCGTGGGTAATTCGCAACTGGCGTCGAGTACTTCCCAGAAAGCCAAGAATAGTTGAGTCGCAGCTCTTGACAAAAGAGATAGAAAAGAAGAAGGTCCTTTTTATTCGTCGCGTTTTTCTCGCGAAATGGGGAGGGGAGTCGGTCTTGCTCTCGGCTACTAGGTACTCCGACCCCCCCGCAATCGTGGGCAACTCAAAGAGGTCTACTATTCCCGCATTTGCATTCTCAAAAAAAGGAGGGCCAAAAGATCGACCTTTCCAGCATCATTCGCAGCGAGCGCCTGCTTTTTTTTGGGCATCGGCTTGTTCCTCAGTAAGAGCGGCCAGCCCGTAGTAATACGCGCAAACGCATTTCATTTCGGTGAGCACTACTAGCACGGTCCCTAGATCTCCGATGAATAGGGAAAAGGAGGAGCTTCTCGGAGACGGGATACACAACCCGTTGATGAGGTGCCCCATCCTAAATAACAAGTGGCGCAACATGAGGGAAGGCCACCAGCGGCTACACGTTAAGACAAGTGACATTTCCTCCTTGTTTGTGCTGCGATCGGCTCCGGTCTAGTGCCGCTGCGGAAAAGGATTAGTAGAAACGACCCACCTGTCAATGATCTTCATGTGCCCCATTGTAGCGCCGGGACACGGAAAGCAAAGAGGGGGTAAGCAAGAGCGTGACGGGTTGTGTTAGGGAGAGAGAAGTCCTGGACCTCAGCATGTTCTAAGACCAGCGCTTTATACGATTAACGAATCAGTATAATTCGTTGTCATTTACCCCCCCCTAGACTTTACCCCCCCCCCCTGAAATTTACCACTTTTTTGGGATTTTCGATGTACACTGGGAAAAACAGTGTCTTTCACCCCCCTGGAACGGTCACGGAACTGCCTGTGAAATGGGGTCTGCAGTGTTCACAAGGGGTCCGGGGCTCTTTCACAGGAGTTCCACAGCCGCTGTGGAGTTCCACCGCCGCTGTTCTGATGCAAAAGGAAAAGCTAGAGTGCTGAGCAGGCAGAAGTAGCAGCAGGATTCAGGGTCTTGCCATGGCCCAGCATCCACTTTTATGCCCCTAGCTTCACACTGTCCGGCCCCCCAGGTAGTCTCCCTGGTTAGAGGTGGCGATCTTAAAGGAACCCTGCAGGAGCCCCAGGACAGTGTCCTTTACCCCCCCCCCCCCCCTGGAGCCTCCTTTACCCCCCCCCCTCCCCCTCGGCCAAAATTTAGGCCTCAGGGGGGGGGGGTAAATGACAACGAATTATACTGATACTAATAATGTCGTGCGACGTGATACCGAGATACGAAATCACTTGTACAACTGGGTCGTGTATATGGTATTTGTTGGAAGGGTCGGTGCCTTCGCCTTTTCTTCCAGTTCTCTTTGTGAGAATCGGTGCAGAAAAACGCGCCCAAGGCATACGCTCGACCTTTTCGAAGGCCTTCCGACGGCATTTTATTTTTGGAGGTAGAGTCGACCGTAGAGAGGCTTCAGGCCACGTCCTCGAACAGCAGAACAGTTCCCTGCCGCTGTTGTCCATGTCCGGCACGCCGCGTTATCCCTGACAATGGAATCGAGCCAAACTGCTCGAGAAATGACCGCCTGGCACACATTCCATGCAGATGATGACGTAGTTGTTCCTCACAGACAGCCCTCCTACCAAACTCCCTTGCAAGCACATTCGGTAAGCTGGGCCCCAGCTTTTAAGCACTCACTCAGACACTGACGAAGAACAAGGACTTTGTTTCAACTTCTCCACACTTTAACAAGTGCCTCTGACCGACTTGCTGCGGCTCTAGAGCAGGTAAGAGGTGGGCGAGGGTTCAACGACAACGTCATCTCGGCGTAGTTTTGACTGGAAGCTGTGCTGGTGAGGCACCCCCTTCAACAAGGGGGGTCAGACCACCTGCTTGCTACAAAAGGAAATACCTGCTGAAAAATACGCCAGGTGTCGCAATCGTAGCACAGACTCGTAGAGTTACAATTAAAGTAGAAACGAACGAAAACTGAGTGGTGCAATCGCTCTCGCCCGCTCCACTCGCTACTCGGAAACGCTGGGGGAGGGGACAAAGGACACCTTAAGCGGCGCCCTTTTTGAGCACCGTGTGCAAGGCTTCCTTGATCGACCAGGTGTGAGCCAGCGAGGAAGAGGAGCTGCTCAAGGAATCGGACCACTGTGTGCAGAAGCTAGGTCGCAAACTCATCCGCCCTGCATGAGCGATGAGCGATATGGGCACACGAAGGC
Source organism: Diplonema papillatum (assembly GCA_030068145.1). Taxonomy (NCBI): domain Eukaryota; phylum Euglenozoa; class Diplonemea; order Diplonemida; family Diplonemidae; genus Diplonema; species Diplonema papillatum. The sequence goes on along the minus strand of JAPJBO010000081.1, from coordinate 37,464 downwards.
AGAAGGGACCTGCGGAGAGGAAAGGTAAGCGCGCACACTGTCTCACCGTGCCTTTCTAGACGGGACCTGCGGAGAGGAAAGGTAAGCGCGCACACTGTCTCACCGTGCCTTTCTAGACGGGACCTGCGGAGAGGAAAGGTAAGCGCGCACACTGTCTCACCGTGCCTTTCTAGACGGGACCTGCGGAGAGGAAAGGTAAGCGCGCACACTGTCTCACCGTGCCTTTCTAGACGGGACCTGCGGAGAGGAAAGGTAAGCGCGCACACTGTCTCACCGTGCCTTTCTAGACGGGACCTGCGGAGAGGAAAGGTAAGCGCGCACACTGTCTCACCGTGCCTTTCTAGACGGGACCTGCGGAGAGGAAAGGTAAGCGCGCACACTGTCTCACCGTGCCTTTCTAGACGGGACCTGCGGAGAGGAAAGGTAAGCGCGCACACTGTCTCACCGTGCCTTTCTAGACGGGACCTGCGGAGAGGAAAGGTAAGCGCGCACACTGTCTCACCGTGCCTTTCTAGACGGGACCTGCGGAGAGGAAAGGTAAGCGCGCACACTGTCTCACCGTGCCTTTCTAGACGGGACCTGCGGAGAGGAAAGGTAAGCGCGCACACTGTCTCACCGTGCCTGTCTCAGGTGAATCGCGCGTGTGTCGCCCCACGTTGCGGTCTGTAGTAATGTCAACAACCGGTAGGGTATAAAAAATTCGGCATTAGCGATACTTGCATCAGCCTGGCAGTCGCTTGCTCAGTACCCGCAGCAAGCGCTTCTCCCAATGCCACGACTCGCGACGCACCCGTTTGCCCATTAAATACAGCACTGCAGCGCAGGCACACGTCATCTTACTCCTACTTTCCCAGGTGTAAGCCCACTTAGTGATCCGGATTCGAAAGTCTCCGGGTGACCATTGTCGTAAAGGTTCCTTTAAGGGATCGTTTTCTGGTGTGCACATCGTGTCTGCGGTAGTGGTACGTGTGCTTGTGCGTGCGTCTTTGTTGCCTAATGCCGACTATTCGACTTATTTTCGACTTTCTAATACATCTCCTCCTTGTTGTCTGCCTCGCGCTGCGACGGACTCCGGTCTCTGGGTCGCTGGAGAAAAAAGCTCGACATAGCTGCTTCGACTCCGAATGGAAGGGAGGAAATATAGAGGTAGGGACGAATACAATACAAACACAATCTGATCTGTTCTTCGCTTACACCACCGTGTGTTGTTTTCTCACTGAGGTCTTTGACCTGTTGTTGGTGTGATTTGTCGTGCAGGGGTAGACCCGCATGACCTCACGTCCGTTCAACACGTGGTTCGGTAGTTACAGCACTTGGGATCCCTTCTGTTCTTTGTCGGGCAGCATCGTCGAGCATTTCCTTTCAAGCTAGCGCTTATGTAAAAAGAAAAGCGGAGGCGAACCATCGAGCTTCGTGTGTTTGCCACATTTCCATCAAAGCAAAGGGGCTGGACGGCGGGTGCGGTGTGAGGAGACACGTCCTGCACCACAATATGTTAGTAGTCGGTTCCTATTTATCTTTCAAGACTGACGTTTTAAACGACAACCAGCACTCGGAGGCCCCTTGCGACTGGCGACCTCCTCGAAGCTGATATTCAAAACCCGGAGGAGGGGAGAAGAGTCCAAATCCTGGACGTGGTTTCAGGTGGTAACTTTTGATCTTGATCAGAGGGCCCTACTCGGGCGATTCAGTTTCATCACACATGGCGTGCGGCTGCGGGGTTTGGGACTTGCACTGATAAAGCATCAATGCCTCGTCACCGGACTCACAGCGGACCCAAAACATAGGAGGGGGCGCGCGCGTCGGGATAGGACCGACAGCAAAGCAGCAAAGACAAGAAAACAGGAGAACAGCAGTCGTGGTAATCGTAGCAGTAGTTTGAACTTGATACGCAGCTGTAATCTGTGGCGATAGACTGCACAAGCCGCAACAGACTACCTCTTTGCACGCATCGTGTTATTCAGTCGCTTCTTGCCCCGCGTACTGTTTGTCTCCGGTGCGCGCAGTAGTAGCTGAGCCGGTCCATCCCTATCCCCTGAAGCCTGGAGATGAATCCCACGCGACATGCGAGGTGAACGGCCCCGACGGCCAGCAATCGCAAGCTGTTGCGCCCGCCAGTGCTTAGCGTGTCGGACAACTGTCGTGGTTGTTGCCGCCGCGCAAGGCGCCACCGTTGGCCACGGCTCGCACGCGCAGCCTCGCAGGGAGACTTCGCCGGTCGGCTCTGTCCCATAGCTTGGTGGGCCAGTTAAGGGCCGTAACCCACTAGCCGGGCTGTCTATCACGTGCGAAGAGATAACCGGGATGCCGGCGATTCAGACTACCGCCACAGATTCTTTGCATTCTAATCCGGTCTATCAGGAGGGGATGGACCGGCTTAGTAGTACCATGTACGCGGGCGACGGATGTGCCGTGGAGCGCGTTGCCCCTCCCGAAAGCCAAACGCGGCCCTGGTAAGATTGATACGTGGCTCCAGGATTACATGTGTGGGAATGCAGCACAGTTCGGCTTGAGAGTCTCCTATGACTTTCGGCGGGTGCTCCATTTTTTATACGCTACGCGTAGGAAAGGGGTAGACACGCAAGCAACATAGGTTGTGAGTACCTTTGGCGGCACTCGCTTGTGGACTATCTACATCCCCTGCACACGATGGGCCCTTGACATCGCATGCTTCCGACGTTCGTACGGGTACTTCTTGTGAGTACATACGGTTGGCTCTTTCAGCGTTGAGATCGTTGAGTACATGAGGAACCACTTGGATTTGCACGTACTCTCTCACGGGCTAGGTTGCTAAAGGACGGTCGTGGTGGTACCAGGTAGCGATTTTGATGCACGGGGTGAATTAAGAGCGAGCAGGTACGCCCGTTTTGGACTTCCGAAGGCACGGATGCCCGCGGACGTGCTTGTGGACTGCTTGCCGTCACTACCTTTTTCTTCCTTCGATGCCCTCCCCATATCAGGCGTGCATCGAACGAAGAACAGGGGGAGAGACCAAGGGAGTGAAAGTCTCCGTAAGTCCGGAATGAAGCCCGTGAGCGGCCTTCTGGGTTCTTCTTTATTTTCCTTTTACCACCGCAGGCTCGCCGGCGGGGTGAGAGTGCGCATCCGGTTGCATTCGCTTGTGCCGCGCAGAGGGTGACACCTTGACGCATCGTCGACAGAGGTCTGTTTCAGCATGTGAGCCGGTCCATCCCCTCTTGATAGACCGTGATAGACCGAAGAATACAGCACCGGGCAATTCGATGCAGCTCTAGGGACTAGGGATGGACCTGATAGACCGTGGTGGACCGTGATTCTCTGTGATTAACAGCGGCAGGCACTTCGATGCAGTTTCAAGAGATAGGGACGGACCGGCTCAGCATGGTGTAAGCCGGTCCATTCCTATCCCTGGAACCGCATCGAATTGCCCGCTGTTCTAACACAGTGCACGACGGGTGCACCACGGTCTATAAGGACCATCCCTCTCCTGGACCTGCATGGAATTGCCCCGGAGCTGCACTTGACGGTCTTTCACGGTCTATCAGGAGAGGATGAATCGGCTCAACAGCGTCGTTGTAAGCGACGGTCTGTCCTCTGGCTGCTTTCACGGTCTATCAGGAGAGGATGAATCGGCTCAAGAGCGTCGTTGAAAGCAACGGTCTGTCCTCTGGCTGCTTGGTATCATGGTATTATGTCTCCCAGGAGTTCGCTGGCTAGTGTAAAGAGCAACTCAAACGTGCATGATCGAGTGGATTTAGAGATCTGAAAACGCTCTTTGGGAGTGTGACAGCTCGAAAAACGAATAATCCCCACCCCCAAGAACATTTCCGGAGTTGGGGCCTGCAATTATGAGAGCATCAACTGATCAACGATGGTACAAATGACAAAGTAGTGTTCATCGCGTTGTGAGCCGATCTCTTGAAACTGCATCGAAGTGCCTGCCGCTGTTTATCACAGTGAATCACGGTCCACCACGGTCTATCAGGTCCTCTCTAGTCCCTAGAGCTGCATCGAATTGCGCGGTGCTGTATTCTTCGGTCTATCACGGTCTACCAAGAGGGGATGGACCGGCTTATTACAGGATGCAACCCGAGAGAGGGGAACCTTCCCGTGTGGCACCTTTCGTAGAGTGAACTCTTTCACGTGCAACCGTTGTTTCGGAAATGTTCCCCTTCAGTACAAAGAGCTGTACTGTTAAAAAAAAAAAAGTAAACAGGCGTTTTGTCTTTTAAATATTTTTTGCTTGCTTCTTCTCTTCGTTGTTTGCCGCCGAGGGGTGTGGGTTTGAGTAGGGGACAGAAAGCAACGTAAACATGAACTCGTGTTTTTTTTTTTTTTTTTTTTTTTTTTGAGCTTTTCGGAAGTATGACATGGTGACAACGAAGAGCGTGTGAGTATTGATCCGGTAAGACTGTACGCCCCTGGTCACTTTGGTCACCTGACTAAATGCCTGTGAGAACTTGCCAGTAAACAGTGCTGCAGTTTTTAACCCGAGCCGGTTTGCCCCTGGACTGGATGAAGTGCATTGCAACCTACATACCCCGAATTTGGCACCTGCGGCGCCGGACTGGCCAGTAACTTCAAAGGGTTTCCACGCCTGCAGCGCAGGCATTGTTGGCTTGCTTATTGTTTCATGGTGTGGGCTGATGGTACGGGTCTTTGCATTTTTAAGACAACTCCATGACACACAATCCACACCCGCTGGCTTGCCTGCTGCTGTCGCTGTCTATCACAGGGGGATGGGACCGCTCGTAGCCACATGCCACGCCGCCATTTTGCCGCGTTTCATGACCGGTCCACTGAGCAGAGTGCACTATCGTTATACCCTCCGAAAAACGGCCGCGTTGGCAGAAACGGTGACGATGATAACTGTCACAGGGTTGGTGAAATGAAAGCGAGAATGTGCGGTAAGCCCTGATTATTAGGTTCACGGTTTAACGAAGCTAGCGCGCAAGGTTTGCCTGATCTCGCACCTGCTTTCCGATACCAAATAGATGCTCTATTCAAACTCGCTCTTTCCCCCCCTTCCCACTGGTGTTTCGCTGCTCGAATCGTGAAACGATAAATCCTGGTGGAAAATGACAAGCGCGATAGGAAAGACTCGGCTCCGCTTTCGGGTGGGCTTCAGCAGACGACCTCCGTTGAGACTTTGCAACTGGCGGCCTCCTCGAAGTATTTTCGAGGAGAAAGGACCAATTTGTTCGCATCTCGCTGGCAACAAGGGTTCTTGTCGCTCAAAACAGATTGGATCGAATCCCGCTGCTGCTTTCCGTAATTGTCCTCCGAGGGAGAGAGAGAACACAAAGCAAATGGATGAATATACCCGCAGCAGTTCAAGGCCTTTTTCTGTCCGCTCGCAAGTGTTCCCAATGCTACCGCGCTGTGAGTGGCGCTCTCGGGTGCTACCCGCGGCTCCTGATTTCTTCCAGGCCTTCTTGCATGTTGTGCCCGCAATGAAGTGTCAGCTTGGAACTGTTACGAACAAGAGGAATCCAACTGGTTAATAAAACCAGCATTTCGTTTCATCACAGCGGTGGCGACCTTAAGAGAGAGAGAGAGTGTGTGTGTCTCTGTGTGCGAAAAAGAATAGTTGAGTCGCAGCTCTTGACAAAGACAGGTGGATGGAAAAAAGGGTGCTTTATTATTCGCGTATTCTCACGAAAGAGGGGTCGGTCCTGCTTTAGGTTGTGTTAGATTCTCCCGACTCCCACATCCGTAGCTAGCACAAACTCAAGAGGTCTCGTCAACTATTCCCTGCAGGATTCGCATACTTTCCAATCGAACATTTCCGGAGTTGGGGCTTGCACTTTTAAACGACGTAACGGACGATACTGATAAAGCAAAAACGTTTCTTGTTCTTCGCATGTACAGGGTACACCCTCTCTGGGGAGGGGGCTTTCCTGTACTAGCACGTTTTCATTGGCTTCGTTTTCTCTTTCACGTGCAACCGTTGTTCCGGAAATGTTCCCGTCAGTACCAAAATGGACTATCAAGAAAAAAGAGCGAGACACGAGACGAGATAGCGTGCAGAGACCCTCTCCCCGGGGAGTCCTCCGTTGTATCCTTTCCTGCCCCTTCGGGGACCGGCGGTTTAGCAGATGGGTCCGCCGGCCATGTCGACGATGCTTCTGGGAAGCAGGGAGTCGGGGAAGAGCTTACCCGCGGCCATGTCGGAGGCGAGCTTGCACATGTCGAAGCAGATTTCCTTGGTGACCTTCGAGTCCTTGTTGTACGTCGGGTGCTCGAGGACCATGTCGCGCAGGTACCGCGCCGTCGTTTTCAACGACCCGTTGGCCCGTCTCCTGAGCAGCTCGCAGTAGGCGTCAACCCGCTTCTTCGCGGCCACCCAGCGCTGCTGCGCCTCCAGCGGCTGTCCGTCATGCTCGGTCTTCTTTGTCTCGTCGACGTACCGCTTGACGATGGGGATGAGGCCTTCGAACTTGTGCTCGTCCGAGCCGTTGAGGATTTCGTCGACGGACATCTCGCAGTACTCGACGGCGGACGGCTCTTTGAGGATGTCCAGCTTCCCGATGTTCTTCTGCATGAAAAACTTCTTCCGGTGAAGCGCGTCGCGCGCGTGGGCGCGCGCAATGTTGTTGTCGACCTGGGTCAAGGGCAGGTAGAAGTCAAGGTCGAACGCGATTATGGCTCGGGCGACCAAGATGGTGAACGTGGTGAAGGCCGCGTTTTCGAACGGGCTCATTTGCACCTCCATGATCCGGAACTCGACGCGCCACCCGATGTCGCTGCCAGACGCCTTCGGCGGCGGCGGCTTGAACCGCATGGACTGCCAGTTCGTCGACTGGATGTTCTCGAAGTGGTCCGACTCCCTCGCGTCCTCCAGCTGGTGCAAGCGCCCGGAGTATATCACCAGCGGGTCACGGATGAAGAGGTGGCTGATGTGCCGGGCGAGGCGGTGGTCGATTTCAGCCTCCCGCAGCCTCTTGTACACGTTCTCGTCGACGCACAGCTTGATGTCGTTCATCGCCGCGAAAAAAGGGTCCGCCGGCCTCGTCGAGATGTACGTAGAAATGCTGTCGTAGCGGGACTTCATGATCCGTGGCAGCTCCGACTCCATGCGGCAGTCAACCGACTCGCTGATGACCATCCAGCGAACGTCGATTTCAGACAGAAGGCCTTTGTGGATAGGGGTGGAAGCTGTCAGGGCGAGCATGATGGGGCATAGAACAGCGAGTTGATCGTACACGTGGCGTGCTTGGTCGATATGCCGGGCTTGGAAGGTGGTTTGCAGGCAGTTGCAGCCCATGCCGAAGGCCATGCTGTCCATGTAGATTGACGGGTGCTCTGCCTGCTCCTGGGTGTGCTTTCGCGCGACGATGCCTTTCGACTCTTCCTTGTCGAAGTACTGCGCGAAGTAGTACATCGTCTGGGTCGCGTGCGGCTTCAGGTCGTCAGCCACGCCGGGCGCCGGCTTCTGCTTCTTGCGCGGGGGCGACACATCGGATTCGTGTTCATCGCTCTCCTCGTCCTGCGTGGCGGTGATGTACTTGTTCTGCGCGTTCGAATCGATGTTCAGAAATGGGTCGACCTTCGTCCGCTCGTCGATGAACAGCGGGATCCGGATGGAGACCTTCTTCCCCCTCCGCTTCCGGATGTTGGCCACCAGCGTCGGGAACCGGGGATGGGGGTTCAAGCAGTTGTCGGCGACGAACAGCGAGTGCTGCACCGCACCCCTCGGGAGCCCCGGGGGCATGGTGTAGTCGCTTTGCCCCGTCTTCGGGTCGACCGTTCCCATGCGCGGGAAGTTTGCGAGGGTGATGGGAAACACGTTCGGCGGCAGGAGCGCCTTGAGCATCGCGTACCGGTCGATCAAGCTCTTTTCTGTCCCGGCGATCGACTCCAACGCGTACGTGTACGGTTTGGGAGGTGTTCCTTCGATCATGAAACTGGCGAATTCGGGCCTCCAGAGCCCGTCGATCTCCGCGCCGCTCTTCTTCGCGTCTTCCTCCATCGTGTTCAGCTGCTTCAACGGCTGGTCGGCCGACAGCCACAGCTTCGCCTCCTTCGTAACCGGGTCGATGTGCACCAGGTGGTACTCGACTTCGTCCCCCCACAAAAACGGCTTGTTCACCTCTCCCTTGTAGTTCGAGTAGAGGGCGAGGAACTGCTCGATCCCGTGCTTCAGCACGTACTGCACCGCAGCCTTGTTCTCTTCGCTATCCCATGCCAAAGGGTAGCCGGCATTCTCGAGGAGCCCCATGTCTTGTCTTTTTTTTTTTCTCTTACTTTTTCCGCTTTCGGTTTTGTCTTCGTTGACGTCACGCCTCCCTTATACTCCCTGTTACAACCGTGGGTTATCCCCCGGCAATGAGACCTGACCCGCACTGACAATCCCGCATGTGTCCTCAGAGCCAATCCTTTTCCCGAAGTTACGGATCCAGTTTGCCGATTTCCTCACCTACATTGTTCTGTCGGCCAGAGGCTTTTAGCCTAGGAGACCTATTGCGGTTAACGGTACGGCGGATGCAAGAAAAATGAGATCTCCCCTGTTTTTTCCATGCACATCCACAAGACACCCTACTACACGAAGAAAGTGCAGCTTTCCAAGATAGTTAACCCTGTCCCCGCGTGAAGCGTTTCAATCCTCAATCTCTTGTCAGGTTGGTTGGGAGCAGCTAGCGAGGCTACGACAGGACGGATCTGGCAAGTGAGCGGCGACACGTCGAGCACGAGTGTATCGGGGAAAGCCTGCTACACGGGAGCCAAGCTTCGCGTGTTCGGCGGTACTGCAGAGCTACGAGCCTGCGGGTCAAGTGCGAACCGATTTCCAAGCGAAAGCATCAAGGCGTGGCGCACCTTGGGGCTTGGCGCTTACGCCGAACACAAGCTCGTAGAGCGACGTTCATGGTATCTTCTTCTTCTTTCGGCATGCAAGTTGGCACTTCGTTGTGCGGTTGGGACAGCTTTCCTCTGAATGAACGCACCGAAGGTTTGCCTCTGATCAAACACCGATGGTGTTGAATAGCGTGGAGCAAAGAGGGAAACTGCTGAAAGAAGTGAACACTGTCATCAACTGCTCTTTTTCGTTGGCTGAAACGGGTCTGCTCAGAAAGGATCTAAGAGTATGGTTGGTTACGGGAAGAAATGCGTAGTTTTGTTAAGTTTTGTTGTTGAAAAAAAGGGGAACGTTGTGTAGGCAGAACCGCCAAAGCGACGACACTTTTTGGCTCACATTCCTCAGAAAAAAGCACCTCTCGGTGATTTTACATAAGCGCCAGCTTGAAAGGAAATGCTCGACGAGGCTGCCCGACAAAGAACAGAAGGGATCCAAAGTGCTGTAACTACCGAACCACGTGTTGAACGGACGTGAGGTCATGTGGGTCTACCCCTACACGACAAATCACACAAACACAACAGGTCAAAAGTCCTGTGAGAAAACAACACACGGTGGTGTAAGCGAAGAACAAATCAGATTGTGTTTGTATTGTATTTGCCCCTTACCTCTATATTTCCCCCCTTCCATTCGGAGTCGAAGCAGCTACGTCGAGTATTTTTGGTGGGTACGTGCGTCGGCAACGGAGAGGGGGTTCCGGTCATTGATCGGCTTTCCTGTTGCTCATACCCTGCATCGTATACGGGTCAGAGCATGCTGATCGATCACAAAAACAAGAGTGTTGAAGTTTGGTTAAACGCACTTGCATCCCAAGAGTTTTGCAAGTACGAAGGTTCGCAGCACTGCGCGTCGCAAAAAACGCGCGTGTGGCAATGCGAGCCAGCCGTAGAAAGGACGACGGTTGTGCGAAGTGCTAAACATGGGCGGTGATTGCACCTTTTGGCAGAAGTCGCTGCAGCTGATCAAGGGAAGGATGTTGCGCAAAGATGGTAAAAGCTGCTTTGCTGCGCATTATGGTAACAACAGCTGCGAAGTGGCGAACTGCTGTGAGAGTTTCCCATTTATTCTGCTATGATAAGTGAATCACCCCCGACGTCAATGCCATGTTCTTGTGAGAAAGTGCCAGTAATCTTGGAGAAGACACGCGTAGTTTTGCTTCCTTATTTCACTTGCTCGTCGACAACACGTCGTGACATTTAGCCGAATAAAGTGGTCGTTTTATCCCACTGGTAGCCACCATGGAGGAGAAATACTCGACGTAGCTGCTTCGACTCCGAATGGAAGGGGGGAAATATAGAGGTAAGGGGCAAATACAATACAAACACAATCTGATTTGTTCTTCGCATACACCACCATTTTTGACCTGTTGTGTTTGTGTGATTTGTCGTGTAGGGGTAGACCCGCATGACCTCACGTCCGTTCAACACGTGGTTCGGTAGTTACAGCACTCGGGATCCCTTCTGTTCTTTGTCGGGCAGCATCGTCGAGCATTTCCTTTCAAGCTGGCGCTTATGTAAAAAAAAAACAGAATCAAGCAAAACTGACTGCAAGATAGCTTTGTTTGTGACCTTGTCGACCAGATGAGCTGTCATGGATGCAACAAACAAACAAACAAACAATCGACCTGCTGAAGAGGCGCCCATGGGTGGGTACGTAAACATCATACACGCAATACCTACTCGGTACATCACCTCCTATCCCACGGATACGTAGATCGATGTGGTGCATTTGAGGAGGATTTCGAAACAGACGGGCTGAGGAACAAGTAGCTTGTGCTACGAACTTGGAAGGAAGACAGGTATTGTGACTGCGGTTCTGGGGTAAGAAAGTTGCGTTGATCTCCGTCGGTTGGGTGGTGAATAGCGTTGCATTCCGTGTCGAGGCCGCCAGACTCCGCGACGTTTGTACGGGGTGCGCAGCACATTTCCTCCGTAGAGGAAGTGTCCGTTGATGATAGAGCGAACCGACACGCACAGCTACGGTTGTGACATGCTCGCTCTTGCCGGCAATAGCGCCCGGCACTGTGCAACACGTGTCGCAGGACTCTCCTCTATGCTTATCATCAAAGAGGAGCTACCGAGCACTGCTTTGACTTGCCCGACGTATGCGCCGGGTGCATCGAATTCCGCGATTTCGTTCGTGTGGTCCACAAAAACCCGCCGTCCTTTATCAGATCAGACCAGGGTCCCAAGGCAGGCGTCGCCGGTGCAGTCAGCGTACGGGTACTTTTGCGGCCAGACGAGACCGGGGGTGGTGAGGTGGATCTTGACGTCGAGTCCCGTGTCGGATTCGAACGACGCTTTGATAAAGAAGCCGGTCCAACCCTCCGCCCTGGCAGGGACGGACGCCGTGTACGTGTTGGAGTTGTTGGTGAGCTCTACCCCGTGCCAGAAGATCGGGACCAGGCAGTTGGCCCCGCCAGTTGACGGCTTCATGGAAATCTCGGGAAGCTCGCACTCGCCTGTGACATTGTTCGCCACGCGAGTCCAGCGGAAGTCACGGTTGATCGTCGATACTGTATCAGCATGCTGCATGACCACCTTCGTGGGTTGCGGCCCTGTGCTGGGGATGGTAAGGGTGATAACGCCCGTGTCGAAATCGATGATCGATTCCATCTGCGGCCGTTTCGTGCTGCCCATGAACACGGAGTTGATGGTGTTGAACAGGGACTCCATCGCCTCCGGGAGGTTCGTGCCGAGGCTGTGCTCCGCGTCGCTGACGATGGTCAGGTACTTCTCGCCGGGCATCGAGGGCCACCAGTAGTTGGTCCACTCCATCATCATGAACTCGTCGTTCGACGCAACGATGACGTGCTTCGGCAGGCGCGCGAGACGCTGCAGACTCTCCGGGTTCGCAAACGGGTCCACAATTGACAGGAGCGCGGCGAACTGCGGCGTGTCGACCATCATCGTGAGGTTCAACTTGTAGTAGTCATGGAAAGCCCAAGTCCATCCTCCGTACGCCTTGAACATGTGGTGCATGTCGTGGTGAATAGCCGGTGCAATCGGTACGACGGGCCCGATACCAACAACGTTCGGGCAACCGTCGTAGTTGCACTGCGCGTATCCAATGTCCCACGTGGTCCACCCCCTCTTTGACGCACCGGAGACGAACCAAGAGTCGATGACGCCGAAGTTCTCTTCCTTCGCGAACTCGGCGACGGCTTGCATGGCTTTGAACCCCGCCTTGGCCATCGGCAGCCGCGGGAGCCACTCTGGCTGCGACGTGTTCAGCAAGAACTGGCTCCACGCGAAAGCGATCATCGCGTCCTCTCTGCGGCTCGCGTGCGTCGGGTCCGCCGAGTAAACTATCGGGCAGTTCGGCACTTGGAACAACGCAGCGGCTGCACGAGGTTCGTTGTGAGTTCGGGCATAATACCAAGTAGTAAAACCACCGCGTAAATCGCGGGACACCACACAAACTCATGGCTGTACACGATGAAAACTCGATACTTCGTTAAACCCACAGTTCGTGGTAGTTCATGCTTTGTACCGACATAACATTTGGCACTCCGTGTATATTGAACACAGCACGTACTTCTACTTGAGTTTTGTACAGTGTCAACTACCCTGTGAAGACACCATGCAACCACCGTACGCGGTACGTTGTACGGATGTCCTGCAAACCCTAAGCTGTACTCCGTGCTGTGGATACATCCACTCCAATATACTGGATACAGCACAAAGTACTCCATGACGACTCAACGCAATGCTGGTTCGACTACGGTGTGGCAAAAAACACCGGTACACCGTACTCAATGTGTGGTACTGCATGCTGGGAGATTTGCGGTCGCTGTGGGAACCACGCAGCGCACACTCACCCAAGAACAAGGTGATTGGAGAAAGCAAGAGGGTCTTCAACAACTTGGCTCCCGACGCCGGTTGCTCCAGCATCGGGATCACGGGGAGACCGGCACGAAAGCACACCTATACTCCCAGTCGTGGCGGAGATGGCGTCGACGAGAAGGACGTCTTGCGCCGTGTTTCCCGGCGGCGCATCGTTGTTGCAGCTGCCCGTGACCCAAAGCACGCCCTTGTCCTTCTTGGTGTGCGCACGGGGGACCACGACGACTATCTGATGCGTCCACAGTGCACCGCTCGGACCCGCAGCTTTCGTCTCGTCAAGCCACTGCTGACTCGTGACGTTGAGGACGTACCCGGTTCCTAGAAGCTTGGTGCGGTACCGGATGCCCGTGTCGTGCCACTGGTACACGGGGTCTGCCTTGTTGATGTAGTCGTCCAACGGCGTCGCCAACGCGACCGAGGCGAGCAGCAGAAGCCCAGCCATTTGTCAGGATTCTCCGTTTTGTCTTTCCGACGATCCCGTATGGGGGGCGTGCGGATCGGTGTCGTTCGACCCTGTGCTTGTTTGTGGTGATCAGCGTTAGAGTTAGGGGCACCGTGGGACGCGGTGCGGGTCGACACACGCCGGCTCCCAGCAACAGGCGGTGACGGGGCCGCGGACGACGGCGGGCTGGACGCAGGGGGCGGGCTGTGCGACGTCGCACCGGTCTGGGTCTGGGGGACGCTGTTTTCCGCGTTCGGCGGCGTCGGGCTGCAGTGCCACGTGGGGGGGGTTGGACCCCTCCTCACCGGTCTGGGTCAGGCGGGCGGTGTTTTTCGCGTGCTCCGTCGAGGCTTCTTTGTTGCAAATAGGATCTCGTCGTTCGAGTCGATCTTCGTTCAGTCCAGGTATCTCCGTAGAAATTCCCCCTCAGTACACATGCTTGTGACAAGTACCACGACCAGTCATTCTCAGAAGAGTGCAGCCCGCCTTGCGCTCCAGACTATTCGTCCGACTCATATGTCTTCGTGTTGGTTCTTTCGGGCCTCTCGACTCGACTAGTCGACCGTAAGCAATGCCGACAGGGTCGACGGGTTGGGAAAGTAGGGGAAGGACGAACTTTCATCGTATCTCCGAGCTAGACTTTTCTAGCTCGTCCCTCGCATACCCGCGGCTGATACACAACGATGATGGGAAGGTAGTTCTTCTACGTTGAACGCAGTGCCGGATCGTTTTGACGTAAAGCTGGATTCAGGACGCAAGACTGGCGGCAAGTGAAAAACGCCACGGTTTGCGGCGGCGAGCTTCTCATTTCCTTCAACATCAACAACTAGTTAGACGCTTCGCGACTAACCACGCACGCACACTCAAGCCATTCTATGCCATAGAACAACGAAAGCGTGGTGACCCGTCGCAGCTCTAGCACACGGAGCGAAGGGGAAAACACTTGAATAATCGATATTGGCTCGCAAGCTCTGCTCAGAAACTGAGAGTATAGTTGGTTGGCACGTGTGTCGTAAAAACGGAAGGGAAACGTGTGAAAAGGGGAGTGATGAGAGACGACACGTAAAAACCCTCGGAGCGCGGCCAGCGTTAACGTTTACGGGTATGGGTTCCCCTTCGCAGCGCCTGGCGGCAGCGACGCCTCCCTTCGGCGCCGCAGGCGACACAATGGTCTTCACTATCACCGTCCGTCCGAATCAAATATCATGTGCACGTCAGCATCCCCGAGGTGAACGTATGCCTGCATCACTGGGAGTGGGGGGTGAAGGGGGCGGCTACGTAGGAACGTTAGGAACACATCCGTTCCCGTTTCCTTATTTTGTTGATGGAGTGTATGTAAACTCCGCTCTCTCACCAAGGAGACTGCCTCACCAAGCAAACGGCTGGTTGTAGGTCCGCCATCAAGAAAGGAAATGTATTGCAACGGGTGGGAAGAAATGGGAAACTCTGGACAAGGAGGCTCCGAGGAGAAGGAAGGAAGGTGGAAAGCCACGATGCCCCTTGCTATGCCTACCTTTCTGGTCCTCCTTGCTCCGTAGTGCACTTTGCCTTTCGAAGGATTGCGTGTCCCCTTGTACGACATATTCTGTGGGTGTAGTAATCACTCGCTATGCACATTCACTGGACACTGCTTTTCTTAGATCTCACAGCTATCTATATGCATCCCTACTTGGTGTTTATAGTGAACGTTCGCGTTTTTAACAAGTGAAAGTGCATAGACAGACACGACACGTGTCACGTGCAAAAAAGCCATCAATTGGCTGTGGCGTTTGTTGACGTTAGCGGTTACTCTAACAGGGGTCTGTCAGAAACGACCCAAAAAAAAAAAAAGAAGAAAGCGGAGGAACGGACAACCAAGACCCCACCGAGACGTAGCTCGTGCCGGAAGGCCAAAGAAATCGAGGGCCCCCCTCCGTCTAGGCACGACACCAGTGAAAAAGTGCTCACTAATCCACGTGATTCATGCAATAAAAAGAACTCAGATGCTGGCTATGTAAGCAGGGTGCCCGAGCGCTGAACTCGATGACGTGATGCTTCGGAGCTTACTGAATAGTTTGCGAATACGAATCGATTCCTTTTACAAAAGCTAGCAGCTTGGGGTTTTGTCATTGCGTCGCTGATGAGCACGAACAGAAAAAAGCTGGGGACAACAGCCAAGTCCCCACTTCTTTCGCCGCTGGGCTCCCCCCTCATCAGCAGAAGCAATAACTTCCAAAGGGCAATTGAGCGAAGCTGCAGCTGGGAGCAAAAGCGAGAAATGGAGGCTAAAAAAGGAAAGGACTACTCAAATACACTGAAACGCGAAAGTAGTACCGCCGCGGTTACCCTAACAACTCCCATCGAGCTTTCTTCAAGACAAGACTACCTCTTTGCTTATCATCACCGAGGAATGTAGCATTGTCTCGAATCAAGATCGGAGCGCTGTTGATTCGTGTTGTCAAACGTGCGAAATGGAAGCGCCCCCCCCCCCCCCCCCCCCGCTGGGGGTTTGCAGTCTTTTGTGGCGAGTTGTCTTCTCTCCTTCTTCCTTCGCGTCGGCACTTGAGTGTCAACAAACAGAGGGCGCGAAAACTCCATTCCCCAGATTTGTATCAGATCAGACCAGGGTTCCGCGGCAGGCGTCGCCAGAGCAGTCAGCGTACGGGTACGTTTGCGGCCAGACGAGGCCGGGGGTGGTGAGGTGGTACTTGACGTCGAGTCCCGTGTCGGATTCGAACGAAGCTTCGATGAAGAAGCCGGTCCAACCCTCCGCCCTGGCGGGGACGGACGCCGTGTACGTGTTGGAGTTGTTGGTCAGGTTGACCGCGTGCCAGAAGATCGGAACCAGGCAGTTTGACCCGCCGGACGACGGCTTCATGGGGATTTCGGGCAGCTTGCACTCGCCCGTGACATTGTTCGCGGCGCGAATCCAGCGGAAATCACGGTTGATCGTCGAAATCGTATCGGCGTGCTTCATGACAACTGAGGTGGGCTGCCGCCCTGTGCTGGGGATGGTAAGAGTGATGACGCCTTGCTCCAAATCGACGGTGGATTCCATCTGCGGTCGTTTCGTGCTGCCCATGAACACGGAGTTGATGGTGTTGAACAGGGACTCCATCACTTCCGGCAGGTTGGTGATGAGGCTGTGCTCCGCATCGTTGACGATGGTCAGGTGCTTCTCGCCGGGCATCGAGGGCCACCAGTAGTTGGTCCACTCCATCATCATGAACTCGTCGTTCGACGCAACGATGACGTGCTTCGGCAGACGTCCGAGACGCTGCAGACTCTCCGGGTTCGCAAACGGGTCCACAATTGACAGGAGCGCGGCGAACTGCGGCGTGTCGACCATCATCGTGATGTTCAACTTGTAGTAGTCATTGAAAGCCCAAGTCCATCCTCCGTACGCCTTGAACATGTGGTGCATGTCGTGGTGAAGAGCTGGTGCAATCGGAACGATGGGACCGAGACCGACGATGTTCGGGCAACCTTCGTAGTTGCACTGCGCGTATCCAATGTCCCACGTGGTCCACCCCCTCTTTGACGCGCCCGTGACGAACCAAGAGTCGATGGCGCCGAGGTTTTCAGCCTTCGCGAACTCGGCGACGGCTTGCATGGCTTTGAACCCCGCCTTGGCCATCGGCAGCCGCGGGAGCCACTCTGGCTGCGACGTGTTCAGCATGAACTGGCTCCACGCGAAAGCGATCATTGCGTCCTCCGAACGGTGGGCGTGCGTCGGGTCCGCCGGGTAGACTATCGGACAGTTCGGAATTTGGAACAACGCAGCGGCTGCACGAGTTTTGTTGTGCGATGAGAAATACATCGCACTATGCACCCCGGACTTCAGCAAGCCATATACTGAGCCAATGCGGGAGTGAAAAAGTGCGGGAGTGGCCACTCCCGCATTGCGGGAGTGCCATGAGGGGGTCCCACTCCCGCATTGAAGGGTCTCACTGGGGTCGCACAAACGACCGCAAAATTACTCCCGCGATCCGGAGTTGGAGTTCGGGGTGTACAACGACTTAATGCGGGGGGGGCTGTCCCCCCGGGGACACAGGCTGGCTGATAAAACCGGGGTTTTGGAAGGCTTTCGGGCTCCGGGATCGTGCCATCCCTAATTGACCACCGCAGAAACCGCAGATGCTGAGCGGGGTCAAGTGTGTGCTAACTCTACCGCTCAAAACCCATCCCCAGCTCATCTTAACGTATTTCGCGGCATCAGAGATTGGTCAAACTCGATCGTTAAACCAGGTTCTAGCGTTCCGACAGAAGCCGCAGATTCTGAGCGGGGTGAAGTTTGTGCCGACTCTTCCCACTTAAAACCCATTGGTTTATCATGGCGCAATTCACATTGGCGAAGTTCGATTTAAACGACGTTATTAGCGTGAACATCGGGGTTTGGACGCCCGTTTGAAGTCACGTACAAGCACACACCTATACTCCCAGTCGTGGCGGAGATGGCGTCGACGAGAAGGACATCATTCGCCGTGTTTCCCGGAGGCGCATCGTTGTTGCAGTTGCCCGTGATCCAAAGCACGCCCTTGTCCTTCTTGGTGTGCTCGCGGGGGACCACGACGACGACCTGATGCGTCCACAGTGCGCCGCTCGGACCCGCAGCTTTCGTCTCGTCAAGCCACTGCTGACTCGTGACGTTGAGGACGTACCCGGTTCCCAGAAGCTTGGTGCGGTACCGGATGCCCGTGTCGTGCCACTGGTACACGGGGTCTGCCTTGTTGATGTAGTCGTCCAACGGCGTCGCCAACGCGACCGAGGCGAGCAGCAGAAGCCCAGCCATTTTTTGCTTGTTGTTGGTTTTTATGTTTTACCTGGACTCGACGAGAGGTCTTTATAGGGGTCTGTGTTTTGGACGTTGCGCGTGGATGCATTCGGCTCCTCGATGGTGTTCCCAAAACGTGATCCTGCTCTCCCACCAGCTTGCGGCCTTCAGCGGTGCTGAAACCCACCAGTGTGGCGAGACAAAAACGCAGCCTGTTGCCCCCCTGAGTGAAAGGACCGCATTTGCTGTTGGGTTTACCGCGTTGTGAGAAAACGATGAGTTAACCAGGGCGTTCTGAAGCGAAGAAGAGCTTGTCACTCTTCTCCTTATCGGTCGGTCTTGAGTTGCACTGAACGCTGCGTTTGTGTCCTGTGACAGCCGAGGACATGGAGCCCAAAAGGACCCCCAAAAGAACCCACAAGGATCTTCTAGGAACAACCTAATCTTCAAGGATTCTCAGAGTGTTGCAGAGCCCAAAAGGACCCCCAAAAGAACCCACAAGGATCTTCTAGGAACAATCTATTCTTCAAGGATTCTCAGAGTGTTGCAGACTTTGTCCTGGAAAACGGGGGTTTAAGATGAAATAGTCACGATCTCCATCAAAGAAACTTTTGATCTAGATTGGGTGAGCCATAGCAAGTTTCTTCGTCTAGGAGATCCGGCGAAAATACCGAGTTATCTGCCGGATATTCTCTTGTGCGCCTTCCTCAACGTTGTAGGCAGACCACCGGTACAAAGCGCTATACTACAAATCAGAGTGTTTTTCGGGCGGCAGAGGGCATTCTGTCGCGGACTGCTTAAAGCAGGGAGCGAGACCTTATTCGAGCCGCCGGGGCCGACGGATGCTTGGCTGGCGGCTGTGTCGCTAGTGCCTACTGCATCACAAAAGCGGAAAGGAACGACGGAAGCCGAATTGTGGCCAGCGGCACCACGTGCTCGTTCTCGGCAGGGGGGCAAGCTACGCACTGAGAGGAGGTGCCAAGACTACGAAGCAAGGACATCTCCCGTGTCACCAAAACGAGCATTCGCGTCCCGAAACGCCCGTTTGTCGCTGGAAATGGATAGAATGCGGATCCGAAGACCGCAACCCCAGCAGGACGCTGATGCCCAGCCAACTGGGCCACCTTGCAACCTGAGCTCTGGATCCAACTACGAGCTTTTTAACAGCAGCAGCATTAATATACGCTATTGGTGCTGGAATTACCGCGGGTGCTGGCACCCGACTTGTCCACCGATTGTGTTCATTGACAGGTTTACATATCATTCATTGCTTCTAACGTACTAAGTACGTGTCGAGGCTATTTCTCTTCGCTAGAGCTGTCTTCCATCGCTGCATCAGTGCCTGGCATTCATGACACGCGGAACGGCAAGCTGAAGCTCGTCTGCGAATATATCTTCGGCCACGCGTGACCAACACGGATTTCAACGAGTTCGCGAGTCTTTCGGATGCGACCACAAAGAATTGTATCCTGAAACGGTCGGACAACGCGTCTGTACACGGAGCACCACTCAGCAGTCTTTCAGAAAAGCTGAAGGCCAGTCCCTTCAGAAAAGTTGACCTACAAGCTCAAAAGGCCAGTTCTTTCGAAAAGCTGACTCGCATCAGGCCTCGAAAGGCCAGTCCCTTCGAAACGTTGACTAACATCAAGGCCTCGATAGACCAGTCCCCCTCCGCTGTCTATCTCGGTGTACAACTTTACACCATGGCTTACCAGGTCCTTAACCCTGGAGCTTCATAGAATTGCTTGGAGCTGTCACGGCACACCATGGTCTAGCAGAAAAGGATGGACCGGCGTAACCGTGGTTTTAATGGCGCCATCGCGATAGTTGCGAGAAGCGTTGGGTTTCGGTGGTCGCGTCGTCTGCAACAGACCGCAAAAAAGTGTAAGTAGGCCGTCAGCGGCCAGTGAGCTTCCGGAGCGTGTACACTCCCGCTACTTTACTGCGTAGGCTTGCTGAACATGCGGGGACTGCTAACAGCGTAATACTACGCAGTGCTGCAGAAGGAGTTACGTTTCAATTGAGATAGTCACTCTGACAACAGCGTGCTGCGGCTGGAGAGGACTGACGTCGCAATCGACAGAGTCACTATCAATGCTATGGCATCATCGCAGATGCTACCCAAGAATCGTAGGACCCCAGGGCAACGTGCTGCGGCTGGAGAGGACTTACGTCGCAACCGACAGAGTCACTATCAGTGCTATGGCATCTTCGCAGATGCTACCCAAGAATCGTAGGACCCCAGGGGTGAATGCGGCTGCCTGTGGGAGCCGCTGGCGCGGCAGAACATCTGCCCCACTTTGAGGACGGCGGACGCGATGGTGGCGGCGAGCAGCATCCGGCGCAGAAGCTTGAAGCGCCTGGCGTGCGCCGCGTTGAGGAAAGCAGGCACGACGGACCACAACCACCGAGCCGAATTTCACGTACATTGCCCACGCCACAGAAAAGGTCGTCAACGGAAGCGTGAAAAAAAAAATATGCAGGACCTCGGCCGACGAAATCGTCATGCCCCCTCGGGCATGGAAGCGTGACGCGGTAGAAGAACTCGTCCGTCGACGACAGGCACCAGCACACTGGTTGTCCTCCGCCACCGCCACCTCCTGCAGGTACGGGTTGTTCGGGGGGACTTACGTCGCAATCGACAGCGTCACTATCAGTGCTATGGCATCATCGCAGATGCTACCCAAGAAACGTAGGACCCCAGGGGCGAATGCGTCTGCCTCGTGGGAGCCGCTGGCAAGGCAGAACATCTGCCCCACTTTGAGGGCGGCTGACGCGATGGTAGCGGCGAGCAGCATCCGGCGCAGAAGCTTGAAGCGCCTGGCGTGCGCCGCGTTGAGGAACGAGGGCACGACGGACCATACCACCGAGCCGAAGTACACGTACATGGCCCACACCACAGAAAAGGTCGTCAACGGAAGCGTGAAGTGCAGGACCTCCCGGCCGACGAAATCGTCATGCCCCCTCGGGCACGGAAGCGTGACGCGGTAGAAGAACTCGTCCGTCGACGACAGGCACCAGCACACCATGTACGTCCGGTTGTCCTCTGCCACCGCCACCTCCTGCAGGTACGGGTTGTTCTCCACCGGCCCGCCGCAAGCCTGGTCGCCGGAGTACCGCATGTGCACGAAGGAAACGGAGAGGAACAGCGCGTGCAACGCCGCGACGTACGGGAGCTTCCCGGAGAAGGCGCGGAGGAACCGCTGCCGCACGCCGGTTCCGAAGGATTTCGCCCTCGCAGTCACGAGGAGCCACGCGTACCCGAAGAACACGAGGGGTTGGCCGACGATGAACGCACACAGCACGTGGAGCACGAACACCAGCCGGATCCCGTCCCTCCGCCGGAGCCGCCACACCCACGTGCACCCCAGCACGAGGCCGGCTATCCAGACCACCACGGCCGCCAGCAGCAGGAGCTTGTAGGGCCACAAGTCGTTGTACGGCCTCTCGCGGCGGCGCAGGATCCACGCCATCCCGCAGCACGCGGCCGCGGCCGTCAGGCCGTGGCACGCGAGCTCGATGCAGCCCAGCGGGTCAAGGGCCGCCGGCGTTTCGTGCACGAGCTCGCCCATTCTGCCTGCGGTAGGCAGGCCCCTCGCACCCCCCTTTTGCTGCTTCACGCCATCCCGTACGCTCCTGGAGCGGGGGGTGGAAATCTTAGTTTTTTTATGTTCAGCTAGTAAAGGGGGGGGAAATCTTAGTTTAATGTTTAGGCAGAGCACTGCCTCTCATGCATGGTTGATGCTAGCATAAAGGGGGGGGTCGAATAATAGCAGTTATTTGACACACGTCTGTTTGTCTAAAAACACTACCACTATTTGATCTAGGGCTTACGCTCCGTTTTCGGTCTCAGAGAAACTACGTGTGGTCCACGTGCGGGCGCTTATGGTTCGAGGGGAAAAAAACCTTTCCCCCTATGGGCGACGGCAAAGAAAATAGCGTCGCTACTGGACTTGGCGACACCTGGCTGTGCGGCCTTGACCACTAGTGGGCCTAGACTCCCCTGCATGTGGACCAATAAATCAAAATCCACATGTGGTACCTGTGGATCCACACGTGGGGGAGCAAAATCCAAAAAGAATTAACGTGTGGAAATCCACACGTGGAGCGTAAGCCCTGATTTGATCCTGCTACTGCTCGGCTACCCGGAACTCGTTTTATTATTCGACAAATCGAATGATAACACAGGTGGTGTTATTATTCGACCCCCCCCCTACATCGCCTCTCACGCATGGATTGATGCTGCATTAAGTCTTGCAAGAAGCAGTGTTTGCGAAGGGTGGGTGGGGCGGGATGCTTTGGGGGACGGATACAGCGTGGAGGCGGTCAGCTGCTCCATCCGGCACTCGGCTCAAAACTTTTAGCCACATGCAATGTGTGAGGAAACTGAACCGCCCAAGTAGGACCTTCTGATCATGATCATTTGCCAAATTTGCCACCTGAAACCACGTCCAGGATTTGGGCTCAGGGTAGTGCGGTCAACGAAATCTCTAGTTTCCCTTTCTACTTTCTCCTACTCTCGCGGTGAACGGTTTTTGGTTTCATCTTGCGGCGTAGCTGCACAAGATTTTCGGCTGAACGTCTTTACACAGGCAGCACATCTAACCCGAGGATGTGGCAAGCTCTGTCTGTGCGATGAGCTTGGCTTAACTAGCTGTTCCAAACTCCTGGTGCTTGAACTCGTCATGGTCGGCAGTCGCCACGTGGGTCACAGTTTTGAGTCCTGTCGCACGGGGAAGTGGCGCGAATCACTTGCCACTAGGCTTTGTGCGATGCTGACGACTGCTACGCGAGAGCCCAGGTTCGCTTCTGCACGACGTTACGACAAAACGAGGACAAACGTATACGCCTATGCAGCCAAGGCCAAACACAGGGGGGGGGGCAAGATTGGGTACTTGGGAATCTTTGGAGAGATTGCATTAGGAAATAATAATGTTTGTGCCATCAGAAGTCGGGCAAAGCGGAATAATAAGGAGAAAGGCGTGGGGGGGGTGGGGGGAGAAGACCTTATAGAGCAAAACGTGAAGTAGGATTGGATTCGGGAGAAAAGAAATAAACGCGTAGGAATAGTTGTTATTTTCTTTTTTACCGTTTTTTCTTGTTGTCGACGACTTACTTTTACTTTATCTCTTTCTCTCAGCGTGCTGTGTCTGTGTGTGTGACGGCAGCCATGGGGAGTTTCTTTCTTCGCCGTGGCCTTTTTGGTTTTTGTTTTGTGGACTATTCGTGGTGCCGTCAAGTAATTAATATTTCTCTGTGCGGCCCACGTCGATGTTCGTTTTAACACTGAAGCAGGGTAGGTGGCGGTGTATCCCGGTTCCATGTCGCCGTGGCACAAAACGGCCTGCTTTTCCCGCTTGTTTCCGATTTGTACAATGTTTCTCCTATCGAGCTTTTTTCCGAGTCCAGAGGACAGGTTAACTTTTTTGAGATTCTCAACCTCAGCTCTCTAGCGAGGTAGTCCCGCTTTGCTAGGGCCCCTAGCCACCACTGCCTTTTGAACCCCACGCCCCCCTCCCGTGCAACCGCATATATGTATACGACAACACATTGCGGGTGTTTCGGATTTCTTTTTTCGAGACTTTTCTCTTTTCGTGCAGGAGCAATGGAAAAATCTTAGTTTGATGTTGCAAAGCTGAACACGGCCCCATTCGCAATGCTTGGTGCTCGCGTCAAGCTTTCTTTCGCCCTGCTGAGAAGGAGAAGGAAGGAAGGACTGCAAGAACGTGCTTCCAATGGCTTGTCACACCAGATGGTGGGGAGTCATCGGCATGCTAATGAGTACCACCCTATTTTTAACCTTTGCGATTTCGCAACTGGCAGTCTCCTACAAAGCAGGTGCTTATTCAAGAAAAGAAAACACAAAACAAAAGGATCACAATGAGATTAATCCTCCGCAGTGAGAAGCCATTCACGTAAGACAAAGATCCCTAGGGGTAGACGCAGGGTACTAGGTCTGACCTCGAACACGGAGCGAGGCCCAGGTTGTGTGGCGGGTAGGCGAACCGTCGGATCACAGTAGGCGCCCACTGCTTTCCTACTACTGACCGAGCCGGTTCCCTCAGCCAACAACTACTTGTAGTCGTGTACGTACTTCGTATTTTCAGGTGGGACGGGGTGTTTCACCGTATCATATAAGTAAGGACGTACCATACTGGTGGCAGGAGAACAAGAGAATGAGGTCTCCCCTGTTTTTTTTTTTTTTTTTTCCATGCACATCCTCTAGACACCCTACCTAAGAAGAAAGTGCAGCTTTCCTGGCTTCGTGCTTGAATACGAGTCCGCGGCGCCGGTCAATCACAGGGCAGAGCGGGCGGGGTTGTGTGGCACTAATAACGGCTTTTGCATGCTGCGGTTGACCGTTGCGCTCTTCTTCTCCAAGAAGTCCTCGCGAAGCCTCGGTTTCCGGACCAGAAAACACCCCCGAAGCTTAGTACCCCCGGAGTAGAGAGAGAAGGGAGGAAAACTGTTCAAAACGAGAAAAGCAGCAAAATAGAAGAGGGGAAAGATGACTTTACTCGGAGCTGCCGCCTGTACCCATGAAAAACGAAGCTAGGTGCGGGAGTAACGAGGCAACATAACGAACAAACAAACAAAAGAGAAAAAGGGGGTCAAGCTCCTCCTTTATCACCGTATTCGGAATAATCCTGAACCGGAGAACCCCTTCCCTGAACAAACCCAAAATCAGGCCAAAAGTCAAAGTTTTCAGGGGGGGTTTCCCGATCAGGGGTTCATTTCTTGTGTTTTTTTTTTTTTAGAGTGCAAGTTCACTTTTTTTTTTTTTGGCTGCGAACCGTCCGTTGTAGTTAAAAAAAGGCGCCCGTCGAACTCGACGCTGCTACTAACATCACAGGAGTGGACATATCCCGCGGTCTGTGCTCGTCAAAGGGCCGAGGCACCGCTTATGTACAGCACAGATCGGGTTTCGGCAAGTGAAGGGGGGGGGGGGGGGTGCAAGAACGTGCTTTGAATCATAGATGGCCGGTTGATAACGTTATATAACGTTATATAACGTTATAACGGTGATAACGTTATATAACGTTATATAACGTTATATAACGGTCGAAAACGCAAAATAACGGGAAAAATATCGCAAATAACGGTTTTTAGAATTTTTCCGATTTTGGCCATGTTTCCAGATTTTTGTCATTTTTTCCTCATTTTGGTCCATTTCGGCCATTTTTTCCGATTTTGGCCATTTTTGCCAGATTTTGGTCAATCTTAGCCAATTTTTCCAGACTTTTGCCGATTTTTTCAGGATTTGGCCATTTTGCCGATTTTTTCCAGATTTCGGCAATCTTTGCCGATTTTTCCAGATTTCGGCCATTTTTGCCGATTTTTCAAGATTTTGGACAATTTTGAGATTTTGGCCACTCTGGCCGATTTATCCAGATCAGTCAATTTCGGCCATTTTTTCCGATTTTCCAGATTTCCCGATTTTCCAGATTTTGGCCAATTTTTCCAGACTTTTGCCGATTTTTGGATCCCGGTCACAAAAACTGTTCGGAAACAAACCCTGGTCCGAAAAGAATTCGTAGTAACCGGTCCTCAGGGGTCCGTATAGCCCCTCCCCAGAGCTTTTTCTCTTTTACTTATTTTCTTGCGGACTTCCACCCAAGCGCGACAAACGCGATCCTTCCGGATTCACATGACTCTTTCACTGTGCGATGTTGTTCTTGGGATGTGGATGTCTGCAGTTTTGGGTTTCCGGCGCGTGTCCCTCAGTCGGTGGCCCGTAACGGTCGTTTGCAGTGTCCTTCGTGAGGCAGCAGATGTCACCAGCATGATCCGGCCACTGGAGTCCAACTTGTCCAAGCTTGTCCACTCGGCAGACCGTTGCGTACTATGCCAGTCAGACAAGGTCCCAGTACCAAATATGGGTGCATGATGAGCACGAGACATGCAAAGTCGAGCAGTCACAGCTGGCGCTTCCCGTAGAACCCAGCCAGCCCGGGGTCGGTTTTCTTGATCCGGTCGATGAATCGTTGTTCCGGGCTCTTACTTGGTGGTTTCGTGACAGGGAGAACGCTGGGGCCAGTCAATGCCAGGTCGCGGGACAAGGCCTCGACGCGCAGCGTTTCCGCCACCTTCTTCCTTCCGCGTCGCGCCTTTGCAACCGAGGCGCTGCTGCTGCTGCTGTTGCTATCCGTACTTTCGGCGCGAGGCCGTTTGCGCTGTGTACCTGGGGTCTTCGGCTGAGCTTTAGGTTGAGCCTTCGGCTTCGGCTGGACCTTCGGGGAGCTTTTCGCAGGCATAGTCGATATTCCCTTTGGAAAGACTAGTGTGGCTGAAATCGAAGCGGGTGGGGCGGTACACGTGTTTTTGTGTTTCCGACGATCCCGAATGGGCGTACAGATTGGTGTCTTTCGACCTTTTTTTTTTTCCGCGCACGGACTGCCTGTTCGAGCTTCTGCGGGTTTAAGAAACTCAGACAAGAATAGCTCTGGTGAGGGGCAGGGCATAAATGACCAAAACCCTGGAAAAATCGGCAAAAACGGCCAAAATGGGCAAAGTCTGGAAAACATGGCAAAAATGGCCAATCCTGGCCAAATCGGTAAAAACGGCCAAAATGGGCCAAAATCTGGAAAACACGGCAAAACTGGTCAACATTGACCAAAATCTGGAAAAATTGGCAAAAATAACCAAAATTGGCCAAAATCTGGAAAATGTGGCAAAAATGGCCAAAAATGACCAAAATCTGGAGGACAGTGTGACCTCCCATGGACTGGTAAAAAACCGTTATATAACGTTATATAACGTTATATAACGTTATATAACGTTATATAACGTTATTATAACGTTATATAACGTTATTATAACGTTATATAACGTTATTATACCGTTATTGTAACGTTATATAACGTTATATAACGTTATAACGGTCAAATAACGTTATTTTTCGACCAAAAATGGCAAATAACGGTTTTATAACGGTCAATAACGGTTTTTCTGGATTTAGGGGGGGGGGTAACAAATAACTCCGGGAATAACGTTATATAACGTTATATAACGTTATATAACGGCCATCTATGATGAATGGTATGTGATCAGCACCGCATCGTGTACCGTCTGCACCTCGTTTCCGGTCTTCTTAGCCACGAACATGTAGGCAAACCATCAACGTAGCACCATTGTCTGCAGACAGGACAGCGATATCAGTCTGGTTTTTTTTTGTCGGGCGGCTGTTCGCAGCTCGTCAGCCAAGACCACCCATGCTACGAGAGCTCAGGCAAAACAGTTTCGAAGAGGGTGTAGGGGGGAAAATGTCTTGGGTTTGAAGAGCGCGTGGTGCTTGCACCACTGAGGCCAGGTTATTTAACCGCGGATTTAGTGAAGGATTGTTCAGGAAACGACCGCGAGCGAAACCCGACCAGGTAACGACCATTTCACTGTCTTCTTTGTCTTGTGATGCGAACATCACGAGGTGCTGTCCGAAGACACCGCCCACGTGAGCACTGTTAAGCATTGAGTTCTTTTAAGTACATGAACCACGTGGATTAGCATGCACTGTTAAGCAGCGGTTGCCAGATACTCCCGTAGCACCTATTCACGGGTTTGCAGGGGTAAAAAGGAAGTCCGGGTTGGGGGGGGGTGGGTTCGGAAAACGGGTGATGGAAGTGGAGAGGCACGGGAGACTCTCGTTTTGAATTCGACGGTGATGATCAGCTTGCGCATTGGTCCCAAATGATAATATTTGGGGCACGGTTGGTCGACGCCAGTCATGGTGCAAGGCCGAAATCAGGCTCCTTTGCCCCCCTCCTTCCCATCGCCAGGCTTTGTTTTCGTTTTCTTTTTTGTTCTGTTCTTGCATTTTCTTCATCAAGTTCGTTTTGTTTTTTTTTTTTTTTGGTGCGTAGGGAGGGTCAGACTGAACAAAAATAACTATTTTATTTTGTGCGAATTTCTGCTTTTTCCTTCCCTTCCCCCCCCCGTGTAGCTCTGGTTAGCTGAAGGAGGATGTGGCCCAGGGTACTGAGTGGGAACTGGGAGGCTGGCAGAGAACATTTCCGAGGCGGACCTACGCCTGCGGAAAACTCCTCTACGCCCCGCTCTTCCGACAACACTTGCCACCGTATCTCCAAGCGGCGCGTAGTGTCCCAGCCCTCCAGAAGCTGGAACTAAAGCTGGAGTTAAAAAAGCGGGTGCCAACACGCTTTTACATAAGCGCCAGCTTAGATGGAAATGCTCGAACCGAAGGGATCCCAAGTGCTGTAACTACCGAACCACGTGTTGAACGGACGTGAGGTCATGCGGGTCGACCCCTACACGACGAGACACACACACACAACAGGTCAAAGTCCTGAGTAAATAAGCAACACGCGGTGGTGTAAGCGAAGAACGAATCAGATTGTGTTTGTATTGTGCCCCTCTACCTATCTAATTTTCCTCCCTTCCATTCGGAGTCAAAGCAGCTACGTCGAGTATTTTTCGGGTGTGGCTCGGGCACAGTATTTGTTGTTGATCGGTACCTTACATACGGGAGGCCCTCCTCAGCATGGTGCCGTACGAGCTAACCGTGGTCTGACTCTTCTTGTGACATTTTGAGGATTCTTGCATTCTGCGCAAGCAGCGCACAGGTGTCATTCGAACAAACCAGTCGATCCAGCAATTGGCAAAGGCAAGCGAGTGCCTCATCCTCGATCAACGGCGCTGCTTCCTTATCTCTTTCCGCCAATGCTGGAACCGTCAATTTGACTCAAGCTTCAGTTGCTCCAGTACTGTGCGTGGGGGGAAAAAGCGAAAATGGAAGGGGTAGGTGGGTGGATGCGGAGAGATGCAAGAGAAAAACGAGAGAAAAAAACAAGAATAAAAAGCAGGAGATACTTGTTGTTTTTTTAGCGACGAGATCAAACGGAGGAGAGCTGGGGGAGAAACTTGGTTAGGGGGGGCTCCAAAGGCACACGCCCACGTACAGAACCATTAAGACGTAAGACATGCTCGCATTGAGGGGGGGGGAACAATACAACTACAACGTGTCTTCTTTTGTGTTGAACGGGTTTGCAACCCGCTGAACCCAGATGTTTATCTGCGTTTTGTGATTCGCAACTGGCGGCCACCTCGCATGTTTCTTACGAAGGGAGGTACGGAAGCCTCTCGTTTTCAGACTGCTTGCTTCAGCAACCTTCTTTTAAATTTACGCCTGGCGTTAAACTTGAGCCTAGTAGACGACCGACAGAGAGAGAGAGCAGAGAGAGCGCTCCCAACCCGTCCCCAGCTTCATCTTAACGTATTTCGCGGCATCAGAGATTGGTCAAACTCGATCGTTAAACCGGGTTCTAGCGTTCGGACAGAAGCCGCAGATGCTGGGCGGGGTCAAGCTTCTGCCGACACTACCCGCTCAAGCTCCATTGTTTAATGATAACCATTCTTAACAGCATCAGAGATTGGCTAAATTCGATCCAAACGATGTTCCTCGCGTTCAGACAGAAAACGAGTTGGAGTGTAGTAGATTCCGGTCTCCTGGGTTCCTCCATACGCCTACCGTGGACACCGTCACCTCGGAGGCGTGTCGCGGCATGGTGGGAGACGGCGCCATAGGCACTGCCAGAGGCAAAGGTGCGCTCTGAATGCTCGCAGCTGCGCTGAGCCAGAAGGGGAGCAGCGCATTGGGCGGCCTGAACCGAAACATTGCCACGGCGACGATGCAATCTGGTAAAACACACAAGCGAGAAAGAGAGAGAGAGAGAGAGAGAGACGTAGAAAGCTAGGCTCCACGCACTAAAAAGGCCAGACAGTACGGCCCATAGTTGGGTGACCCCAGTACACTTTCGTACCTACCTACGAGGGTACCGTGGAGATAGATACCGAGGGCTGTGGCCCATCCAGAAACTCGACCCTCATTTTGAGGTGCAAGTGCACATACGTGATCCAGTCCACCCCTACTTGCATTGAACTGCCTGCTGCAGTTTATCAAGCACAGGTTATCACAGGCGATTATAGTCTATCAGTCTATCAGCCGGGGTCCGACTCAATACGTGTACAAGCACACGCATATTTCTTGCACCATGAAAATATGCCCGCCGACGTGCCACTGGCAGGGCGGAACACACGAGGGGAGACAAAGTGAGGCACCACGCACTTCGAATGCCGGACAATACGGTCCAAAGCCACGCAAAGTGCCGGCAGGCCCGAGGACCTTCCGCAGGGATCGCGCAACCGCGGTGATCCGGCGGCGATGGCCACGCCTCACTAGCCGCAGACCGCAGCATGGGGTGCGAATTCGCGGGGCCAGGGAGGGGGGAGAGGGCGTGAGTCAAGCGGAAATAATCCGGAGTCTGCGGAGGTTTTGCTCCCGATGATACGAAAAAGTGTCGTTGCGCTCGAAGAAGTTGGCATGGCGCCTTTTTTATTTGGTTGCGCACACTAGCGGAACTCACCTGCAGCTGGTAATTTCGTGTAGTACGCTGCCAACTACTGATCTACTACCAATTTCTGGTATCAACAAATCATTGCAACACAACAACACAAAATACTCGAGGGACTGCCGTGTGCTTATTTCGCCGGGGGCTGACAGGGGGAGAAACCAAAATACACCGACAAAGTGGGTGTATTTGTTGAACGCGTACGCCCCGCTCCTAAATCCAGATTTACCTATGTTTCGTGTGGGCTGCAGCACATGTACCTCCTTCGAGACATAGCAACTGGCAGCCTCCTCGAGTACAATCCCACAAAGCAGGTGCTACAAGGAAATACGGCTGCTTTTTTTCTGTCGAGAATAGTTGAGTCGCAGCTCTTGACAAAGACACGATGTTGTTTTGATTCTTCGCTTTTTCTCACGAACGGGGGGAAAATCTTAGTTTCGTGTTCAGGCGCTACTTGCCTCTCATGTGTTTGATGCTAGCATCAAGTCTTCTTCGCGGAATGCAGAGTCTTATTTTCTGTTCTTTTCTTTCTTTCGTTGTCGACAACTTCTTTTTTCTCCTTCTACTTTCTTTACCATGGTTTTTTGGACTTTCTGGTGCCGTAGAGTAGTTCTTCTTTCTCTATGCCGCCCACGTCGATGTTCGTTTAGCATTGAGTTCTTTTAAGTACATGAACCACATGGATTAGCATGCACTCGTTTAGCAGCGGCTGCCGAATCATGCCGTGGCACCGTCCCTTTGTGCGTCTGCTTCGCAGAAAAAGTGTGGGAAAGGAGTCCAGGACTCCGTGGTTTGAAACCATACGGTATGGTTCCACTTCCTCCTTCCTTCGTCCGTTCTTCTTTAAAATGGGGGGTTTTCAAAGTGTGTTGTGGCTCGTAACCAACCGGGGGGGGGGGGGGAATCAGCGCTCTTGTTAAGGATCAGCCACTTTGGCCGGATGGCCGGATAAACCAGACCCCTCCCCCCCCCCTCTACAGTACAGTTGCCTTGGAGGCTGGGTGGTCAAATTCTCTAAGGTGAAATGGTGGCAAAAGTGGGCCCACAAAAAATTTTCAAAGTGTGGTTTTTGGGGTATTTGGGCCAAAAAAAAATTTTTTTTTTCTGACCACCCACCGTGGTGACCACCTTAGAGAGTGACAGGTAGCGTCCCCCCTCCACAGTGAAAATAGCCTGTATATAGGGGGGGGTCAGGTCAGATTCTGCCAACGACTCCGCAATCTGGCCGCTTAGGGCCACCCCTGGGGGGGGGGGGGGGGGGGGGGGGGTCGTCGGTCCTGCTTAAGCCATGTTAGGTTCGCCCGACTCCCCAAATCGTGGTCAGCACAAAACCAAGAGGTCCAGTCAACTCTTCCCGGTAGCATTTGCATACTTTCAAGAAGAAAGCGCCGCGCTGCTTGCGCTGCCACTTTCCCACAGACCCCCCCCCCCCACCAAGACCCCGTTGAGCCTTTCCACCCCCTTCACGCCTCGTCGTTCTCGCTCTTCGGCGACATGGTGCTGTCGCTCTTTTGCTCGGTGTCCGGTTTCGGCTCGGATTCCGGCTTCGGCTCGGACGCTGCAGGCTTTTTCGCCTCGGCCTTCGGCACCGGTTTTTTGGCGCCCGCCGCCGGCTTCGCGACCTCCGTCTTCGCACGCGCCTTCTTCGCGGCGTCCTTCTTCGCCTTCTCGACCTTCTTCTTGTGCGTGTTCCACGAGGTCGCGAAATTGGCGATGAACTCCTGCAGCGATGTGAACCAGTCGGTCGCTTTTTGGCCCGCGTCGGGCGGCTCCCCGAAGTAGACGAGCAGCGCGCGCAGCGCCTCTTGCGTGACGGCGTATTCTGCCTCCACCTCCCGGAGCCGCGGCTCGTTCTTCGCGACGTGGGCCTGCAGCGTCGCCGGCATGCCGTCCTGCTCCTTCGTCTTCTTCTGCTTCGACTCGCGCGTGCACCGGTCCATCTTCTTCCGGATCTCGACGAGGTTCGACTCCACCGCTTCCAGATCCAGCGACAGAATCTCGCTCAGCTTCGGCATGTCGCTGGGGAACTCGCACAGTCGCTCGTTCTGCGCGGAAATGCGGTGGGAGATATCTTGCTAGTCAGATTCTTGCCTCTCGTGTATGTTCGATGGACTGGTCTCGATCAAACTGCTTCGCGGGAGTGCAGAGATTTGCTTTGTTTTCATCATTGGACTCTTTCGTATTCTTTTTTATTGCACACGAAACAGAGTTACCTACAGACTTCCGAACAGGTTCCCGATTTTTGGAATTGCGTATGATGTAGCGGAATCGTCAGTGCATGATGCTCCCGACCTACGCGCCGGCCTAAGCAACACGTTTCTCCTAGACTCGCAAGGGTTGTCCTAACGCCCCATTTGATAGATACTGCTAGTGAGTAAGGCGTGTTCTGTTATTGGCATTTCTCGTCCAACAATACGCAGAGTAATATTCTCTTGGTGTGCGTCCCGTGCTGCAATTAGCTCCGTCTCGGCGCCTCAGGACACGGAAACCTAGGGGGGTAAGCAAGAGCGTGAGCGGTTGTGTGAGGAGCGAGAGGCCCTGTTTCACAGTATATCATTAGTCGGTTTATATCAATATTCTAAGACTAGCGTCTTATAGTAAGTCTTAAAGTTATACGACTAAAAAATCTTCTGGGCACCAGCCTTGCACGAACGGAAAGAGGAAGGGCGGCATACCGTTTTCGAAATGAAGCCCACGGACCAGTCCTGAAGCGTTTGGCCATCGGCAGCCTTCAGCGAAACAAGCATTTTCAAGTCGCCGATCATGACGCCTTTGGCGCCGGCTTGGGCGGAGCCGATGTTGAGGTAGTTCCCGAGAGCGAGGATGATCTTCAGGACCTCTTTGAACGTCTCACAGGTCTTGACGCCTTCAACCGTGTCCTTGATCACCGTCACTGCAGACCGAATCTCATGCAGGTTTTGGTTGAACTCTAGGACGTCGAGCCAGCAGGTCAAGCGTTCCTGGTTTCCATTTGGGAATATTATGCGGTGAAACTATCGACCTACGCAACCTCGCAAACGGAGGCCGCCGCGCAACTATAAATGATCCCTCTCTCGCGTTCTCGTCCTGACGTCACTTTCTCCAAGTCCCCATCGACAAAGCGTTACCTCTTTCACCCAGTGGGGCCTTGGCGGTCGTCGGCGATACCCAAAAAATTTCGCTGTGTTCCGTGTGGGCTACAGCACCTCCTTTTCAGACTCAGCAACTTGCGCGGCCTCCTCGGGTATTTCCCGCAAGCACCGGGTGCTTATAAATAGAGAAAGAAATGCGTAGTTTGTTTTATTCTTTTACTTGTTAGTTGCCGACAACTTGTTTTGTGTTGAGGTGTCATTCAGATGTAAATCCAAAGCCGCCCACGTCAAATTTTGTTAAGCATTGAGTTCTTTTAAGTACATGAACCACATGGATTAGCATGCACGTTGTTAAGCAGCGGCTGCCAAAACTTGCCGTGACACCTATGATCAAAGTAAAGGAGGAAAGGAGAAATGTTGAACGCTTGCGCCCGCCCCGAAACCCAGAATTTACCTGTGTTTCGTGTGGGCTGCAGCACATTTACCTCCTCAAGTATTTTCCTACAAAGAGCAAGTGCTTATACAAAAAGACATGCGTAGTTTTGTTGAAAAAAAAGGCGCACCTCGAATCTGGGGAAGCCTGCCACCATGACGAAGAATCGGACAGCCATCGACATCTTGGCTACGTCAGCCTCTGCGAGGCCCTGCACTTTCTTGATCTCGTCCGGCTTCGGCGCGATGGACAAAATCCCGTTTACGACGTCGGCGCCGAAATCTTGATTCTCGAGGTTCTGTGTTTTTTTTTGTTAATTTAGAGTGCAAGTTCGCTTAGGGATCCTGGGTTTTAGAGTCTCCGGGTAACCATTGTCGTAAAGGTTCCTTTAAGGTGTAGTATGTTAAGGTGCGTATCATATCTGCTGCTGTGGCAGTACGCGTACTTGTACGTGTATCTTTGTTGCCTATTAAAAACGGTAGTACGGACCAACGCCTGCAGAAGAATCATCCCCAGAGTCGAGTGACTTCTTCTGGGTGCAGCTCGAAACCTCTCTTTTTTGTGTTAACAATGCATTGTTGGTACTAAAAATTAGTAGAACAATGCATTGTTGGTACTAGAAATTAGTAGTTGGCAGCGCACTACATGAAACTCACCAAAGCAGGTGAGTTCCGCTAGTGCGCACAAATAAGTCGAATAGTCGGCACCAGCGTTTTTTACCCTCCGTGTGTCGCCATCTTCGTGATCAAATGTTTCCGCGGTCTTCCCATTGCAAAAAGAATAGGTGAGTCGCAGATCTTGACAAATCAGTGTGCGTGCCGGTTTATCGGTCCCCTCTTGTATTTACCCTGCACACTGTACTCCAGCACAGGGTGGAAATCTTAGTTTAATGTTTAGGCAGAGCATTGCCTCTCATGCATGATTGATGCTAGCATCAAGTCTTCTTCGAGGAAGATGTTGTCTAGGAAAGGGATGCAAAATAGAAAGAGGTAAAACAGAGTAAAAAGGGGCGGCTCCCAAAGTGGGGTATGAAACCTTGAGGGACTGGCCCCCTGTATTTTTTCACCGCGGTGTTGTGTGCACCTCGTTCTTCGTCTCAGGTTTCGCTCTTGAACGCAGACCAATCCAAAGTCAGAGCTCATCAGTGGGTCCTTTGGATGGGGATTTTCAATCCTGTTCCGGTGCGAGCACAACTTGGTGTCGTTGTGTTTTCCTTCCTTCATTCGTTTTTTTTTTAAAAGGGGGTTGGGCGCGGGAGTTAACTGAGTATTCAAAGTCGGGTGTAATCCAGTGTGCCACACCCGTGTGAAACCAGCTAGGTTCTCTGACTCCTATTTTCGTAGTTAGCGCAGGTCAAGAGGTCTAGCCAACCCTTTTCTGCATTCGCATGCCTTTTACGCCTTTTACAACATTTCCCGAGTTGGGGCTTGCACTGATAGGAAGTAACGGACGATCAGCATCAACTGACCAAAGGTGATGACAATCACAAAACTTTCTTGTTCTTCGCGTGTACAGGGGGCACGTTTCCGTTGGCTTCGTTTTCTCACTCGTATTATTAGCGTTTATTGTGGTTTAGAGGTTCGGTGTTTTAGGGTCTCCGGTTGACCATTGAGGCTGTGAGGCGGGTAGTATGAGGGTAGTAGGTATGCTTATACACTTTAACTACGGCTAGCCATGTTTGTAAGTGTTGCGACGGACACCAAGAAGAAATTCGCTTTGAGTTTAGTCTTGGGCCCCACACGCGCATGCATGTTGAGCAGGGGTTGCCATGCAGCTCGTATCGGTCTGTAATATGCGTTTTTACTTCCGTTGGGTTATTAGAGTTAAAGTTTGCTTGAAATTCCGGGGTTTTAGGGTCTCCGTGTGACCGTTCATGAATGGGTTCTCTTACAGCAAGAAAGGGCTGGGTTGTATATTTAGTGCACGCTTTCGTTATGGGTTATGGCTAGCCATGTCCGGGACTGTTTGTGACCGACACCAAGTACATTCCTTCGTGGAGTGTAGGCTTGGGCCTTATTATTAAGAAGAAATGACTGCATACCATTGAGAGCAGGGCGCTCTCGAGCTGGGTCATGTCCATCTTCAAGAACTTGAGAACAATGCCCACGTTCTGTTCACGGGCCCCGTCAAGCACGGACACCGGTTTCGCATCCGGCTTCTTCACTCCTCCGGAGCCGGGCTTTTTGGCTGGCTTCTTCGAAAACGCCTCTTCGAAAGATGTTATTTGATCCTTCGAGAACAGCTTGTTCGCATCGGCCTCCATGTCCTGTGGGGTTTTTGGAAGCGGGTGGCAGTACGAGTCCCCCGACCAGCGCGACCGCACGGCTGGCTTGCAGGCAGGCGCAATGCTCACGCCTCCGTCCCCTTCGCGGGGCGACAGGGTGGCGCTCGTAGTAAAGAAGCTGGAAGAGGCTCACCTTCGCATAAAGAGGCCCTCGAAAAAAGGCAGCCCGCCGACGACCAGTCGTTCACGCGCTGCAGCTCGGAGTGCAACGTGTTGTTGGGCAAATTCACCCGATAGAACGTACTCGTTTGGCGTAATCGAGCAAGAAATCGAGCATCAAGAGCAGGTCGTTTTCCAAGGGGGGTACCTAGGGTGTCATGTGTGTTGTCACCCCACATTGCAAAAGTCGGCGAGGGTGACAGTTCAAACGTAGGGGTGACAATTACATGCACAGTAATGAGACAGTCTTCTGTTATTGCGTGTGTATACACGGTGATTGTCACCTTACGTTAGGAATTATCACCCCCTGACCGACACTGTGTATGCACAGCAATGAGACAGTCTTCTGTTATCCCGCGTGATTATACGGCGACGTTTGAAATTGTCACCCTACGCTTGGAACTGCCACCCCCCTCCAGGGGTGACAATTACACACGCCACCGTGTATACACAGGAATGAGACAGTCTTCTGTTATCCCGCGTGATAGTACGGCGACGTTTGAAATTGTCACCCTACGCTTGGAACTGCCACCCCCCTCCAGGGGTGACAATTACACACGCCACCGTGTATACACAGGAATGAGACAGTCTTCTGTTATCCCGCGTGATTATACGGCGACGTTTGAAATTGTCACCCTACGCTTGGAACTGCCACCCCCCTCCAGGGGTGACAATTACACACGCCACCGTGTATACACAGAAATGAGACAGTCTTCTGTTATCACCGTGTACACACAGGAATGAGACAGTCTTCTGTTATCACCGTGTATACACAGGAATGAGACAGTCTTCTGTTATCACCGTGTATACACAGGAATGAGACAGTCTTCTGTTATCACCGTGTATACACAGGAATGAGACAGTCTTCTGGTATCACCGTGTATACACAGGAATGAGACAGTCTTCTGTTATCACCGTATATACACGGGTGCCGTTTCGGAATCGTCACCCTGCGTTTGGATTGGAATTGTCACCCCCTCCAGGGATGACAATCTCAAACGTCATCTGGGGGGTGACAATGACACAATTACACAGCTCAATTGTACGACGAACGCCGGCTGAAATGAAAGCAGACCTCCTGCCCCCAGATGGTCTCCTTGATCTTGTGCTCGTTGATCTTCTTCCAGTGCACGCCCTTCGTCTTCGACGAGTTCTTCGGCGCACCGAACATCGGCATCCCCGGCGGCGGCGGCATGCCTGGCGGCCCCGGCGGCCGCGACATGCCAGGCGGCGGCGGCGGGCCGCCGCCCGGCGGCGGCGGGGGCGGCGGGGGACCGCCGCC